>CM053784.1:172025494-172242994 GCA_028749045.1 Cupressus sempervirens
GATGCTAAGTGTTGGTTACATTAGCCTCTCCTAGTGCATTTGGGAGGCACCTCCCTCGTTCATAAATAATGTATTCATGCTTTCACATACATTTGTGCATATCTATACGAGTTGTAGACAATGGAAAAGGGAAAGCCGGCAGTTTTAGGGATATATATAGGTCAAACATTTCTTATAATTTTCCCGCTCCCCTATGGTGGGTGTTGGGAACGAATTAGCAATTGTACCTGTATCTTCATCGAAAATCATCGAAAATTATACCTAAGAGTTTGAAATCGTATATAAACGTCTTTAAATTTTTATTATTAATATCTTAAATTTAATATTGGAAATGCTAATTACTATATATTGTCTTTTATCAAAAACATAAAATATGTTAAGAGACGTCATTCTTAAGATGTTTATCCTAGTTAAATCATATTTATTTATAATAAGTGATAGTTTTCAATTTCATGTTCACCAATATTCACATACAATGGAGAATGGACATAATACAACACAACCAATTTTTCATTTAGTCATTATAATTTATTTTGCTTAAAAGGGTGTGTCCTTATTCTAAATACATGAGCAAAAATGTAATTTTTTCTAAAGATAGATATATTAGTAACATTCATATTCATGCCTATAGATAAAGAAGACACTATTCAGCAATATTTTTGTGGTGTCATGTTATTTTAAGCTAATAACCATACATTTGATTAATTAAAATGTCACATTTGTTGCCTCAAAACATTAGTTTTTGACACAAAATTACATTCAATTACTTGATTAACAAGTCTTTGATAAGTCACTCTCACTGCATAACAAAGAATGAGTTTTTGACATAAATTTCTATTTTAATTATTTGATTATTAAGCTTTTGATAAGTCATCCTTACATCCATGTCAACCCTTACACCTGCAAATCACCATCGCAACTCTATGTTAATGGTTTGACAACTTAGAATATGAACAATGAAGCAAGAAAAACATAGTCAAACTAGAATATTAAATATTAAAGTTGAAACATGTATCCCTTACAATACAATCAATTTTTTTTTTTAGTTGTTATGATTTCATTTGTTTTGAATGGTATGTCCTTATTCTAATACATGCACAAATATTTAAGGTTTTGTAAAGATGGATGTGTTAGTAACATTTATAGTTGCGTGTATAGATTAAGAAGACACTATTCATCAATATTTTAGTCATAACTTGTTATTTTAGGATAATAATTATACATTTGAATATTTCAAATGTCATGTTTATACCCTCAAAACATACATTTTTAACATTTTTTTTTGCTTAATTGCTTGATTAATAAGCCTTTGACAAGTCACATTCAATACATGATAAAACTTGAGTTTTTGACATAAATTTTAACTTAAATATTTGATTACTAAGCCTTTGATAAGTCATCCTTACATGCATATCAACCCTTACATCTATAGGTCACCATTGGAACTTTATACTAATGGGGTTAGCACTTTGAATATAAACAATGAAGCAAGAAAAACTCAATCAAACTAGAATATTATAGATTAAAATTGAAATATATATCTCTTAAACCTATAAACAAACATTGTACCTCTATATTAATAGGATGACCACTTAAACAATAATAAATGACAAAAGAAAAAGATAAAAAATAAGAATATTAAAGATTAGGTTTGAAGCATGTATCTCCTACACCTAAAAAATCATTGTTGCATCTTTATATTAATGGAATGACCACTTGCAATTCAACAAATGAAATCTTAAAGACTATTGTTGAAATATATACCTAGTACAATTGATCTTCAAAATTTGATTCTCTATATTATAACTTATAAACTATTTATATATTCTCTTAATCTCATCCACATTCTATCATAAAATAACAACCTTTCATGTTATGATTGACTATACCAATAAAAAAATTTCTCAAAAAAATTCATGTATGTGTGTGAGTATGGGAATGTGTATAGATATATGTGCATATATTTATGTACATATTTGTACTATATGCACATATTTGTAGTATATGCATGTATGTATGGACACACACACACAAACACACCCCTCTAGAAAATAAATCTATTTCTATTTATAATTAATATTATTCTTATAATACTAGAGTAATATTATCAAGACCTATGTGAAGTATACATAGATAGTGGTCATAAAATTAGAAAATTTAATAGTTACATTGAAATAATCTAATTCAATTTATTGACACAAATGTATAATTTTAATTATTTGACTATGAAGGATTTCACAAGATACTTTTACATTTTTTTTTTTTATACACCTTTAAGCAACCATTACACCTTTATATAAACAATGTAACCACTTATACTATGAACAAAAAACAAGAAAAATATAGTAAAAAATAGATTATTAAATATTAGGGTTTAAGAATAAATCCCCTACACTTATAAATTATGTTTTTACCTCTATATTTAATTGTAGAACAACTTAAAATATGACCAATAAAACAAGAAAATTATAAAATAAATTGAAAAGTAAAAAAATAGGATTAAAGAATATGAATATTATAATTGATCTTTAAGATTTTCTTCTCTCTTTGTAACTTTAAAATAAAGATTCATATTATCTTGATATCATCCATTTGAAAAACATATCTTATTCATCTCTTATGTTATATTTATAAAAATTACATATTAAAATTATATTAGTCTTACATCATATTGATAATATTGTTCATATATATGCACTATTTTTTATTTGCTAATTTGATAATTTTTTAAGTTGGTATGTTTCCTTGATTTTTGAATGCTTGAATTTTATACTTTCTATGTAGAATACAAGATTTTTAAGAGTTTTGAGATGAGTTTTTTTTTTTGTTTTTTTTAAACAAATTTATTAAGAAAATAAGTAGGAAAATGATAGTATGATTATGAGGAGAATAATGAGCACATTGGAGAGAAGAAAGTTGCTAATAATATAATCTCCAAAAAATAAGGTGAATTACATTCTCATTAAAGATAATATGATGGTGCCAACAAGAGGTTGATTCAACCTTTTTCGGTGAAAAAGTAGAACCATTTTCTTTCTTTTCTCAAATTGACCGTGTTTGACAAGAACATTTTAGAAATTTTGAGATTGAATCTAAAATATTTTAGTAATATAATTTGTATTAATCAATTTCAACTTTCCAAATGTGTAGTTTATTGAACACCTAGATGGTGCAAATCAAAAAGTAATAGATTTTATTAAAAATCAATTTTTTTAATAAGTTGCCTTCATCACATATCCATGCAAAAATATCATAGAGGACCCAAGTTATTCCCATATTGTTGACATGAACAAGTAGATCATGTTTGAATAAAGGAAATAACTTATGTAGCACAATGCATGTCTAAACCAAGCTCATTTCAATGCAATTTCCACTAAAAGGTAGTGGTGATTATATATAAACTTATTTGCTAAATTTGGTAACACATAAGTTACATTTTTTTTCCTAGTTTAATAAATAATTAGTTTTTACTATCTAATTTAATTATGTTTAATTTATTTATTGATATTCTAATTTGAAAAATCTACAGCTCTTAAATGATATAACACTTTTTAAATTTAAACCATGTGTCATATATTTTATGCTTCATATACAATTAAAAAAAATATATTTATTAAAGTTTAGACCAATTTACAATGATTAGATATATGATTTTTTAAGATAAAAAATAGGTTGTAGTAAAAGCCTCCTATTTATTTATTGACTTCACATCCAAGCATGACCCTTATATGTAGAATCTTATAAAATAATGTTATCATTTCATTATGGTTAGATTGGTCATACATACACCTAGTTTTTATCATGTTTGGGTGAAACTTTCATACTTCTATAAAAAAAAAATTTTAAAATCACTAAATAGATTAATTTCTTTCACATAATAACTAGTAGTTCTGAAACTAAATTCATTTTTATATGAATTCCATTGTTAAATTTTTTTTTTATAATGTCCATAACTTATGAATTCTTTTACATAAAAATTTCCTAACTCCACTTTTATTAAATTTTTTTACCACTTGAGGGCTTACTTTGGCCCACTATGATCTTGACCATACCTAAGAATAGAGTAGGACTAGATCTCTTAAGAAAAATAATCATTCCTTTGTCTTATGAGACTAGCAATGAGATTCATTTATTAATTTATTTCTCTAAATAGATATAAAACCATGAGATTCTAGATTTGGGTTTGTCATTTAGGGGATGATTTACAAATTATAAGGTGCCACCCTAAATTATGACCATATCTAAATCCATTTTATTGGATGGATAGATGTCATGGAAGCATAATACAATCTTCACAAAATGGTAAGTCTACCCAAAAAGACACAAATACAATTTTTCTCTCATTTTTCTACATGATTGCCTTCCAGCCTCCCAGGTTAAAAGCCAAATGAAAAGAAATTTCCAAAATAATTTTTAACTAGATGGATAGAAGGGAAAATTAGTAAAATAACTAATCAAATAATAAATATACATTTCGTTAACAATTTTATGTTTCTATATAGTTAATCATCTCTACCCTAGTTGGTAAGATCTCACCCAAAATTCATGAATCGATTTGTGAATGATGGCATAGATAGTAGCCAAAAGATTATTTTAACATCTTATTAATAGTATTGTATTTAATTATGAATTTAATGGAAAGGGAGTATACTTCACAACATAATGAACAAACATTATCAACACTTAAAATCTCTTTTGAATAACTCATGACACCCTAAATAGAGAAAATTATTGAAAAGAAATAATTAGAGACCACCATATGGAATATTTATTGAGAAAGAGACTATTGTATAAATAATTCTCTTTCTATAAGTCAATGATTTTAATGAATCCTAATATTTCTAATTAGTGTTTATATTAAAGATGTTATTAATCTAGATGGGCCCTCACATGGTGAGAAGAGTACCCAAATCAATCTATTCTTAGGCTAAACTACTAGAAAGAGAAGATTATGGGACTCCTATTAACATTTTTAGGCTTCATTTACATCTATATATATTCTAATTTATTTGACACAAAATTTAATTTATTTATGGTGGAATGAAAGAAGGTATAAGACCATCAAATCCCAAGCTAATGAAAAATACTCCTAAAGAAATGAAATGAAAAACCTAGTCACTATAATTGAAATTTTTGAGAAAATCATAGAGTGGATTTTAAATCTTTAAATATAATATTTTGATAGCACCAAATATGAGGAATTATGAACATGAATGATAGCTAGGATTTTAAAAGAAAATTAAAATATACCATTAAGGGAAACAAACTAAGATAAGGAGCAAGATAAGGAGAAAATGGAGGAGGGAAACATAAGCAGTGAGGTTATAATAAAATATAGGCATATGGCTTGGAAAAAATTCAATGCTAGAATCTCTAAAATGGGGATTGTTAGAAAAGTTATGAACCCAAAAATCCTTTAAGAAAAAGAGGGCAAGATCTAATTGGAAGAACTAATAGAATTGATACTACTGGCCATCACTAACAATGCGAGGGAGGTGGGTATGAATTTTCTCAGAAATGCAAAAAAAAATGATTGATAACTTCTGATCTATAAAATGGACATTTCATGAGTTGGAGGAGGTAAAAGAAAGAATGAGATAGATGGAACGCTAGGTGAAGAAGAATGAGCAAGGGAACCTGCTAGACCAATGGGGTCAAATCAAGATGGTTGAAGAAAGGATGCAAAATATGGAGAACTTCAACCACAACATTGCTAAACAGATGCTTACTATTCTGAATTCTCTCAATGAAAACTTTGTGAGTCTTAGTAGAAAGCTGATAGCCAAGGGGTTTGTTAGAGAGAAGGATGGAAAGGAAAATGATGAAGACAAAATGAAAGAGGACACCATAATGGACATAACCTTGAGCCACATGCATCAGAGCTATGAGAAGAACTAGGAGCTCTCGATGGTGGAGATTCAGAGAGCCCATAGAGCAACAAAGATCATTCAAGACCTCAAAAGGAAGGTGGGGAGTAAGTGAAGATTTTTCAAAGTTCCGTCTTTGGATTCTATTGTTCCTATAGGTTTCCTTCTTTTTGGCTTTTTCCCTATCTTTTATTCTGACATTTCTATTGGCTGTCATTTTGTTGTTGGGCTCTTTTTGTTAAAATGTAGCCCTTTTTTTATGGACGAACTTTTGGGTTTGAGGATCCCTGTAAAACCTATTTTTATTAATAAAAAAAAAACTTAGTTATTTAATAGTTAATATTTTTTTAATCTATCTTTAAAGTAAAAAATTTGCAAAGAGAAATAGAAAACTTAAAAGAAAAGGGTGTCACAAACTTTTTCTTCAATCCAAGTTATACAAAAATGATATAACCAACTTGTTCAAGGAAGAAAAAAATTTCTATAATAATCAATCTAAGAATAAAAATATTTGAACATATTATTTTTATCTTCTATAAGAATGAAAAAATATTCATTCATAAAATGGACATTGACCAATTAAATCTAAAATTTGGGAAGGGTAATTTGAGAATGAAAATTTGCATGGACTAAAAGTTAGCCAAAAGCTTCAAAAGTGAGCACGTTAAAAGATTGAAAGAATTAATTTTTTTAAATATAATTGAAGGGTCCCAAAGATTATTATTCTCTAATTTTGCAACTCATATTACTATAACTTATAGTTTAATAGAAAATACACATTTCTTTTAGGGAAACTAAATTCACCTTGAATTGGTAATGCACTAGCACTGAAATTAACTTGTTTATAATTACTTAGTAATAAAGAAGAAAGTAAATAATTTATAATGAAAATAAAAATTATTGTAAAAGTGGTTATAGTTATGGTTGAAGAAATATAAATAAACATACCAATTTCTCAAAAATAATATAAATCGTTCCATTCATTAAAATAATTACAATAACTTTTTGACTAGGTGATGAAGTATCAATTGATCAAAATATCATAGACCAAAAACTAAATTAAAATACCTTCATTCATAGAGGAATTAAATAAATGAAATATTCTTAAACCTTTTCATGCAATTCTACATGTCACTTATGAATTTTAGAATAATGCTACAATATTTTAGTTTTTATAGTCATTTAGTTATAGCTTAGGCCCTACCTATTGTTCTTTCCAACTCTTCATGAAAGTATAGGGATCATTTCCAAAATCCCCCTTTACTTTCAACCAATGATGCATATAATATAAAATACGTATATTTTATTCCAACTTTAGCTAGATACTCTTCTACCATGATGCATTATAAAGCACATTCAATTTGAATGAAAATTTCTTGCCTTCTTGCTCCTTCAATCCTTTTATAAGACTTGGATTTTATTTATTGCAAACAAATTTTTTTTGATATGTAATCTTCCTACAACTTAAAAATTTAGAGGAATAACTTTATCTTTAGAGATAACAATCTTCTAATATCATTGACCATGAATTTAACAAGTTGTATCTCCTATTCTTTTGAACAAATTTTTTAATTAATCACGAGGTTCTATAAAATCCTCAAGTCTTCTAGTTGTATTATTAATTTCTTTGAACATAATCGCATCCTATGAAGATTAGTTTTATCTTTTCTTCAACGTGGATTTACACTTTTTAAAACTTATTCCTTTTGGATTCTTTGACCTCTTTCTTTTAACAATTGGTTTCTTTTTAGAGATGACATTTTCATTGATAACAAGATTTTCTTTGTCCTTTCAGCTTGGACTATTCATTTTCAAAACTTGGTATTTTTTCACCCATGGTGAGGAACTCCATTTATATTTAGGCTAACACTGTTTTTGGATGTGATTTCTCTTTATGGTAGAGTTATCATGAAAAGATACAATAACATCAATTTTAAAGAAAACAAAAACTTCATAAACATTGGTTTTCTTCTTTTATTGCAGCACCTATATGTTCAAAAATTAACCATGTAAACATATCTAGAAAAGTTGTAAACACAAATAAAGAAAATTTAATTTCCAATTATCATCATAGAAATAGGACAATGGCATAACTCAAATAAACTAGTTTCATTCATTCTAGTAGGATTAAATTCATTTATTATATTCGTAGAGCTTCATTAATGGTGTTTAGGATTTGGACCTCCAGGAATTTGCTTCTTACATTCAAGTTTTCACTTCATCTTTCTTTGTCTCAACAATCTAGATTACCGATTTTCTTGAATGACAATTTCCCATTGTATCTACGGATGAATCAACTGATTTGAAATTGACATAAAATACTTCAATTAGCCTAGTTTTAGTATTGAAAAACTAAAATCAAATAGAAATATAATTCGTATCCAAAAAAACCCTTTGCAAGAGCTTGGTCACTAGTATATTTTATAAGAGCACTTGTATTAATGACTTCATTGTGTTGTTCCTTCAAGTATTCCATACTTGAGCTACCCCATATATTAGAAAAATATTAGAAGATAAAAATAGATTTTATTTCTGTAAAATAAGAAATTAGTAAGTAAAACATTTTTATTTTAAAATTATTATTTTCATACATGTAAATTAAAACTAGAGCTAACCAATGATGGAAGTATTTAGCTTTACATACACAAATTTTATAACTAAAGCCAATCCACTATTCGAGCATTTTAGATGAAAGTGATAATTTTTCAAAACTACTTTTTTTTAGATTTTTGTGTTAATTATTTATTTAGAAAACAATTTCTTAAATTTTTATAAAATTTTATAAAATAGTCCTTGAATGTTCAAAAGTTCATCTAGAAAAAAGTTTAAAAATATATAAACATTTTTCCATTTCCCTTTGCTTCATACTATTCTCCATTTTTCCCTATTAAGTCTCTTACATTAAAATTTTATCCATTATAATACTATTAAATCTATATACAAATTCTATTTATAAAATTAGTTTACATTTGTAAGGACACTCCTACTATTTCCTTTAAAGATATGTGTTTAAATACTTTCTAATATCTTTATGAATCTTAGACTATAATTTTCCCTTTCCCTTTCCTTTGCTCATGCACCTATATCCCTAGATGGATGGAAATGTCCGAAAGGCTACAAAACTATTGATCAAGGGCAACAATACTCTTGTCTTCACTATTAAATCTCTTACATTAAACTCTTGTCCACTAACATCATATTACAATTATATAGAAATTATATTCATAATATTATTTTACATTTGCAATGACACTCCTATTTCATCCTTTATAAATATTGTCTTAATACTTACTAATATATTTATGAATCTTGAAATTTATTTTAATAATAAAAAGATTTGTAGTGGACAATCAATCGATTAACAAGTGCCACATAGTGGCTAGTACTCACTGAAATAATAATTGATCACCTAGAGAGTAAATCTTTTTAACAAAATTATTAATTGAAGTATAGATAGGAATCTTGATTTTTTTATTGGTATAGTAAGAAGTTTAAAGATACTACATTAATATTTTGTGTTTGGTTCAATCTGATGTTATGTTGGGAAAAAAAAGAAAAAACACAAGTTTAATCTAAAATATAAAAATTCATTTTAATAAGAACACCATAAATATTTGATAATCAAACACTATAATGGTCATAGAATTTTTTAATTCATTTTGATTCAAACAAATTCTAATTGATTATAAAAAATTGAAGTAATACTATTTATTCTAATATATTCTCATTGGCCATTATTTCAATTTTTTTTTGCTTCTTTGTATTATGAAAAGAAATGAAATTGTAAACATAGAAATTATTAGACAGATATATATATATATAAAATTCAACTAGAAAATTTCAAATTATCAAAATGTAAGACAATATTTAAACTAAATTTTAAGTATGTTTAAATAAATTGAACATAAATTTCTTGTCAAAACATGTATTGATACATTCATATAGCTATTTATAATATTGGTGTAAGAAAATTAATATAAATTTTGTGTAGTTAGTTGAATATTTCAATGCAAACATTAGAATTGCATTATATTGAAAACTCTAGGTTTAATCTATATTGCAATCTTTGATTATTTTGTATTTGTTTTTGAAGTTATATTTTAACTATTACAAGTTCTTTTTATTGTACATCATCATTTATTTTTATAAAAATTAGCATTATGAAATAGAATTATTAACAAATATTGGCTAAAATTTTGGAAGGACATAGTGGTTGTGAAAAATCCATATAGTAATTAACTTTATTGATTTAAAATTGTAAGAAACGTGCATCTCTACTATATAAAAAGTATTAAATATATAATATTGTTTGAAATTAATTAGTTTTGATTGGTAGATATTATAAATTTTAATCACTAATTATGAGAAAGCGATAAAATAGTACTATGCCTACGACAAGTGTTAATAAACATGATTAGATCTGTATAGACAATTCACACAAATTATGAAAAATAACCAAATGTCCACCAATTCCTAAACAAAATGTATTGGTTCATAATATTTGAAATAAAGAAATAAAAGAAATTGTGCTTAATTATTCATGTTAACTAGATAATTAACAACAACCCATCAATTTTTAAATTAAACAAATACATTCAAAATATTTGGAATTAAGAAGAAAAATAAGTTGTGCTTGCTTCATTCTCCAAACTTGATTACTACCTAAAAATCCCCATGATTTCTGAATAAAATGTATACATTCAAAATATTTGAAATTAAGAAGCAAACGAATAGGGCTTACATTTTTGTACTAGCTTGCCACAACCACAAGAGAATGTTGGCTAAAGTAATGAGAGTCATAAGAAACAACATTGTTGCAAATGAAAAGCGTCCATAGAAGGCCATTGATCTCTCTCTACTTTTATCTTTGACTACAACTACAAAGACTTTCTAAACTCTTGGGCTCTAGCAAGATAATTATCTCTTGGGTGCATTTCGCAAACAAGCTAGGCAACTTATGGAGATGTAAATTTACCCAATATTTTAGCTTCAACAACCTCCTTACTCTAGCATTGAACTATTTTGACCTTGTCCATAATAGGAAATTCGATGACACAATGAATGCTTTTACTAGTAATCTTAATTGGTTGTCCTTCCAAACATAACTTCATATAATTTACTTGGCTTTGTACAATGTTTATACAATCAATTTTGACCCTAGGAAAGCTTAGGGAATGTGTGAGCCATTTCTCATCAATGTGCTTTTTTTCATCTTTAAACCTTCCATCTACACACAACTTCTTGTATGCATTTCTCAATTCAAAATCTCTAACTTCATAAATCTTGCACATTTAGCATGAACTCACATCATAAATCAGTATAACTTTTGGTGGGATCAAAGATAGGACACCTAAAGAATTTCCCTTTGCTGTGATCTTATGTTATGTCTTAAATATTTTGGTCCATTACACACTTCATCTTTAACTAATTCAACATTACTAACCTTTAATTCCATCTTTTTCTCTAGAAATCATAAGCTAGATGTCATAATCTCAACTAGGGTTTGAGTATGTGAAGCTCTTCTTTACTCAACTTCAATACAACTACTCACAAATATGCTTCCAATGTTGATGACACACACTAAATTCTTCTAAAAATCACTTCACCATGCATAGAAAATACTAATGATAATTTTTCTCTTCAATGTTTGAATGCAATGTAATCAAAAGAAATTGTAAAATTCATTATATATATGGTAAATATGATTCTAGGACCTCATTAATGTTAAATACCTATAGTGGGGGCATCATATGTTATCTTGGCTACTACTATTAAAATAAATAGAAACGCTTTTAAAAACTACCTTAATACTAACACTCAACCTTTATTGACTTTACAGCTTGGTATCCATTCACTCATTTGATACTAAAAATCTATCCTTATGCATCTAATCTTGTGTTCATTTGGACTATCATGCTTTGACTCTTTAGAACATATCTATAATCTGATAATTTGAAATGTAGCTCCATATGGACTTCTTTATTTGGTTTGTGGTGGTGGATGTTGACATATCAGTCAAGTTTGTTATTAATGACACACACATATTTACATTGTATATAGCTACTAAGCTCTTTGTACAACTATTAGTGTTTGCCAAGCATTTCAGTTGTTACTGAGTTCTATAGTTTCTACCATTTTTTTGGACAAATCTTAGTGGTTACTGAGCAACCATAGTTATAGTGAAGATTAGCAGTGTAAACCATGCATCTCAGTGCATACTGAGTTTACTAGTGCAAGCTAAGCTGTTTAGTGTTCATTAAGTTTTTAATGTATGTGATGCAAGTCCAATTTTGAAAAAGCTACTTAGTGTTAATCAAGTGACTCGGTTTATATCGAGCTCGAAGTGATAGTATTTACTAAGTCATACAATATAAATCAAGAGACTCAATTTATATGATGAGTTTCATAGTATCTACTGAGTCACCAGTGTAGATTGAGTTCAAGACTACTTGGAAGTGATCAGTACGGATCAAGCTTCTACGTCTACCAAGTGCATGATGATGCCAATCATTGACAATGGATTTTGAGTATCAGAACCTATAGTGCCTGCCCTTATGTTACATTTTTCTATCATTTCTGAACTCTTTCAGGACAATTTTATGTTGATGATTATTAGTAACATAATTTTAAGATTATTAGATATTGTTTTAGATTCAGTTTATCATATGATGAGATTACTTGGTACTTTATAGTTCATGTATGTATGATGATTATTACGATGTTTGCAGTTATTGATGATGATTAGTTACATAATTTATTATCATATGTGTTTTCTTATGGATACTTACCCATACTTACATGTGTATGGTGTGCATGTTTGTTTTCTTTTTGTATGGAATTTCTAATGTGGTTAAGGAAGGGAGTCACAGTCACCTACTAGTTGGGATCTACACGATGCACCACTTCTTTTCATTGCTTGTTTATCTTAGTATATATTGTGCTTGTACATGTGTGGACTTTATGTAGGTTGCAAGTACCGGGTTTCGACTTCCTTGAATTGCCAGGGTGAGCGCACCCTATCGCATTATCTCAATGGTAAGAGAGGGGAGATAAATTCTAAAGTCCAAATCCCAATCCTTTAAGCCATTTATCCTAATTGAAAATTATGAAAAGTATCTCAGTCTAGTACCCTTTGAATACGTCGGATGACGTAATTCAAGATATTAACCCTTTTCGTTTGATTTTGTATGTGTTTTGCTATGATGGGGTTTTTCTATTTTTACTTTATGAGTCTTTGGTGTATTTTCTATTAATTAAGTCTAATTAAAAGATTTAATTAATGATTTAGTTTAATTCAAAATTATTATTATGATATTTTAATATTTATTTTTAATTAATTAATTTGGAAATTAATTAAATAAAAAAAGAATTAAATTTGAAGATTAAAATTATAAGTTTAAATTTGGAATGTGATAATATTTATTTATTAATAATATTTTAGAGTTCATTTTTAAATAAATGTTAAATAATATTATTATACATTTTATCAATTATGTTTTCAAAATAAATTTAAAAGTGGAAAAGATATTAAAACTATTAAAAGATTCTAGATCGCATGATGCATGCATGTGATTAAAATATATTAAGATAAAACAAGTGGATTAAATAAAGTGATTGCATGAGATTTAAAATTAATAAATTAATTTGAAAAGGAGTCAAGTGAATATTAAACAAAGAAATTTAATTAAATAAATTAATGTGCATTATTTTAATTCACATAGGAGTATGTGAACTCCTATGAGTTGTCATGTTGACAACATAGGAGTTTGAACTCTAATTATGCATGTGTTGTCTACACTTAGGAGTTAGCATATTATTTGAGCACAAGGTGTCTACAACATTCTAGTCACCTTATCATGTTTATCTTCTTATTATGGGAGATATGTGCTTAGTTGTCATGCTTATCTCTTAGTTCTTTCTAGACACATTCTAGATGCATCTTAGAGGCCTTTATATACAAGCTCTCCTAATGTGTATGGACACCCTCATATGCTTCTACAAGCACTCCTAGTCACTTGGGGCAAGTTTGGTTCTTAGAATAATTGCGAATGTTGGAGAAGGAAGAAATTTTACGAAAGAAGAAGGTTCTAAGAGGAGGAGCTTCTCTACAATTATATGAGGCATAGAAAATTAGCATCAATGTCCAGGTAGGCACTCATGATTATTTCGCATATTTTATGCTCTTTCTTTTCCTCTCTTCATCGTGTCTGTTATGTGTGTCTGAATAATTCTCTATGAATGAATCTTTAATTTTGTAATTTAGAATTTGGGCATGCATATTGTTTCATTCAGTTATGGGAATTAAAAATATTATTGCAATATTGCCTTAGTAGAATCAAGATTTGGAAATTGTTTTGGGTTTGGGTTTGAATTAAAAGAGAATCTTATTATTATGCATTAGTTTTATATGACTTATTAACTAATTAAATTAAATTAAATTAAATTAATATTAGTTAATAGTAGAAGAAGTGTAATTAATTATTAGTCAATTTAAGTAAATGGATTTTTAAATGAGGGAAAATTAAAAGAAAAGAGATATTAATAATTGAATTATTAATGACATTGATTTTACTTAAAATAAATGAAGATTATTTTAAATAAATAATTTTCCTTGAAGTGTTTTAAAGAAATTGTAAACTAATTATTTGAAAGTTGATAAGTATTATCCTAATGTTTTGAATAATGTGGATGATTTTATCTAAAAGTCAATGGGAACTAGTTCAATGATTTAAATAAGTAAATAATTATCTTCTAATTATTTTAGAAAATTTTTTAAATTAATGGAGGGATAATTTTATGCATTATTCAAAAAATAAATGGGTTGACTTGTAGAAGAAACTTATACTCTTTAAATATACTTGAAACAAAATCTAAAACCTCATATTTGGCTTAACCATGTGATTGCAAAAGCAAACCAAAACATGTGTTTGCATCTTGTTGTTTATACTATCCATGTTTGGGGTTTGGGTGGTCCTAGAGTGTTGACCAGTTAGGACGTCTACCAGAGGCTCGGGAGTTATGCGAATGTGATGGCATGTTGATGTTATTTGAACTCCATCTTTTTAAACCCAACCATGGTAATGTGATGGTATGCTCTATGAGATGTTTGTATTGCTTTCTAGTCTTCTTGTTTGAAGCTAAGGTGTATGTATTTGAGATACTTGAATTAACCATTTTTGAGTCATCGATCAGTTATACTTGGATTACTTTCCAGTCACCTTGATGGGACTAAAGTGTTTGTTTTGATCTTGAGGATGTCATGTTGTGACATGTTTTGACTTGACCATTTTGGAGTCTTCAATTAGTATTTTTTTGAGATACTTTTCGGTTGCTTGTTGAGAACCGATGGATATTATGATTATCATTGGATACTTTTCAGTTGCTCATAGAGATTTAATGCTCTTATTGTGGATTATCTTTTGGTATTT
Organism: Cupressus sempervirens; assembly: GCA_028749045.1. NCBI lineage: Eukaryota > Viridiplantae > Streptophyta > Pinopsida > Cupressales > Cupressaceae > Cupressus > Cupressus sempervirens. The sequence goes on from CM053784.1 coordinate 172,040,790, forward strand.
TTCTAGTCGCTTCTATAGGAATCAGGTGATTTTGTGATTTTTGATTTCATGAGCCTAGGGTAGGTTATCTATATGTAGTGTCGAGAAGTGGCTTGCAATGGGGGCTAGGGCCCTAAGTGGTTGCTAGGGTAACTCATTGTAAGTTATTTAATAAGTGAAAATATTTATACTAAATGGAGATTAAAATGAACCTACTAAGATACTTTTATGTTCTCAGACATGCCTTGAGTGCTAGTACAGAATAGGATGGGAGTAGAGAGAATTCTTGGTTGCGACCTTGCATTCCGTAGTATGTCTCGTTAGTATGAGAGGATACTAGTGGCTACGTAGGGATCACTAGGGGGTCGGGGTCTATTGAGAGACTACCAAGGTAACTCTAGTGTGATCATGCAATGACACTTTCCCACTTACATAGTAGGTTTCCTACATGTCATTGTTGTGTTTCTAGTTCTAGATGTTGATCTATGTGTTGGAACCTTTGAGTTAGTATACTTTTAGGATTCTTTGACTTAGAGAGTACATGTGTTATGAGATTTTTTATCTTGTGTTATGTGATTTGATATCCTATTTGGGGCTTGAGATTATCTCCTTACCACGATGGGAGTGGGCCATTTGGGTTCCACCCAGTTGGGTGGTAGTGTTATTTCACTCTTACCATTTGGGATTTGTACATAGTCATCTTGACTAGAGAATTCTTTCTTGGCATTTACCTTCATTCTGTTCATGGATCTTATGGTGGATGTTATTTACTGATATTTTTCTTTATACTAATGATTAGCACATGATAGATGATGTTTTTTTTTTTTAAGGATCATCTTATGCTTTATTATTGCATGTTAGATTTCTTTATGCATATGATGTAGCATGTTTTAAGAGTGACATCCCTATTACTATAGTACTAATGATCTCTTCAGTGGCTTGGGATGTTATGCACAGAGGGATTGCTAGGGCCCATGATGGTCTAACGATGCTATTGACAGTTGGGAGGAACCGTGCACTTAGTCAGATGTGTTTTATGATGGATGGTTATCTTTTATGATCGTTGTTATATATTTATTGATGGATGGATGTATCATGTATGTTATTGGTTTCATTTACTTTATTGCACTTATATCATGGTTTCGATAAGGATGATGTATCTTTATCTTTACATATGTTTAATCTTTTAAGCTTTTCATACCCTATGACATATACAATGGATAATTGAGCATTTCGAATTTCATTTGCCAAGAGGAATTCAAAAAAAATGTATATTATGGACATTGGACTTTTTAATTATTCTTTCATGTGGATGTGGTAGTTGTTAAACTTAGTATTAATTAGATTAAATGTGACTCAACATCTTGGGATCCTTAAGGAATGTAACTTGTTATGTATGCTTTAGTTGAATGTACGTTATTGCTTCCACTACTATCTGTTGATATGAATAGTTTATCTTTCATGATGAAAAAATAATTCTTTTTGGCAAACTTAGTAAAAATTTAGGTTAATTATTTTGGATCCCTTGGCGGAGCATTATAGAACCTCACCAAGTCAATCTTTGGAACCTAATGTGTTCATGAAGGCTGACTTTGTAATATTCCTAGTACAAGTGGTCGACTTTGTAATTTTTATGATTGGATTGATATATATATATATATATATATATATATATATATATCTGTGTGTGTGTGTGTGTGTGTAATTCATTATTTCATATCCAAGTGTATGTACGATGAAGATGTGAATGTCAATAAGATCAAAGAAAAGAAGATAGAGTGAATTATAAAGGCTACAATAGTATACGGAGCAACACAGACCTATCTATCATAGCAAGGTGATTAATACATAAAGGAATCTCATTTAGCAAACCAAATTGTAGATCAAAGATCATCTACTATTTCATCCTAATAGGTGCATCAGTCAAATCCTTTAACAAGGTAGACCTAATAGTCTTTTGTAAATCTCTTTACTGAGTGCATACTTATTTGTATGTTTGTAAATCCTTCCACAAGGTGGACCTAGTAGTCCTTATTTCTCCTAACATGGTAGATAATCAGAAGTGATCAGTGTAATCTTTAATAGGCTAACTTTATACCGCAGTATTAAATTTTTTATGTATCATCCCCACCCCAATTTTACTTTCTAATTGGAAGGTTTCTGGGTAACCAAATCCTTGTGTCACAATGTTATGAATGTTTTCATGTTTTTAGTTTCTTATGCATGCAATTAGATCAGATTAGAAGTGATGGATTATATGCTAATTGAATTGTTGGATTAAGAATTGAAATTGTTAAAATTCTAGAACTTACTAATTCACCCCTCCCTTCTTAGTAACTTAGCATAGTCTTCAATATTTCCAACTGTTAGGATAAACCACGGACAGAAATAAAAACTACATGCAAATATAACCAATAACAGAAAATAATAGAACACACAGAAATGAACACAAGGCACCAAGATTTAACGTGGTTCACCCAATCCCTGGGCTACGTCCACCAAACAGCAAGTCCAATCTTATTACAATCCAGTGATTACAACTTGATTACAATCCGTAATCCCTTACAGCTCAATACCGCCGCAAGAACCAATTTCGTATCACCACCTATATAAAATACCCAACCCTAAGCCCTTTTTATACAAGTATTAAACCGCTTTAGGGTTATAACATGTCGGCCATAATATGTTAGGGTTATAACTATTTATGAAGTATGTACAGTACTTTCCTGATCAGTCACCACAATCTAACACCAACAATTGGTATCAGAGCATCGTGGTTCTTAGGAGAAAGTTTAATAGCTTGAGCAAGGATCAAAGCCATGGAGATATTTAGACTTGAGAAAGTTATATACAATGAGAAGCTAAATTTATAAATGGCCATTTCCCAACTCAAGAAAGAAAAGGAGAAACTCTCTCAATCATTGAAAAGAAGAAAAGAACTTAAAATTGAAATGAATGACCATCTCTACATTGAACAAAGAATTGAAGACCTTCATTCAAGAAACTTAGGTGAAGCCAATGAAGCGATCAAAGAACTCCTAGAAACGAATGGTTCCTTACAAAAAGAGGTAAGAAAACTTAAAAGATAGCAATAAATTCAGGCATTAAGGTAATGTGAAGTCATGAAATAGAAAAATAAGATAAAAGAAGAGATAGATGGATGGAACAATGAAATTTAGAACCAATCCCTTTAGCAAGTAGAGCTTATTGATCAGCTCTCCAATTCAAATGAGGAAATCATGAGCCTAAGATTTGAAAATGAAAAAATGAGAAATGACTTAAATTTTGAAAGGCAAATCAATGAAAGATTACAGAATGATCTAAACTTTGAGAGGAAAGTCAATGAAAGAATGATGAAATCAGAAGAAAAAATGAATCAATTAAATAAGAAAAATCTTTATAGACAAAAAGAAAAAGTAGGAATCAGATATACAGGAGAAGGAGAATCATCCAAGCAAGGAGCTAAAAAGAATCAAAAACCTACTTGCAATCACTGTGGTAAGATAGGTCATACATCAAACAAATGTCAGAGCAATGGAAAAGAAAAAATTAATGGAAAATGCTACAATTTCAATCAGCATGGTCATAAGGCTAATGAATGCAAGGATAAACCAAGATTTAAAGGAAAATGTCATAAATGCAAGAAACATGGACACAAGTCATCAAAATGCAAAACTAGCATATTGAATCTAGTAGAGCAAATTGTGAAAACAATATTTGGTTGGGACTACAACACTTGGTTTATATGTCATTATTGTGGGAATTTAGACATATTGAAATAAATTATGCAAAGCATCATTTGAGGAAAAGAGACACTACTAGAAGATGTTTCATTTGTACATAACTTTGTCATCTTGCCAAGAACTGCATGAATACTGGTAGAATTGAAGGTGAGAAAAAGATAAAAGATGATAACATCCAAAAATAGATGAGATATAAATGAGTTCCTAAGTCTACCAAGGATAGAAGTCCAAGTAATGATGATCAAGTCACTCAAGAATTGAGTGACTCTATCATTTCTAGCTAAGTTCTCAAAGGAGAATCTAGAACTATGCTACCAAAGAAGACATCCAAAACAATTCCAGATTGAAAGAGAAAAATAATCCAAATTAGTATTCAGGAAACAAAAGGATCACCAAGTACAAGTGTCTACTAAGTTATCTTCTCTACCGAGTCAGGTTAGGTCATAGAATCTACCGAGCAAGGTTGGGAGTGATAAAGATGTTTATGGCTATTGAGCCACAAAGACTTCGCCGAGTGTTCAATGCAAGCATAATTGATGACAGTCTATCAACATGTTGTTAGTTGATCTACCTTTTGTACTAAGCATTTATGGTGAAATTTTAACAAAAGTCATGAAATCAAAATCATTTCTCATGGTGAAATTTTGAGTACTATTGAAAAAGTGCAATCTTCAAAGTTTCCAAGCAATTTGAGCAAATTTCTAGCAAAAGTTTTTGAATTCTCTCAAACCTTACTAAGTGAAGATGGCATCTAGTAGCAGCAAGGTTAAGTGAGGATCTAACATGTTTCTTGATGCAGTGGAAAGGAAAGCACCCAATTTTAAGCTCACTCTTGCAATCACTAAAACCTTAGATCCGAGTGGAGCGCAACCTCAAATTCCTCCAAAGTTACTTCTAAACAATGATATTCACACTCATTTAAAATGTGTTATTCAAGAAATTGGTACACTGGAAATGGATTATTCCCTAGGCCAACTTTGTGTAAATGGAGTTTTGAAACCTGAGCAGCAACACCTAGAAACAAAAGGGTTAACTCACATCCCTCACATGCCCCATGGATTTCAAGTTAAATGGATTATGTTTACTCTCAATCAAGTGCATAATGGTTAGCTGTGGTTGGAACAACCAATGTTGATCACAAAGAAGATGATTCATTGAATCACTTGCCTCCCAATGCTAGCCAAGGCCAAGATGACTAAAACCCTAAGTTCGACAGAATTGGAAAAAAAACCTTAGCAAAAAGGGATGGTAGAGGAATGAAAATCAACAGTGTTTCTAATATGGAATTGAAGTTTGGTATTGGCATCATTGCACATAAGATATATAGCTCTAGTATGTTGAACAACGTGTCATGTGAAGATGTGGAGTTGGCGTACAAGGTGGTAAGGAATAACTTATCATTCAACCTTGCTAAGCTATTGTTGAAATAGTTCAACAAAAATATGGAAAGCATAAGAACTTCGAAGAATAACCAATGTAAGCTTGGTTTCTTGTTAACTTGTCTATTCTTTTATGTTCATAAATTCTTCCCTTCAAAAGGCACTATTGTGTGGAGAAAAGATGTGCATGTGTCATACCAAATAAATGAGTTTATTGCTAAAATGGGTGAAAATTATAATAGTATTATGGATAATTATTTTGATGCATTCAAAGAGAAAATGAACAATAGGTTTTTAATCCCCAAGAAATTAGTTGAATATTATAAGGATGATGTATGTTTCATGGTGGATTGTGACAAAGTTTACATTTAGGTAGTTAAGCCTAGGATTGCATGGGTAAAACCTCTTGGTTATGAGGTTAATATTGATGAAACCAAAGACATCATTGAAGCCTATGTCATTGAGCTAGTTGATCCTAAGGCTAAATATTTTGGAACATGTGATGAAGCAAAGGCTAGGATTGAACTTGAAATAAAGCTCCCTCGGGTGGTGAACAAAGGAAAGAAAAGGATTGCAAAATTGAAAACTAGTACTACCCCTTTGTTAACTAAGGGAAAAGGTGAAGATGAGGAAGTAGAGGATGTGGAAGTAGAATATGTGGAAGTAGAGGATGAGGTAGAATCTAAGGAAGAATGGAAAGGTCATTATCACCAAGCCACAAAAACCATCCACTACAGTTTTTACTAGGAGATCCTCAAGGAAGAAATATGACAAGGAAGGAGGAGATATTATATTCAGGAAACCTCCACCTAACTTCCAAGATAGATTGAAATAACTTTAGGAAGGAGCAGGCATAACCAACTTTAAAGTATTAAAGTATGAGACTAGGACTGAGGAAAAAAAGAAGCGGATTGAAGACTTGGTGATAAAAAAAATTAGTAAGTTGAAATACTCACCATACCAGCTTACTTCTTAGCTCCCTAATATTTTTTTGGAAAAGATAAAGCCAAGATGGGATTTTTCCATGCAAATTGTCAAAGACATATATGGGAAAACCTTGAAGCAACTAATACCGAGCATATCAAATGCTGAGGTAAAAAAGTCATTGAAGAAAAATTGACTCTAAAATCTAATACTTGTTTGGTTTTGATTAAAGACATTGAACATGTTGTAAGGAATGCAACAACCACTTGGAAGAATATTTATCTGTTACATAAACCAAGTGATTTTCCAGTTGATGTTAAAGATGATGATGATGAAAGAGATAAGGAGAAAGATAAAGAAGAGAATGTTGAAGCAACTCATTTTGATGATGAAGAAGACAAAAAGGATCAAGGAAAAGAGGCTAAAAAGGAAGAAAAACAAGATGATGAGGAGACTGATCCAATTAAGATAGTTATAATAGTAATTTCTCACTTCCTCACTCTCCAAGAAAACCAATGATAATATCAAGCGCAAAGACAACCCTAGCAAGTATGATTGATACCACCAGTGCCAATCCAAATGTCCAATAACTCTTTGTTCCTACTCAGCTTAGTACATCACTAATAGAAGTGACCTCCACTTCACCTACCAAGCTGCAGACTCTTCCTTCATCAACCCAGTTGACTACTTTAGTTTTGAGCACACCAATTTTGGATTCTTTAGGTATTTTTGTAAATATTCCTTCTATAAAAATAATATCAAATTTTATAGCTAGTCCTAGCATGTCTACAATTGTTTCTATTCCATGCACAAAAGCAATAAGTGTAAGGATAGTTGAGCCCAAGGTTAAACTAAGCACAAACTTTTTGAGTAAAGGAAAAGAGCTCAAGGAAGAAATTGATTTAGATGAGGAAATTGTTATCCCAAATTGGGACATTTCCAAGCTTACTTCGGACCAAATGCAGTTATTTGTTAAACTCCTCCAAAAGAAGGTTGAACAAAAAAAACTAAGAGAGGAGAGAGATAAGGAATTTAAAATAATTGAAGATGCAAAGAACATTTTGATAGAAGCCATAGGTATTGAGGTTGACTCTTCTTAGTCAATTTTGCATCAACTAGCAGAGGTAGTATATAGATTTAATGAAGATACTAAGGGACAAGTTAAGTTAGTACGAAAAGTAGAGAAGTTTGATAATAAAGTGTTGGAGCACATTGCTCAGTAGATAACAATTTATCAAGTAAAAATTTTGACAATTTTGGGCAATTTAGAAGCATCTTGTACAAATGTGTCATAACTTTTTGGAAAGCTATGTGATGTTTTTGAGTTCACTAAAGAAATAAAGGACAAATTGTCCAAAATAGATGAAGACTTGGAGGCTAGTGCTCAGTAGCTGCAACTTGACCCTATTTCAAGCTCTACATATTTTTAAAGGATAAGATTTTTGTCAGATATGTAAATAAAATTGCTTAGAGAAGAAGCAAGAATTAGATCCACATTGATAGATATACAAAATATGACTCTTCCCATAATGGATGCACTGTAGAAACATATTGTACATTCAAAAACTCTCATCCATGACAATAAGTTCTCCATAGCAGATCATATGATAGAATTGTCAATAGAGTTCCAAATTGCACTTCACACATGTAAGGTACTACAAGACAATTGGGATAGCACCTTGGCAATCATTCTCAAGGTACATTCAATTTTTTTATCTCATTTTGGTGTTACTATGTAAATAAATATAATACATATTTGGCATTAATGTCAAAAAGGGGGAGAAAGATATATGCATGGAGGAAGACACATAGGTTATGGGGGAGAACATGCAAAATCAATGGGGTAGTAAGATATGTATAGAGAGATATGTTGTATATAGAAAGAAGATGTACAATATACTATATAAAAGAACCTTACCATGTACAAATATATCCCTTACAAAATAAATTTTGAAAAATCTCAAAAATAGTATACTCTACCGAGCTAGAATCACAAGGTGATGAATAAAAGGTATTTAAGAATTTATTTTTTAATTCAATTTTGGCTGATAAGTGTTTTTGTAACTAATGCCAAAGGGGGAGATTGTTGACATATCAGTCAAGTTTATTATTAGTGACACATGCTTATTTAGATTGTATATAACTCTTGAGCTCTTTGTACAACTATTAGTTTTTGCCAAGTATTTTAATTTTCACCAAGTTCTATAGTTGCTATCAAGTCCTTTGGACAAATCCTGATGGTTGTCAAGTAGTCACAATTACAGTGAAGATCAATAGTGTAAAGCATGCATCTCAATGTACGCCATGTTTACTAGTGCAAGCCCAACTATGGAATGTTCATTGAGTTTGTAGTCTATGTGATGTGAGTCCAATGTTAATTGAGCTACTCAGAGTTAATCAAGTGACTCAGTTTATACCAAGCTCAAAGTTATAGTCTTTACTGAGTCATAAAATGTAAATCAAGAGACTCAGTTTATATGACGAGTTTCATAGTATCTACCAAGTCACCAGTGTAGACCAAGTTCAAGAATACTTGGAAGTGATTAGTATGAACCAAGCTTCTACATCTACTACGTGTATGACAATGCCAAACATTGAAAGTGGATGTTGAGTATCAAAACCTCACCGAGTCAATCTTCAAAACTTGAATGTCTTCATGAGGGTCGACTTTGTAATATTTGTGGTAATTTGCATTTGGTTGACTTAGTAATTTATATAATTGGATTAATATATATATGTAATTCATTATTTCATATCTAGGTGTATGTATGATGTAGATGTGAATGTGAATAAGATCAGAGAAAAATAGAAGGATCAAATTACAAAGGCTATAGTAGTATAAAAAGTAGCAAAGACATATCTATCACAGCAAGGTGATTAATACATAAAGGAATCTCATTCAAAAAACCAAGTTGCAGATCAAAGATCATCTATTGTTTCATCCTAATATGTGGATCAATCAAATTCTTTCACAAGGTAGACCTAACAATCTTTTGTAAATCTCTTTTTTGAGTGCATACTTACTTGTATGTTTGTAAATCCTTTCACAAGGTGGACCTAGCAGTCCTTATTGCTCCTAATAGGGAAGATCATCAAAAGTGATCAATGTAAGCTTTAATAGGCTAACTTTATACTATAGTACTAAAGTTTGTTGGTATCATCCCCATCCTAGTTTTACTTTCTATTTGAAAGGTTTTTGGGTCACCAAATCTTTGTGTCACAGTGTTATGAATGCTTTCATGTTTTTAGTTTCTTATGCATACAATTAGACAAGATTATATGTGAAGGATTATATGCTAATTGGATTATTGCATTCAGAATTGAAATTGTTGAAATTCTATAAGTTATTGATTCATCCCTCCCCTCTCAATAACTCAACATAGCCTTGGATATTTCCAACAATGCAATCACCCGATCCATTGGATTGGATGATCGTAACTAATTCATTTTAATGACTTGTTTAGATTTATATTTATTCTTCTAGGTTTTTTTCCATATAGCCTCTTACTTCTTCAATATAACTTTTCCTTTTCCTTTTTTTAGTTTATGGTTAGGTGCTAGTTCTCAGTTCCTACAATTTCTACTTAGGTGACCAACCTTCTAACATTGAAAATATACCATACCAAAGCTATTCCAATTTCCATATCTTCTTCTAAAATGTGTTCTCAACAATATTTTTGCAATATGTCCATTCTTTCCACATCGATAACAAGTGACCAAAGTATTGTAATCCCAATTTATAGAATTACTTTGCCTAGTTGCATCATCTTAACCTTAAAGAGTCCAAAAATATTTTCATTAAATCTATTTCATCTTGTGCCTTGTGACTATAGTTCTAACATGCATAGCTTCATCCTTCAAGTCTAGACATAATTAGTGTCTTACTGATCTTTGAGACTTATATGCTTGGTATCTAAATTTTTTCTAGCTAAAGCAATAACTATTAAATTTAGGTTTAGGACTTCCAAGTTTTTCTCCTATGGACATTTTTTGTATGACCTAGTTTTCAACAGTGGTAGCATGTATTCTTCTTTCTCTTTTGTTTCCCATTACTTGCCTTTCTTGGAAAATGATATGAACTTTGTATAACCTAATCTAGTAGTATCATTAGGTATTTGTTTTACTTTTAACTATGCATTGAAATTATTCTCATGCTCTCCTCAAATCTCTTTATTCTTTCATTGATTTGTCTTTTAGACTACAATTCATTTCTAAATTGATTATCTTGTCATCTTGGGTCTGTAATCTCTTCCAAGTTCCTAGAAATTTCATGATTGACACTTAATAACCAATTAACCATGTAAAATTGGTTTTGTACCATCTATTATATTTAAGTGACCCTTTCATCAAGTCATTTAGCCATTTTCCTCTGATCTTCATCATCCATTTCTTTAACATATTCAAATTTTCTTGTATGTTCCATGACTTCACATAGTCTTATTGAATGCATTTCATGTTCTCTTGTTCTTTTCCAATAGATTTGCTAATATTGTTGTATCAGATTCACTATACTTTCCTTCATTACATGTCTTCAATACTTTCTTCCTAATATTGTATGTTATCTTTGGGATTCCCACGTTGTTCCTTTTTCCAAGGTGTAGGCTTCCACCTCCAAGAAATTTTACTCTTAAGTGGTTAGACTTCTTAGTTATAATTCAAATCTTTGATAGAAATTATTGGAATCCTAATGGGAAAGTGAGATGTTGATGGGGAGGGGGGGAGGGGCGGATCTCCAGAAAACTTAACACATCAAACATTAACTATGTTGAACATAATTAACCATGTATCTCATTAACCTTAACCTTATGATCAACCATACAATATTATATAATAATAGATTTAAAATATAGTCACAAGATCAAAATATATTAGCAACTAAGAAACGTATACATGAAATAATATTTGGTAACATAGAAACCCTTAGGTGAAAATATGGTGGGAATGGCACCCAAAAAAACCTTCACTAACGTAGTAACAGAGTGCCTATTAGGGCTACAATTTAATCAATTCTGATGATCTACCTGTTAGTATCCAATACGATCACAATTTTAAAAATTCAAGTGCAGAGCTTCAACCACTTCAAACTTCAGTTCAAAGTTTTTCAAAGTAGTTCAATGGTTTAGGCAACCTGTTCTACAGGTTCAATACAAGCAAAGTTCAGATTCTGGGTTTGAAATGCAGAATTTTCAGTTCATAAAAGTTCAGAGCCCATGTTTAGTTTAGTACCTAGATTCAATCTCAATTCATGTTTCAAGCTCAGACTTCGTCGGCTTAATCAGATTCCACCAGCTCAACAGTTTTAAAGATTCAATGAGTCTGATGATTCAAAGGCTCAATCAAAGTTCGAAATGCAAATCCATTAATTTAGGAAAGTTCAGGATACATGATTAGTTTTTGAGCTCGGTATTGATTGAATGGTTCATGTTAAAAGGCTTATTTCTGACTCACTTGAGTTTAGCAATTCGCAATTCAAGTCACAATTCATTGTCTTAGAGGAACATTTTCAAATTGGATTCAAAACGGCTTGATAAACTCCTCTCATGTCCAGACCAGTTCAGATATTTATATCTAAAGTTAATCATGGTCTTCATAGGTTTAGAATTTAGTTCAAATGTTTGGTAATCTTAGTGAGTTCATGAGCTCAGAATTTGGAGGCTTCAAATCAATGAGGTGAATCTAGAAGTTAGATTTCAGAATTGTCACATTATGTGAGGTGTGCATATCATGATTGAACAGTTTCAAATTGGGTACTCACTAGCAGGATTTTTAAAGGGACATCAGGCCCGATGGGAATTGAGATTGCAAGTATAAAATAATGATCAAAGCTATTTCTTGGCAAATCCTCACCATTTAAAGGGTGGAAGAAATAAACGCAATCCAGTCCATCAAAATTTAGTGCATATGAGTCATCCCAAAACTCACATAAACATTGTCACGTGTCTATATCTTTGACATGGATCTTCAACTATGTCTCCACTAAAAAAAAGAAGTAAGTTCACATCTACAGTTGTTCAAACTCTCGAAAATGAGAAGTGGCATCAGCAAAGCATATGAAGTAAGGAATAGATTGCATGCTTGAGCCCTAATGAACTTGCATTCTCTTGACAACCCGATGCATAGGATATGCTCAGCAACACTTGTGGAAGTCATGAAATGATGAAGGAATAGTTTTGAATCTCACCATGCTCAATATATAAAAAGACTTCACGGGAGAATATAAACTATTTGGTTAGATGCCCGAGCATTCATTCAAAATGGTCATAATCTATTCTTCACCTTATTCTCTTACGACCCGACTGCATAGAAGAGAATGTGCATAATACACATTGCTAATAGAGATGTGTTAGTATCAGAGGGGCACGCATTTGACTATACATAGCATAAAGGTTCATGTCACCATCGACAATGTATCTAAACTATGTACAAAAATGTCTCCGATCACACCTAAGCGACAAAGGAATGTATGTGATTACTTCCATAGAACGCATGCACGTGGTGGCATTAAAACTTGATCCCTCTTCACTGAAATCATATCTTGGACCTAGGTACCTCTAGTTTGAGAAGCCACAAATATGAGATGCTCGTGCCTAAGTGAACACACCAACCATTGAGAGCAATTACTGAGAGGATCATTGAGCCCCACGATGAAACCTAAAGACTTTTGCTTGGAATCTGAACTAAAAGAATGGATGTTAGAGCCACACTCTGATCAGCCCAGGCATAGGATATGTGAGGTGATCTTTGCTAATATGGGATTGGGTATTGTAAATTCATTTTGCTATAATTTTGATGAGATTAAAGGCATGGATGACACACTTAGTCATGGTCATGAACACCAAAGTTGAGATTCAATTTGGATACCAAAAAATGGATCCCTTATTTGGGTATGTGAAGCCATGGGCCAGTACACAACTTTAGTGCATTGGGTTAAAGTAGATGGAATGATGAAATGTTTGTATTCCTTTATGAGCATGCTACACAAAGTCGACAGTTCTAATCTGCATGCAATGAGTATATAATGCATATCATTTATTTGACTGAAAGCCACATAGAATATAAGGTGGGCAGTACCTACACACAATAGAAGCATAGGTGGCAATCATAAACCCTTATTTTAATGAGAAATCAGCATGTTAGTAATAGGTGTCGATGAGTGAAAAATACCTTAATGACATGGAGCTTTGTTAGATCCGTTTGAAACTCAACTAAGTTTCATCCAAGGAGATTGTTCGAAAGTCATAATTAGTATTTGTAAAATAACATCCTAAATTAAAAGAAGGGAATATCAAGAGTCAATTTTCATAACTGAAAATGGAGGTAGGCCAAGAAAGGAAGAAGGAGAAACCTCTCGAGGAAGTGAAAAGACTGGACATTCGAGAAGTAGTTTCAAGAATCAGTTACCTAAACTAAAATAGCCACTGACAAGAGGAGAGGACAAATAAGCTAGCAACAAAAATGAAAAAGGGTTCTAGTTTTTTGAGTTTTGGGCTGGGAGACTTTGGGCTACAGTAGAATAGAGGCTATGAATATAGTGATAGGAGGGAAGATTGGATTTCTCTGAGACTTTGTGCTACAGGAGGTCCCATTCTTTTTCCTATTTGATTCTGACTTCTTCCAGACTAAAAACTTTGAGCTTCAAGCAAGGAGGAGATCTTGCAAAATCATTTTTTTTTATTTCCTTGGGAGACAGGGAGAGGTAGAGCATGGGTAGATTTTTCTATTTCTAAACTGTGTGTCTGAGATAGAGAAAAGGTTTTGGTGATTGATGCAATATTGTGAAAGAAGTTTCTATTTTTCTTTAAATAATGGTCTGATTGTAATGTGTAAAGGAGTCCTTGTGTTCTTTTACAATCAGGGAAGGGAGGATAAAGGTTAAACATATTATACTTTGTTGATAATGTATTTTTCCTTCCACTAAATTTAGACTTTGAGTCATTTCCAGTTTTTCCTGAAATTACAGTTTGTTGTCATTGTTTCTTTATTATGTTGACATTCAAAACATCTTTCAGAGCTCTTATTTTAATTCTCTCAAGAGAGCAGAGGTTAGGTATTCATTTACATTATGTGATACAGTGTACAACAAATTAACTTTATTTAATCTGTTGTAATTTGTTTCCTTTCTTTTCAATTCTTAGGTTTCACATCTACTCTGTGTTTATAGATAGATGCTTGGTATGCTTTTGTGCTTTCCAGTTAAAAGTACCTATAATTAATTCATTATAAATCTTTCACAGGGAGCTTTACCTGATAAAATTCAAAGGAAGGTTATTAATCTAATAATAACCTATCCAACTATTGGTTCTAATTTGTCCTTTCATTTGGGCATTTGGGGTCAGATTTGCATGCATTTTCTCGAAGGACAATCTGTTCACTAACATATTTTTGGTGACTTTGCTAGGGAAAAGAATCACAATTTTAGTGTTTTCTTTTCTCAAAAATCTAAAGGTACTTCCCCGAAGATGGAGGTTGGCAACTCTATTGAGGAAGAATGCCGTGAAGTCTTCCTTGCATATCAAGAAATCTTGAAGGATTAGGTTCCAGTAAGAGATGAAGATAACTCAAAAATCTTTATCTTCATCCCACCATTCCAAAATGATCCTATCAGAGAGGTTACTAAAGAACTTGCAAAATAACTGGGCTGGTTAAAGTCTTTTTATATTGCAATTCTCATTCAGAAGAAACCTCAAGTGCAAGATCTAGAAGAAGGAGACGCATGTGGAAAAGAAGAAATAGTTGAAAGTCAAGAGAATGATGAATATCTAGACACCTTTCAGCTGCATATGATTCCCGCCTCCACACCATCTCTAATAATTTTTTAAGAGGTAAATATTGTGGGTTGCCCATCTTCATTTTCCTTTGGAGAAAATTTTAAATACATTTAGAAAGAGGAAAATGTCCCTTTTCAGTTTTTTCCTATGAATATAGAGACTTGTGCAAAATCCTTGGCATACCATGAGGATAGCTCATCTTTTGATACCCAAGAAGAGAGTAATAAAATTTATTTCTCTCTTATGTGCCATAGCAAAAATATGGAAGATGTGACAACAGTAAGGAATCAATCCCAAGATGCTAATGGCAAGATTGTTTGGATTAGTGTGAATAGATTATACTTACTTTCTGAATATACTGAAGTTTGTCTAGTAAAATCTAGCAGTATAGACATGTCTCAACAGAGTGAGGAAGCTATAGCCATAGTTCATCCTGAAGACAACTAGAAATGGGTAGGTAAAGACATTCAGGCTGAAAGTAAAAACCATGGCAACAGTGATAACAAAGGTGAAGAAAATTCTGAAAATCAGGATGGTAAAATTTTTTGGAGTGACCTTAATCCACTTTTCATATCGATGGGGTTTTATGAGAATGCTGATATCAAAGAAAATCCTCTTTTTTAGTCTCAAGATTCACCATTAAATAATGATTCCTTTAATGATGAACCAGGTATTTGTTCAAATCAGATTAAGGATGAAGTATTTATTGACAACTTTTCTTTTCATCCATCTATGTATAATGTTGTTGATTTGGAGTGTAAAAGAACTGCTGAGATATGTGATGGCATCTTAGAAATAGAAAGGAATAGAATGTATGGCAAGATTGATGATAGCTGGCTCCTGGAAAGAAGTGAAGAAGCTATATATATCTGAGGGCTGATTCTATGCTGAAGGAGGTGTCATTATGGATACAAACTGATCATGACCACACACAAGAATTGATTCTACATGACAATATCCTTAAGGATTACACATCATCTTTTGGCAAGGCCTCTTTATTCCATGTTTTTCAGTTCGAGGAAGAATCAGATCTTGCTGATGTAAGGGATTAATTCTTCAATGGAAATGAATACTATGATGAGTCATGGTTGTTCAAAAAAGAGTGTTGGATCAGCATGTGCATGCATGCTGTCATTCAAAATATTGGCATTGAAAGAGTCGTCATCAAGCAATGGTTTGGAGCTGTTCCATTGAGGTATGTTGTGCTGATTTGAAAAGGCTCCTATTTCTCTCAACCGGTAAATGGATTCACTTAACTTTTTCTTTCTTTTGATTTTTCTGGTAGGTTTTCTTCCTACCTATGTAAATATTGTAACTAAGTTTTGTTGTGCATAGTGTAGTTGGAATAATGTGCAAGCCTCATGCCTGCTGGTAATTTAGGTGTTGATTGTTGGTTTTTCCCTACTCCCCTCCACCCTCTCTGCAAGAAGCTCCTAGTCTTCTTCTCTTGCTGACTCTGTTTTCCCAATGGATAAGGCACTATTCTTTTCCTAAAGATTACTGCAGTTCTCTGATTTTGCATCAAAATCAGTCCCATAGTTAGAGCCCCTATTAGTACCCAATATGATCATAGTTTTAAAACTTCAAGTGCAAAGTTTTAACCACTTCAAAATTTAGTTTGAAGTAGTTTAGAGTAGTTCAATGGTTTAGGTAACCTATTCTGCAGGTTCAATACAACCGAAGTTTAGATTCTGGGTTTGAAATGCAAAATTTTCAGTTCATAAAAGTTCAGAGCCCATGTTCAATTTAGTACCCAGATTCAATCTAAATTCATGTTTCAAGCTTAGAATTTGTCGACTTAATTAGATTCCATGAGCTCAATAGTTTCAAAGATTCAATGAGTCTGATGATTCAAAGCCTTAATCAAATTTCGAAATGCAAATCCATTAATTCAAGAAAGTTCAAGATACATGATTAGTTTTCGAGCTCGGTCTTGATTGAATGGTTCATGTTCAAAGGCCTATTTTTGACTCACTTGAGTTCAGCAATTCACAATTCAAGTCATAGTTCATTGTCTTAGAGGGACATTTTCAAATTGGATCTAGAACGGCTTGATAAACTCCTCTCATGTCCAGACCAGTTCAGATATTTACATCTAAAGTTAATCATTGTCTTCATAGGTTTAGAATTTAGTTCAAATGTTTGCTAATCTTAGTGAGTTCATGAGCTCAGAATTTGGAGGCTTCCAATCAATGAGGTCAATGCAAAAGTTAGATTTCATAATTGTCACATTATGTGAGGTGTGCATATCATGAATGAACAGTTTCAAATTGGGTATTCATTAGCAGGATGTTTAAAGGGACATCAGGCCCGATGGGAATTGAGATTGCAGGTATAAAATAATGATCAAAGCTATTTCTTTGAAAATCCTCACCATTCAAAGGGCAGAAGAAATAAATGCAACCCAACCCATCAAAATTTAGTGCATATGAGTCATCCCAAAACTCACATAAATGTTGTCGCGTGTTCATATCTTTGACATGGATCTTCAACTATGTCTCCATTGAAAAAGAAAAAAAGTAAGTTCACATCTACAGTTGTTCAAACTCTTGAAAATGAGAAGTGTCGTCAAAAAATCATATGAAGTAAGGAATAGATTGCATGCTCAAGCCCTAATGAACTTGCATTCTCTTGACAACCCGATGCATAGGATATGCTCGGTAGCACTTGTGGAAGTCATGAAATGATGAAGGAACAGGTGTGAATCTCACCATGCTCGATATATATAAAGACTTCATGGGAGAATATAAACTATTTGGTCAGATACCTGAGAATTCATTCAAAATGATCATAATCTATTCTTCACCTTATTCTCTTACAGCCTGACTGCATAGAAGAGAATGTGCATAATACACATTGCTGATAGAGATGTGTTATTATCAGAGGGATGCGCATTTGACTATACATAGCATAAAGTTTTAAGTCACCATCGACAATGTATCTAAACTATGTGCAGAAATGTCTCTGATCACACCTAAGCGACAAAGGAAGTATGTGATTACTTCCATAGAATGCATGCACGCGGTGGCATTGAAACTCGATCCCTCTTCACTAAAATCAGAGCTTGGACCTAGGTACCTCTAGTTTGAGAAGCCAAAAATATGAGATGCTCATGCCTAAGTGAACACACCAACCATCGAGAGCAATTATCAAGAGGATCATTGAGCCCCGCGATGAAACCCAAAGACTTTGGCTTGGAGTTTGAACTAAAAGAATGGATGTGAGAGCCACACTCTAATCAGCCCAGGCATAGGATATGTGAGTGATCTCTACTAATATGGGATCAGGTTTTGTAAATTTATTTTGCTATAATGTTGATGAGATTAAAGGCATGGATGATTCACTCATTCATGGTCATGAACACCAAAGTTGAGATTCAATTTGGATACTAGAAAATGGATCCCTCATTTGGGTATGTGAAGCTATGGGGTAGTACATACCTTCAGTGCATTGGGTTAAGGTAGATGGAATGATGAAATGTTTGTATTCCTTTACAGGAATGCTGCACAAAGTTGATAGTTCTACTCTGCATGCAACAAGTATATAATGCATAGCATTTATTTGATCGAAAGCCACACAGAATATAAGGCGGGTAGTACTTGCACACTATAGAAGCATAGGTGGCAATAATAAATCCTTATTTTAATGACAAATCAACATGTTAGTGACGAGAGTCGATGATTGAAAAATACCTTAATGACATGGAGCTTTGTTATATCAGTTTGAAACTCAACTAAGTTTCATCCAAGGAGATTGTTCGAAAGTCATAATTAGTATTTGTAAAATCACATCCTAAGTTAAAAGAAGGGAATATCAAGAGTCAATTTTCATAATTAAAAATGGAGGTAGGCCGAGAAAGGAAGAAGGAGAAACCTCTCAAGGAAGTGAAAAGACTGGACATTTGAGAAGTAGTTTCAAGAATCAGTTACCTAAACTGAAACAGCCACCGGCAGGAGAGGATAAATAAGCTAGCAACAAAAATGAAAAAGTGTTCCAATTTTTGGAGTTTTGGGCTGGGAGACTTTGGGCTACAGCAGAATAGAGGTTGTGAATACAGTGATAGGAGGGAAGATTGGATTTTTCTGAGACCTTCTGCTACAGGAGGTCCCATTCTTGTTCCTGTTTGATTCTAACTTCTCCTAGACTACAGACTTTGAGCCTCAGGTAGGGAGGAGATCTTGCAAAATAATTTTTTTAATTTCCTTGGGAGATAAGGAGAGGTAGAGCATGGGTAGATTTTTCTGTTTCTAAAGTGTGTGTGTGAGATAGAGAAAAGGTTTTGGTGATTGATGTAATATAGTGAAAGAAGTTCATGTTTTTCTTTAAATAATGGTCTGATTGTAATGTGTAAAGGAGTCCATGTGTTATTTTATAGTTAAGGAAGGGAGGCTTAAGGTTAAACATATTATACTTTGTTGATAATGTATTTTTCCTTCCACTAAATTTGGACTTTGACTCATTTCTAGTTTTTCCTAAAATTACAGTTTGTTGTCATTGTTTCTTTATTATGTTGATGTTCCAAACATCTTTGAGAGTTGTAATTTTACTTCTCTCAAGAGAGGGGAGGTTAGGTATTCATTTACATTATGTGATACAGTGTACAAAAAATTGACTTTGTGTAATCTATTGTATTTTGTTTCCTTTCTTTTCAATTCTTAGGTTTCGCATCTACTCTATGTTTACGGATGGATGCTTGGTATCCTTTTGTGCTTTCCAGTTAAAAGTACCTATAATTAATTCATTGTAAATCTTGCATGGGGAGCTATACCCGATAAAATTTAGAGGAAGGTTATTAATCTAATAATAACCTATCCAACTGTTGGTGCTAATTTGTCCTTTCATTTGGGCATTCGGGGTCAGATTTGCATGCATTTTCTCAAAGGACAATCTATTCACTAATAGATTCTACCCTATGAGGGTCCCACTTACTAAAAAAATATAAGACTATTAATTCTAATGTCTTAAAAAAATCATTTAAACATTATAACTTAGTGAGTACTCTACTAGGAGATTTACAATAGGTCTATTGGGATAACTCTATCAAGAGATTCACATGATACATTGGTTAGAATGTACCAAAACCATGATACTTAGATGTGCACTAATTTTTTAATAACATATTTTATCCATAAAATATGAGATCATGTCAATGTGATCATTCTAAAATAACTCCTCACTACATTGCTTAGTCACCTTTAGTCTTTTAACACTAGATGCTCATTTATTCTCCTTCATCTTTGCATTTGTACATTCCTTCAACTCAAGATAACATATTCAAGATAGAAACCTTTCTTATAAATCCATCTTATGAAAATTCAATATTGAAATAATTAATTTCCCTTAATTATTTTTTCCACTTAAGTCTTCCTATTTCCTAATTGGGTCATTAAATTGTATAGGTATTAGTGATATGGAATTATAGACATAATCACGTCCTTGATCTTCACCTCATTCATAATAACATATTTCATTCATGACAAAAATGGTTGACATAAGATTTGGTGTCATTCCAAACTTATATACACAAACTATATAGGTTAGCACATATAACCACTAACACTTGGTCTTTCTTATTTCTTCCCACTAAGTCTCAACATATACTATACTTATCTTGAATTATTTCCTCTCTAAATCACGAATCTCATGTGATACTTAGCATATATGATTTATTTCCTTCTATATGGCATAGAGAAAACTAGCATCTTAGTGGCTATTATATAGTTGGCACATATTAAACTTGCATACATATACACTTTATAGATCAACCTTTATTATGGCTTATTTGTAGTATTGATCAATTAAATTTTCCTTTTAAATGACTAAGTGTTTTGCACTAATAGAAAATATCTAGATTTCCTTTAGGTTCGACATCCATTACTTTCAATTTTTTCCTTAGTGATTTTATATCTGAGTGGGTCTACATACATCATTCTTCTGGTGACTACCTCTATGATAGTAAAATTAGTTTCTACCATGAAACAAAATTTATCCCTTTCATTGCCAACCATAGAATTTGAAATTCTTATTATTTTATTTATCTAAGATTGAAAATGCTTCAAAATTAGGGTTGCATTGCTATCAATATTGTGTAGAGGGTATCTTCTATAAAAATCTATTATCTTTTCTATTGTACACTTTTTATTGGTTCAATAAAATACAGGCATGAATCAAAATCTCTTCAAAAGATGGAAAAACATATATGTAATCAATGACTAAAATATGAATTTTCCATTTATACTTTTCTTTATTCTTTCTAGATTCTCTACTAGTTGAATTCTCAAAATTTCACATAAGTTTTCTCGATTCTTTTTAGCACATAGCTTATATATTGCATGTACAATTCTAGACACCAAATCATCATCCCTTGAACTAGAAAACATCTTAGTGGAAATCATTTTACTTACAAACCTCACATCATTCTATCTTATCTAACTCATTACTATACCGCTACCATTGTAGGTTTATTTGGTATTTTTTATTCCAAATTTTATGACATTCTCTCCATTAAATGAAATTTATCCTTGATTGCATCAGCAAAGTACTTCATGAATTAATTTAGCTTAAATTTATACTACTTTTTCATGCATCTAAAACTTCTCATTATAAATTATGCCCATAGTAATCTTTGTCCAAATTTCACATAAGTTTTCTTGAGCCTTTCTAGCACATAGCTTATATATTGCATGTACAATTCCAGACACCAAATCATCTTCCCTTGAACTAGAACACGGCTTAGTGGTAATGATTTTACTTACAAAACTTACATCATTCTATCTTATCTAATTCATTACTATACCCCTACCATTGTAGGCTTATTTGGTATTTTCTATCCCAAGTTTTATGACATTCTCTCCATTAAGTGAAATTTATCCTTGATTGCATGAATCAGGTACTTCATGAATTAATTTAGCTTAAATTTATACTACTTTTTCATGCATCCAAAACTTCTCATTATAAATTATACCCATAATAATCTGTGTCCAATGGCCATTATCAAACTCATGATCAAACATATACTTTACTACATCAACTTGAATTAGGTGTTCAAACCCCTCGATAAATGACATATCTTATTTATATATATTATCAAATTCATTTGAAATATTATTATCTCCTATATTCTCAAACTTATAGTGTGTGTGTAAATCCTTATATCTTCTAGGTATAAGACTCTATCAAGAATTTGAGAAAATGTGGTGTTAGGGTCATCTTGTATACATGATATAGCTTTTATCTTAAATTTAGGTCTAGGTACTTCCATTCATCATGCAACATTGATAGTTCCATTTAAATATCTTAAAATATAAACTAGACTTCACAAATTGACTTTGTCAAGTTGTAAATACCTTTAGAAAAAGAACTAGGGCTTTTATTGTGAAAACAACATAATTCTTTGAAATGTCCTTCAATCTGCTTGTAATTCCTTCTCCAATTTAGTTCTTGGGACTATCTAATTCTTTGCTTGATCAAATCGTGTGTATTCAATCAATCTCAACTATTATATTTTATTCAAATCAATTTGTCATTAATTATACAAGTACACACTAATGAATATCTTGATTCTCTTGCTATAAAAGGTCTTTTCTTTTGCAAAATCACATATATAACATCATAATTGCATGTACAGTTAACTATAGATTATGTTTATCTATATCAAACTACTCAAATATTTGGAAATCTTAGTTTAGTCTTTCAGGAGCTAAACAATTTTTGGATGTCATTTCCCCTTTACTTATTGATGAATATATTACTTAGATTGATAAGGTTTTTTCATAAAATATTATTGAATTCAACTTATTCTCAGATGTATCAATTGTCTTCTTTTCTACCCATATTTTTGTCTTTGTTAGTATCTTATCTTTAAAAATATCTCATTAATTTTTCACACTCTCTTTATATCAATCATCATTTCTTTCATTCCTTCTCATGTTCCATTTTACACTCCAACTATAGTTAGGTGTCCTTATATTCTATGATCTTATGTTATTTGACCTCGACATTTTTTGAAAATTTCACATGATATCTCATTGGTTCCATGTCTAGGTCCTAATAAACTAATCCATAATCTAATTTTTTTTGAAATATTTCCAAAGTTGTTGCACATATAACAAATATCTCCATTTCTTATGACATTAGTTCCACAAATAGCTCTACTAGTTGTAGGGTTAGTATGTTGATATATTCAATTATTATAATTATTATATCTATTCCTCCTACATTCATTAGTATTATTTCCATAAGAATAACAATTATAGAAATAATTAGAAATAGCGTTGGTATACTCATGTATACATTTCTTCTTCATGTAACCAAGTATGTTCCATGCATAGCATGTTCCACCAAATTTTCTACTTGCTTCTTTTGGTTATTGATATTGTTTAGGTATTTCCTTGTTTAGAGACTCTTGTTGTTTAGGATTTTGGTTTACTAGATCTAAATCATTAGTAGCTTCATATATCTTATATGAATCTCCTCCATAGTAGCTTACACCAATCGGTACTAGAATACAAATTCTCAAGATGTTACTTTGTCTATCTAAGCTACCCTTTCACAAGAGTGTTTTACTTCTCAAGTTTTATAAATTGTAACTTTATAGATTCAAGTTTCGATGTCATCTTGGTAAGCTTTGATTTCAAATCTATATTCTATGATCCTAGGTCAGATTGAATTTTCTTCTTATCTTCCATAAAACTAATCTTCATATTGGTAATTTCAAGTTCATTCTTTAGAATCTCATCCTCCTTCTTTAACTTTGAAATTGCATCACTACCATAGGTCAAATAATTTGACCCTTCTTGGAATTAGTATTTTTAATCTACACTTTGAACTTCTAAATGATACCTTTTGTCTCTATTTATTTGACATTCATATTGTCTCTTTCTTATGTGATTACATAAAGTTCCTTAAGATATTCTTCTAGGTTCTTATGTAACTAATCCATATCCATAGTAACCTTACTCAATTTGTTAGGCCTCCTTTGAGTAAGTGTTCTTTGTTACCAATTTTTAGAAATAGGAAATCCTGGGGTGGCGGGCAGGGGGGGTAGTGGATGAATCACTATTTTCACAAACTTTTAGCCAACTATGGTTATCTTTAAAAATCCCTAAATATGTACATGTAATCAAACTAAATATTAAACATAAAAGTAACACAATGAAAGTCATAACACCATTATTTGTTAACTAGAGAAACCCTTATCAAGAAAGAAAAAAAACTTGATGGGGATGGTACACCCACAAAATGATTCTCTAATAAGAAGTATCTTGTGAAAGATATTGATCTTGTTAGGAGTATATATAATCCATATAGTGTATCTTTCCTTGTTAGAGGACTAGTCCTTTTTAGATGGTGCATCCCTATTAGGAGCTGGTATTACAATTTAAAAAGTAGTAAGATGGGCTCATTTCTCAAACATGCATATAAATGATATCTTTTGTACACAAAAGGTATAGATACAAAAATCTCTTGACAATGTTGATATCTTCAATATCTCATTTTCCTTTGTAGATCATTGTAGAAAACTTTGTGTATACTACCTTTTCACTTATATAACATAAATTTTGTATCATATAATAATCACAAAACAATGACATTCTCATCACATACTTTTACATATAGAAATCATTACCTTCTACCCTTTTGTATTGTCCTATAAGCCTTCAAGTCTTCACATGTGTCTCAAAATATAAAATTGACCTTTTCCCACTTAGGGTTAATATTTAAGATGTTGTCCCAAAATAGTTATGTAATTGTTCTATAAACAAAAATAATTCCTTAACTCAATTTATCATTTTCTTACCTTTGTTCTATTCTCCATTATATGAGCATAACTAGTAAATCATTGATATCTCTATTTGTACAACTCATTATGACATGCACTTTGTCATATAGGATCCTTATACACTATACTAGATTTTTTTCAAGTGCACACATGCCAGCTCAGTCACTTTGAATCTTAGCAATAAAAAAGGTGACTATGGAGATTTTTTGAATTAGGAAAACAAGTTTTGATGGGGCCCTAAAACCCATAACATCGAGATTTTTGAGGGAATCTCAAACCCAAAATAGATAAAATTCTTCATAAATATTTTCAAGAAAAGAAGTACAGTAAGAAGTAAGCCCAAAGCCAACATAAGCACATCTCCAGAAAGATGAATAAATCAATCCTTAGCTACAAAAAACATCCAACAAGAACAACCAAATCATGAGGAAAACAAAACACTATCCATTAATCTGGAGACTTGAATATCTTGACCAACCACTTGAAGATATATATTCTTAATCCTATTGAAATCATATAGGAGAGAAAACCTCTCCATACCATTGTTACAATCGAAACTCTCTTCCACCTTAATAGATAGAGAGCCCACCTTAAAAGGGTAGATGGGAAGGAAGAAAAATATTGAATCATCCATCTACTAAGGTCATCCTTAAATCCAAAAAAAGGTACAAGTAGAGGGTAAGTTCTTCCCACCATCAACTTTACCCACCTAGAAAATAACCACCACAAATGATAATAACACAACCTAAATATGCACTAAACTTAGAAGAGGAAATGAGATATAAGTTTATTTATGAGAGAAATTTATATAATGTATATTATATAACTATGACTACGTGTATATTAATTAACAAACTAATGAATAGGCATGTCCCATGAAAGGACCTCTCTTTATTATCTTTTTCTCATTATAAATAAGAGATCATTGTCATTTGGAAAACACAAAAGCACATACCAAAACAATATGGAAGTGTTATTATATTTGCATTGGAACTCAAAAAATCAACATACAATGCCAAATGAAAAATGCTTATAGAGATTTTTCTTTGTTTTATGAACTATCAAAAATCATCTTAAGGGAATAATTTGTGACAACTAATTAGTTTATTTATTTATTTAATCTAACCTAGAAACTAACGTATTAATGTAAAAGTTCTATTATACCCCCCTTATTACAATAATATGAATAAGAGTAGAGGTTACAAGGGTTTTAAACTCAACCCTCTGGTTACTTTGATGAAGCACCTTCACCAATTATCCTCACTTGCTCAAGAAATATTTAATTGACTACAACATTGTATCACCTAACCAAGAAACTTAAAGTTGTTGAAGTAAAATAGTGAGTTTTCCCAAATCCTCTATACAATGAGTTGCATTTCCTTTAAGATTATATAGCTCATTTAATTGTCTAATATTTTCTCTAGTATCATACATGAACAAACCTTTCCTATGAATGTACACCTCTTCTATGTTTGTATAATGTCTCATTGTATAGTTTAAGAATAATCACCATGGATATGGCCACTCATGAGATGTCTTTCCTCTAAAAGTTCACATGTTATTCAAGAGTATCTAATGCCTCCTTAAATTCTTGACATGTCACCAACCAAAATCCACCGCCCATACCACAACCCACCCCACCCCTTTCCCCTTGAATGGACAATAATGATACTAATCCCCCTCTTCTCTTGACGGACACAAATATATCAAGTCCACTCTATTCTTCTAGAAAAAAATTTCAAAGTCCTAACTTTTTAGGAGCACAATAAATTGCTTCTCATTCAATGAATCATCTTTGATAGGGAATCTTTCTCAAGATGAAAAGTACCATCCTTAATCCATTTCCTTGAGCCTCTTGTTGAGTTTTTTTTCTCTAATAAATGAAAATTTCATTTTCATCATCAAATGAATAATTTGCATCTATGAAATAAACAGAAAAGTGTGTTTCACCTTTAATTTTAGTAAATGTTTTATTTTTATTCAATTTTCCATCAATTATGTCTTTGACCCATTCAATGTAATTCATCTAACCTTGCCTATTTTTTAACAACAAAAACATTTAAATTCTCTCCAAGTGCAATTTTTTTTTTTCTATCTAGCAACTAATGTACATTCCTTGATAATTTGATGACCCTTATTAGCTATACTTCATTCATCAATTAGAGAATAAATTACTCTTTCTAAGTTAGGATTTATATTTTTAGAGTGAAAATAATATGGTCAAAACTAGAAGGCAAAATATTCAGTAGAATGATTGGCTATCATCATTATTAACTTTAAGTTCACAGTTGTAAGTTTGTTAAGAATTAAATTAAAAGTACATATATATTGAGCAATGTTATCACAACAATTCATCTTCAACCTAGATAATCTCTTATTTATGCATATTTTTTCTCTAAAAGCCTATGAGCAAAATTATTTAAGTGAATATTTTATTGGCCTTCTCTTACATACAAAAATAAAAATAATTAAGTGACCATTTTTTAATATTTGTCATCGCTTAGATATAAAAATAAAAATATTTGACTATCTAAAAATATTTATTGAATAAAAAATAACTACGATATTTAGTAAAATATTTTTATCTAGTAGAATGTGAAATAAGGCTAATAAATTTCTATTTGGATAATTTGGTAGAACTTGTAAGTATTGTTTATAATAGAATTTGTAATCTTTCCTTGGTGTGTTTATAAACCAAGGTTAGACCTCCTTTCTTTATTGTTATAATATATTAGGATATAAGCCAAGGTATCCTAATATATTTCTTTTTTGTCCTTTATCCACTACATCTTATTTTGTCATCTAGTGGAATATGTGAGGACAAATATTTATTGTAATTTGTAATTTAGATTATTCCTCCTTAAGAGGAATCTCACACTTGGCCTCACACACTTATGAATGGTGGAATTCATAGACATGGGAGTTACATTCCAACTCCTCTCTCTCATCTCTATTTAAGAGATGACCCTCTTCTCTCATTTCTCAATGAGGTTTCTTCCTCTTCACGATTATTGTATGAGCAATTGCTCTCTTGCTCTCTCTTTCTTTCTTCTTGGGATTTTCATGCCTCATTCATAATGTCACAAGGGGTTTTCTTTTCTTTCCCCTTTCCAAATATCTTGTCTCATGGTGTTGGATATTGAAGCTTTCTCTCTCCTATCTTATGGTAATATCTTTTCATGCATTAACTCACTTAGATTCTTTCCTGGTATTGCTTATTTCCATATTTCTTTTTCCATTTCTAACAGTTTCTATGGCCTATATCCTCAAATTTAGGTTACATAGCTTCCATTTTTGAATTTTGTAAGTTGTAATAATAAAATTCATCATTAGGAAAACTTAATCATTTATAAATTGAAGAAAGGAAAAATATAACCATTTTGCAAGATCTCACTATAGATATTGTTTCTTAATATGATTCTCAACTTTAATACATTGTACACATTTGAACAAAATCTAATTATTATAAAACCACCCTCTTAGAAAAGTGAATTGTGAAAGCACATACACATTATAACCCGGGTGTATTTAATAAATGAGATTCTATTTTATATTTGAATATTTTGCAATATAATTTTTCAAAAATATCTGATATATAACTTGTGGAAATATTTTGTTGCCAAATATTGTAAGAAGGGAAATATTGGGATTCTAAACTAAATTCCTACCATGCACACCAATACAAATTGTCACCAAGAAAAAAGATAGTACAAATCCACTTCCATTTCAATTGTATATTTTATTGTTTCTTTGAAGTCTATGAAATTTATTAAAAAATAACTGTTTGATCTAACACATCACTTTCCATTCATCTTTTTCTTACTAGATACACGTCACAATCTAAAACACATCACTGTGAGTTGAGAGATTAAAAATATTTCTAGGCACCCATAAAATTCATTTGTTGAAAAGACTTTTAAAGGCATTCATCAATTCAATACCTCTTGCACCTTTAAACAAAGCATTAATGTCCATTGAAGCATAATGGAAGATGCTTTTTTGTTAAATGAGCTAGAAAACATATTTGCAAGATATTATAGTTAGAAATTCAATGGTAGATGTGAATGGATGGTGTCAAACCATAGACATAGAAGCTAATTAAGATCACTTACAATCTTTCAAGAAAATTAAATAATTTGTAAAACTCTTCCTAGAAAACTTTGTGAGCATTCTCCTTGCCTTTTCTAAATGAAATTGTGTAGCCCCTTCATATTTTGAATATTTAAATAAATGAATAGCTATGTATTCCATGCATCTTGTGACTCGTAATAAATAAAGTATCATATGAGAACAACATTTTTGCATGTATAATGCTTAAATTGGTTGAATAATAACATCTACTCACTTTCATATAACATGAATCAATCCTCAATGTAATTATTATTTTTACCCTACCAGAATAACACACAAAATACAATGTGAATTGGTAAATGGTTTCATATTATATTGTAGAATGCATTCTTACCAAATAGGTAGAGGAATCCCTTCTATTATCGTACAATGAGTATGCATGAATTTTTTTGAGCTTGCACTATCCACTTTCTAACTAGTATAAGAATATGGATCATTTCTTTTCTCCTAGTGTGAAGATTGATATCTAGAAATTTCTAAAAATAGTTTTGGTAAATGCATCAAAAAATTAAAAAAATTTGTAGAATGGTAGCTTTTCTAGTATAAATAATTGTTTTGGAATCAAAGCTCCCACGCAAATCATACCAGCTTATAAATCCATGTCATTTGGACTACCCAAAAAACCCTCCTTTTTCTATTCATTAATAAGAAAAAATAGAAGAGGACCCAAATCATTGCCATATTGTTGGCATTTACACATAGATCCTCCTTTTGTAAAGGAAAATATGTATCTTGAACACACATTGGAAGGAAGGTCATTTCAACATAGTTTCTACTAAGAACTAATGGTGAGCATATATAAACTTTTTTGCAAAATTTGGTAGCACATATGTTACAATAGTTTTTCCCATTTTAATAAATAGTGTTTGAAGTAATCGATAGCAGCCAAAATGTTAGGTGGTTGAACCCAAAAGTTAAAAAAGGATAAAGAATTAGTTGGAGGTTAGCTCCCAGTCATCTAACAAATGCCAAATTTGGAATTCCAAAAAAAAGATATATCCATAGAAAAATTAATAGTACTATCAGTTCTTAAACAAATATACAAAAGATACTCTAAAATAAACAAATAACACCTAAACACATTGCTCCTATTAGTCCCATCAATTGACATAATAAAAAGTAAAACCCTGTGGGATGCCAAGTTCATAGGTATGAGCATAAAAACAACAAAAATTAACACTAGAAGCAGGGCTACCTTCCCTCTTCCTACCCATGGTTGTCCTCCTTCTTTTTCTTAGGCACATCATTATCTACATCCTCTCCCTTCACCTTAACCAATTTTTCAAGGGTGGTCTTTAGCAAGTTCTCCACCTAAAACCCATAGATAGATTGGGTTGTCTTGGTAGCCCTGCCCAGATCCTTCTCCTCTTTATTCACCTACAAAAAGTAGAGGGTTGTGGTGGTGGAGCGCATGACCTTGGTGGAAAACTCAACGAAAGTATCAAATTTCTGGTAGATACTAGTTTGATTATCTACCAAGTCCTTCATAGATTTCTCAAGGCTTTCTAGTCTCTCCTTATTGTGGCTATGTTTTCCTTACTTCCAAACACCTTTAGGGGTTTTTTTTACCTAGGGATGTGATACCTTTCCCTTGCTTCTAGATGGGGTAGCCTCGACAATGTTAGAGACATGGGAGGGGTTAAGAGGGTTGGGGATAGGCTCAGTGTCTTGAGATAGTCTCTTCTTTCTTATAGGTTTGACATCACTTTTGGAAGAATCATAAGTGGAGTCATGCTTGAAAGGTGGGACTTCAATTTTTACATTTGGAGATGTTTCCTAGTTTCCATAGCACTCTACCTATCCTTCCTAGTATCTAAATTTGACTCTTTGAGGCTAATTTTAACCTCACGGTCAATTTTGACCTTAGGACTAGGGCTTATCTTGAATTTCTTGTGGCTATGGCTAGGGTTAGGATTCAAGGAGATTTAGGGTTGTAGAGACTAGAGGGTTAACCAGAAGCAATAGATTTTGGGCTAGATACTGGATATAACATTTTTCCATAAGCCCTTGATGGATAAGGCAAAAAGCTTTACCCTGCTCATGCTTCCTCTTAGCCTTATAAATACAATCTTCTAGCAAATGCAACAAAAGAAAATAGAAGGAAATGATGTCTAGAATCCTAAAATGATTTACAATAAGAAAATGGTAATAATAGATTATGTGAAAGTGGTCCTCTAGGGTGATATACCACATAACGGCATAGCAAATGGCATCCCAAGGCTAATCATTTATTATCAAGTTTAATTATGTCTAATGTCTCTATTGAATGCTAAATCTTTTTTTTTTTTTTTAACTATAACTATCCAATCATATAACATTATTAAAATTTGAAATATGCATAATATTCTTCGCATGCAATAGGATAAAAATATATTTTAAAAAAGAATTAGACTAAGTTATGGTGGTTAGGAATACAATTTTTGAATATTAAAGTGAGTATTAGTAAAATACCAACAATTAATTAATTAATTGAAAAAATAAAACAATAATATGAGCATCACATCCTACCAAATGTCTTATACTTATATGTAGAATGTCATAAAATAATATTATCAAATTTTTTGAGGTTAGGTTGGTCATATATACCTATTATTTTGACATTTTCCTGAAAATATCATTCTACTATATTAAGATTTTAAATTCTTGCCATATAAATTAATATCTTTCAAAAGACAATTACTATTTTAGAAACTTTTTTTTTGTAAATTGTATTGTTACATATTTTTGATTTAATGTTCATAAATTATTAAAAAATTTATATAAATTTTCCTAACACCACTTATATGAAATTTTGTTTCTACTAGAGGGCTTATATTAGTGCACCATGATCTTGATCATAATCAACCATAATGGAGGAATAGTCCACTCAAACAAAATCATCTCTATGTCATGAGGTTAGCAATGATATTCACTAATTAATTTCTTTCTCTAACCATATGTAAAACCATGAGATTCTAGATTTTGACTTGTCATTAAGGAGATGGTATACTACTTCCAATTTTCACTCTCAATTACAACCTTATTTAACTCATTTTTATTGGTTATAAAGATGTTGTGGAAGGCTAACACAATCTACACAAAATGAGAAATTTGCATCACAAGATAAATTCCATATACACATATGAATTTCCTATCATGTTTCTACATGATTAACTCTAACCTCCCATCTCAACACTCTAGTGAGAGGAACTACACAAAATATGTTTGCCTAGGAAATCAAAGATCATTGATCAAAATATCATAGACAAAACTATGCATTCCAGATGCCTTCATACATAGAGACATTGAGTATACAATTTTATTAAAGTTTAGCTAGAAATTCTACATGTTGATTATAGATTCAATAATATTCATGCAAAAAATATTTTTAGACATCTAGTTCTAACTTAGGCATTAACTATTCTTCTTTCCAATGGTTTATGAAAGCGGAGAGAATAATTTCCAGCAATCCCTCCTTTAATTTCAGCCAATAATGTATGTATAAAATATGCTGGTATTTTTTCCAAATTTATACAAATACTTTACTATCATGATGCATTATATAGCGACATTAATTTGAATGTAAAAATATTGGCTTACGGCTCCTTCAATTAATTTATTGCACCTAGATTTGATTAATTGCAAATCAATTTATTTTGATGTGTAAACTTCACTCAATTTTTTTGTAGGAATAACTTTGTCTCTAAATATAACAATCTTATGATCTCATTGACCATAAATTATCACAAGATATACCTATTCTTTTTTGGGACAATTTTTAAATTAATCTTGAGGTTATAAAAAGTCCCTAATTCTTATAGTTGTATTGTTAATTTATTTGACTCCAATCTCCTCCTGTGAAGATTATTTTTATCTTTTCTTTGAGGTGATTTCACACTTTAGGAAATTTATTCCTTTTTAGTTATTTGACATCCCCCTTTTGTGAATTGACTTCACCTTTTCTAGATATGGCATCTACATTGATAACAAGATTGTCCTTTTCTTTTCAACTTGGACTACTTTCTTTCTAAAAACTCAATATTTCCTCAAATATTTTCTGGGACTCCATTTACATTTAGGACAAGCAATTTCTTTGGATATAATTTTTCCTTATGGTAGATTTCTCGTGACAAATCGTAGTGGATTCCTTTTTCTTTAAAAGAAAAAGGAAACTTCATAAACTATGATTTTCTTATTTTCTTGCATCACCTATATCTTATTTTATTTTAAATATATTACCATGTAAACATGGCCTAAAAGGTTGTGACAATAAATAAAGAAAATTAAATAAAAACATGAATTACTCAAAAAGTAGAATAAACATTCTATTCATTCAAAGTAATTATACCCACTTCTTGATTGAGTGATCAAGGATAAACTATTTAATAGATGATAAATGAAGACTTCATTACAAACACATGAAAAGATATAAGTCTTGAAAGTATCAAAGAGTAATATAGTTTATCATGAAATTCTACATGAAAATTACAAACTCTATAATAGTCTTCTAACCTCATCCAAACACAAGTTTTAGAGACATAGTTTCAACTGAGAGATTAACTACAATTCTTCCCACTTAACATTTCATTCAAACTAGAGTAATTAATTTCCAATTATCATTGTAGAAATTGGACTATGATAGTACTCAAACAAACTAGTTTCACTAATTCTTGCAGGATTGAATTTATTTATTAATTTGGTGGGGCTTCTTTAATGGTGTTGAGGATCTGGACCTCCAGGAATCTGTCTCTTACATTGAAGTTTTGGCTTCATCTTTCTTTGTCCCAACAATCTAGATTGCCCATTTTCTTGAATGTCAGTTTCCCCCTGTATAAAATACTTCAATTAGCCTTATTTTAGTATTGAAAAACTAAAATCAATTGGAAATATAATTGGTTTCCATGAAAACCTTTGATAGAGCTTGGTCACTAGTAGAGTTTATAAGAACACTTTTAGTGATGCCTTCATTGTGTTGTTCTTTCAAGTATTCAATACTTGACCTACCCCCTGTATTAGAAAAATATCAAAAGATTAAAATAGACTTTAGCTCTGTTAAATAATCAAAATTGGTAACTAAAACTTTTTAATTTAAAATTAATATTTTCATACATGTAAATCATAACTAGAGCTAACCAATAATAATTTGTTTTAGTTATTTGTATTAATTAGTTATTTAGAAAATAAATTTTTTTATTGCTATGCAATTTTATAAAATAATCCTTTAATGTTCAAAAGTGCATCTAAAAAGACTTTGAAATATATAAACACCTTTCAATTTTCCTTTGCTTGATATTATTCTCCATTCTTCACTATTAAGTCTCCTACATTAAACTCTTATCCACTAAAATAATATTACAGCTATATACAAATTCTATTCATAAAATTAGTTTACATTTGTAATGGCACTCCTACTTCATCCTTTAGAAATATGTGTTTCAATACTTTGTAATATCATTATGAATCTTACATTATACCTTTCCATTTCCCTTTCCTTCATATCATTCTCCATTCTTCACTATTAAATTTCTTACATTAGACTCTTGTCCACTAACATCTATTACAATTATATACAAATTCAATTCATAAAATTATTTCACATTTGTAATGACACTCCTACTTCATCCTATAGTTCATAAAATTAGTTTACATTTGTAATGACACTTTTAATTCATCCAGAAATATGTATTTAAAAAAATTACTAATATCTTTATGAATCTTGAACTTTATTTTAATAATAAAAAGAACTGTAATTGATAATCAAATTATTAATAAACATAATCAGATCTGTATAGACAGTTCACCCAAATTATGGAAAATAGCCAAATGTCCACCAATTCCTAAACAAAATGTACTGGTTCGTAATACTTGAAATAAAGAAATGAAAGAAACCGTGCTGAATCCTTCCTGCTAACTAGATAATTAACAAAAGTTCACCAATTTTTAAACGAAACGAATACATTCAAAATATTTGGAATCAAGAAGCAGAAAAGAAGTTCTTCTTGCTTCATTCTTCCGGACTTAATTATTGCCTAAAAGTCCCCACGATTTCTGAACAAAATGTTTACATTCAAAATATGTGAAATTAAGAAGCAAAGGATTAGGGCTTACGTATTCCTGCTGGCTTCCCGCAGCCACGAGAGAATGTTGGCTGAAGTAATGAGACAGCAATTAAAAACAACATCGTCGCAAATGCAAAGCGTCCATAGAAGGCCATTGATCTCTCTCTACTTTTATCTCTGACTACAACTACAAAGACTCTCCAAACTCTCAGGCTCTGGCGAGCTGATTATCTCTTGGGTGCATTTCGCAATGAAGGTAGGCGACTTATATAGACGTAAATTTGCAAAAACAAATTGCTTAAAAATTGAAGGAAATGATAGAAAATGTTGAACGCTTTTAACCACCACAAACAATTGTTATCGTTTAATAAGACTCCTATTAAAGGTCTTCCTCTATATTTAACACTATTATCCGCCACAAATATAAAATAAAATAACACAACGCATGCTTAGCAACTTAGATAATATTCAAAACCTTGTATCATTATAAGCTGTCATCAACTCATATTTATGGAGGCGTACCAGAGAAACCACTGTGTTAGTCGGTAAAGACTGTCGGCTTGAAGTTGCTGTACCAGAGAAAAACGACGTTGAGGTAGCAACTGCCGCAAGTTTTTATTGTTATTATCTTGCACTGGTGCTAAGGGTTGGTTGCTTTGGCCTCTCCTATTGCATTTGGGACGCACCTCCCTTGTTTATTAATAATATATCTTCATGGTTTCACATACATTTGTGCATATATACGAGTTCTCCGACCATACTACCTCTCGTTCGGGGACCATTATGAAACATTGGAGAAGGGAAAGCCGATGGTTTAGGGATATTAGGTCAAACATTTCTTATATTTTACCGGCTCCCACATGGAGGGTGTTGGGGTAGGGTTAAAAAAGGGTCACTCGAACAAAATTCAAACTTCTTTTCCTCGAAGTCTAGGAATTGCAATTTTACCCGTATCGAAAATTATAACTAGGTGATTGAAATTGTATGGACGTTTTTAAATTTTTATATTGAAGATCTTAAGTTTAATATTAAAATTAAAATTTATATTTTATCTTTTATAAAAATTATAGAATATGTTGAAGATATATCAATCTTAAAATGTTTATCTTAGTTAAATCATATTGATTCATAATAAGAGATAATTTTCAATTTCATGTTGATCAATATTCACATAAAAAGGAGAATGGATACAATACGACACTACTAATTTTTGTTTTAGTTGGTGTAATTTCTTTTGTTTCAAACAGTGTGTCCTTATTCTAGACACATGAGCAAATATGTATTTTTTTTTTCTAAAGATAGATATGCTAGTAACACTCATATTTGTGCCTATAGATAAAGAAGACACTATTCATCAATATTTTGGTGGTAACATGTTACTTCAAGCAAATAATCATACATTTTATTAATTAAAATGTCACATTTATACCCTCAAAACATTAGTTTTTGACAAAAATATATATTTAATTACTTGATTAACAAGTCTTTGATAAGCCACCCTCAATTCATAACAAAGAATGTGTTTTTTTACATAAAATTGCATTTTAATTATTTGATTATTAACATTTGATAAGTTACCCTTACACTTGTAAATCACCATTGCAACTCTATATTAATGGGGTGAGGACTTAGAATATAAGTAATGAAGCAAGAAAAACATTGTTGAACTAGAATATTAAAGATTAAAGTTGAAACATATATCCCTTCCAACACAACCAAATTTTGTTTTAGTTGTTATAATTTCTTTTGTTTTGAAGGGTGTCTCCTTATTCTAAATACATGCACAAATATATAATTTTTTTCTAAAGATGCATATGTTAGTAACATTCATAGTTGCACCTATAGATAAAAAATACATATTCATCAATATTTTAGTGGTAACATGTTATTTTAAGATAATAATTATATAGTTGATTAACTAATATGTCATATTCGTATCCTCAAAACATAATTTTTTGACACAAATTTATGCTTAATTGCTTGATTAATAAGCCTTTGATAAGCCACCCTCAATACATGACAAAATATGAGTTTTTGACATAAATTTGCATTTTAATTAATTGATTATTAAGCCTTTGATAAGTCACCCTTACACCTATAAATCACCATTGCAACTTTATATATAATGGGGTAAGCAATTAGACTATAAACAATGATGCAAGAAAATAATAGCCAAACTAGAATAAATAAGATTAAAGTTGATACATATATGCCTTACACCTATAAACAAACATTGTACCTTTATATTAATAGGATGACCACTTAAAAAAATCAATGAAGCAAGAAAAAAATTGAAATAAGAATATTAAAGATTAGGTTTGAAACATATATCTCCTACAACTGTAAATCATCATTGCATATTTATATTAATGGGATGACCATTTTCAATGCAACCAATGAACTAACAAAAAACCAAATCAATGAAATCTTTAAGAATAGGGTTGAAATAAATACCTAGCACAATTGATCTTCAAGATTTGATTCCCTATATTATATCTTATATAGAATTTATATATCCTCTTAGTCTTATCTATATTATATAATAAAAATATCAACCTTTCATGTTATGATTGACTATAACAATATAAAATCTTCTAAGAAAATTACATGTATGTGTGTGAGTGTAGGTATGTGTATACATATATGTATATATCCATATTTATAAAATATCTATATATGTAGGACTTATGTGATGTATACATAGATGATAGCTAAAATGTTATAAAAGCTAATAGTTATTTTGAAATAATACAAGTAAATTTATTGATAGATATGTACATGTTCATTTATATTTCACCATGAAGGCTTTGACAAGATATTCTTACATATATGTCTTTTCATACACCTATAAGAAACCACTACACTTTTATATAAATAAGGTGGCCACTTACACTATGACCAAAGAAGCAAAAAAAATATATAGTAAAAAATAGATTATTAAGATTAGGTTTGAAAAATAAATCCCCTACACCTATAAGTGATATTTTCACCTCTATATTTAATTAGATAACCACTTTGAAAAGAGCAATAAGGAAATAAAAATATCAATTAAATTGAAAAGTTAAACAGTAGGGTTCAATAATATGACTATTAGAATTGATCTTTAAGATTTTATTCTCTCTTTGTAACTTTAAAATATAGTTTTATATTCTCTTAATGTCATCCATTTTAACAATATATCTTAATCACCTCTTATGTTATATATCTATAAATTAAATATAAAAATGATACTAGTTGTATTTATTGATAATAATGTTCATATAAATGAAATATTTTATTTATTTAGTAACCTCATAATTTTTTAATTTCATACATTTCCTTGATTTTTGAACTCATTGATTTTATACTTTGTGTACAGAATAGAGTTTTTTTAAAGAGTTTGAGATTATTTTTTAATTTTTTAAAAATAAATTTATTAAGAACATAGATAGGAAAATGATGGATTCCTTAGATATGAGCATCAAAAGAATGACAAGTGGATTGGAGAGAAGAAAGTTGATAATACAATAATTTACATTAAAAGAGGTGAAATTTTTTTAATAATTTAATAAATCTTGAATTAAAAACCATTTTTTTAAGAAGTTACCTTTGTCACACATCCATATGAAAAAATTGTGAAGGACCCATATCATTGGCATGAATATGTAGATCATGTTTGAATGAAGGAAGTAATATATGCACCACAATGCAAATCTAAACCAAGTTCATTTCAACACAATTTCCACTGAGAGCTAGTAATGAATATATATAAAATTATTACCTGAATATAGCAGCACTTATGTTACATTTTCTTTCCAATTTAATAAATAATTGACTTTTATTAATAATTTAATTATGTCTAATTTCATTATTTATATGTTAATTAAAAAATCTACAACTCTCTAATGACATAATTTTTTTAAAATTTAAAACATGTCATATTGTATGCTTCACCTATTATGAAATAAAAATAGATATTTATTAAATTTTAGACCAATTTATGGTTGTTAGATATAAATTTTTTTAATATTAAAAATAAGTTTTAAATACCTCATTATTAATAAAATCTTACACATAAAATCTAAGCATGAGTCTTCTATGTAGAATCCTATAAAATAATATTATCATTTTACTTTGGTTAGATTGGTCATGCGAATGCCTACTTTTTATCTTTTTTGTAAAATTTTCAGACTTCTATAAAGGTTTTTAAAAACTTTTTTATAAAATAGATCAAGTTCTTTAAAAGCAATAATTAGTAGTTTAGAAACTAAACTCAGCTTTCTATAGATTCTATTATTACATGTTTTTGATATAATGTCTATAGCTTATCAATTTTTTTACGTAAAGTTCCCTAATTTTACTTCTATGAAATTTTAGTGTGACTTGAGTGCTTACTTTGACCCACCATGATCTTCAATATAGCCAAGCACAAGGGAGGACTAGATGTCTCAAGTGAATAAATCATTCCTTTATCTTATAAGATTAGAAATTAAATTCTCTAATTAATTTATTTCTCTAAGCACATGTAAAACTATGATATTCTAGATTTAAGTTTTTCTTTAGGAGATGATATACTAGTTATAAGGTGCCACCCTTAACTATGACCTAATATAACTCCATTTTATTGGCTTTAAAAATGTCATGGAAGGATGATAGAATTTCCAAAGAACGAAAAATCTACACACAAAGATAAATTCGATTTACAAACACAAATTTCCTATCATGGTTCTACATGATTTCCTTCCATTCTCCCACATCAAAGGTCAAGTGAAAGAAACTACCCAAAACAATTCTTAACCAAATGGGTGGAAGGGAAAATAGGGTAAAACTATTAATCAAATAATAAATGTGAACTTAGTTAATGATTTTAGGCTTCTTTATATTGAAGAATTTCTACCCTAGCTAGTTAGATCTAACCCAACTTTCATGTATTAATTTGAGAAAGATGAAATATATAGTAGCCAAAGGATTATTTTGAGATTCTATTAACAATCTTTATTTTCATTGTGAATTATATTGAAAGAGAACATACTTTGCAGTATAATGAATAAATATTAGCAAAAAATTAAAATCTCTTATAAATAACTTCAATGCATGAATCCATGTCATGCTAAATAGAGAAAATGTTGAAAAGAAATAATTATAGACCACCACATAGAATATTAATGGAGAAAGAGACTATTGTATAAATAGTTCTATGTTCATAAATCAATGACATTAATTCATCCTAATGTTTCTAAATACTTTTGAGAGTGAATATTTTTTAAATCTAAATGAGCTCTCATATGTTGAGAAGAGTGCCCAAATCAATCTATTCTTAAGCTAATCTACTAGAAAGAGGAGCTTATGCAACTCCTATTGACATTTTTATGGGCTCCATTTCCTCTATGGAGTTTCTAATTTATTTTACATAACATAATATTTGTTCATGGTAGGCTAAAAGAAGGCCACACTTCCTCAAATCCCAACACATGAAAAAATACTCCTAAAAAACTCAATGAGAAACCTAGTCAACATCAATGAAAATTTGAGAAAATCATAGAGTAGTTTTTCAATATTTAAATAAGAATATTTTGATAGCACCAAAAATGAGGAATTGTCAACACGAGTCATAACTAAGATTTTAGAGGAAAATTCAAACTTACCATCCAAGTAAATACACTTAGTTATAAAATAGTTAAAATTTTATAAATTGTTGAAGTAAAAACTTTCCAAAAAGAAAGAGAAACCTAAGAGAAAATGGTGTTACGAAAAATTTTCTATTCAATTGAGTTATAATAAAATGATCTAACCAACTTTCTCAAGAAAGAAAAAAGTGCCTACAATAAGCAATCTAAAAAATAAAATATTTGAAAATATTATTTTTATCCTTAATATTGTGAATGAAAAAAAAGTCACTAATAAAATTGTCATTCGTCAATTAACTTTGAAATTTGGTAAAATTAACTTCCTTTACTAGAGAATAAAAAAATGTATCAACTAAAAATATCCAAAAGCTT
The DNA here is from genome assembly GCA_028749045.1 of Cupressus sempervirens. Taxonomy (NCBI): domain Eukaryota; kingdom Viridiplantae; phylum Streptophyta; class Pinopsida; order Cupressales; family Cupressaceae; genus Cupressus; species Cupressus sempervirens. The sequence continues at coordinate 172,081,511 of CM053784.1, forward strand.
CAAAAGTGAGAAAATTGAAAGATAAAAAGAAGAGTTGTACTTTAAGAGTCCAAAATATTAATATTCTAAAATGTTGTAACTAAGGTGAATTTAAATAACAATTAAATATAAAATACACATTTCTTTTAGGAAAACAAAATTCAACCTGAATTGGTAATACACTGACACTAAAATTAACTCATTTATAATTACTCATTAATAAAGAAGAAAATACAAATTCATAATGAAAATGACAATAATTGTAAAAGAGAAACACTTATTGCCTAGGTGGTCAAGGAGCAATTAATCAAAGGATAATAGAGAAAAAGATGAATTGCAATGCCTTCACTCATAGAGGCATTGAATATATCAAATATTATTAAACCTTATTGTGCAATTTCACACATGAATTATAAATTCTACAATAATCATGAAACTTTTATTATAGACAACTAATTCTAATGTAGACCTTAACTATTGTTCTTTCCAACTCTTCGTGAAAGTATAAGGATGTATTTCCAACAATTCCCCCTTTGATTTTAACCATTGACACATATAATATAAAATAATTATATTTTTTTCCAACTTTAGTGAGACTCTATTCTACTATGATGCTTTGTAACAAACCTTCAATTTGAATGGAAAATTCTTGGCTTCTAGCTCCTTCAAGCCTTTTATAAGACCTAGATTTGATTTATTGTAAATCAAGTTGTTTTTATATGTAATCCTCCTACAACTTAAAACTTTGTAGGAATATCTTTTTTTCATAAAGATAACAATCTTCTAATCTTATTGACAATGAATTCTTACAAGTTGTATTTCCACTATTTTTGGACAATTTTATCAATGAATCATAAGGTTATTCAAAATCTCCAAATCTTCTAGTTCATTTGTCAATTCCTTTGACCTTAATCTCCTCTTATCAAAATTAATTTTATCTTTTCCTGAAAGTGGCTTCACACTTTCAAAAAATTATTCCTTTTGGATTCTTTTGATCTCCTTCTTTTGAGAGTTGGCTTCACCTTTTTAGAGATGACATCTCCATTGATAAAAAGATTGTCTTTGTCCTTTCAATTTGGACTACTTCATTCTCAAAACTGGGCATTTCTTCACACATGTTGAGTGACCCCATTTATATTTAGGCTAATAACTTTTCTTTGGATCAGATTGGTCTTTATGGTTGTTTTCTCATGACAAGACACAATGACTTTTTCTTTGAAGAAAATGGAAACTTTATTAACTTTGATTTTATTCTTTCATTGCAACATCAATCTCTTCTTCTATTTAAAATTTGTAACCATGTAAACATGACCAAAAAACTTGTGACAAATAATAAAGAAACTGAAATAAAAATAAAAATGAATCAAAAAGTTGATAAAACATTCTATCCACTAAGAGTAATTATACACACATCTTGATAGAGTGATCAAGGATAAACTAGTCAATAAATTATAAATAAAAACTTAATTAGAAAAACTTCAATATATACATAGCTTTGGAAAATATCAAAGATTTATAGATTTTATCATGCAATTCTACATGCAAATTATAAACTCTAAAATTCTCATGTAACTTCAGGCAATCCTTGAACATCACACAGAAAGGGAAAAAATAAGCTTGAAAAAATAAGTCAACTTTGAATATTTAACACTTTTAGCTTAAGAATCAAGTCTTAGTGTGTGATGTTTAAGAAATTCCATAACTACATGCAAAAACTATTTTACACAATCAGTTTTAACTTGTACATTAACTATTATTCTTCCCACTTGACATTTCATACAAACTAGAGAAAATAATTTCCAACTTTTATTGTGGAAATTGGACTATGATAGGACTCAAACAAAGTCTAGCATGAGTGGATTTATTTATTATTTTGATTGAGATTCTTTAATTGTGATGATGATCCAGACATGCAGAAATTTGTCTCTTACATTGAAGATTTGACTTCATCTTTCTCTCTTTCAACAATCTAGATTGCCTATCTTCTTGATGCCGGTTTCCCCTTTGTATGAATCAACTGATTTGAAATTCACATAAAATACTTCAATTAGTCTTGTTTTCGAATTGGAAAATTAAAATCAAATGAAAATATAATTGGTATCTAGAAAACTTTTAAAAGAACTTGGTTGCTACTGGACTTTATAAGAAGACTTACAGTAATGCCTACATAGTGTTGTACCTTCATGTACTCCATGCTTAATGTGTATTTCATGCTTAATATGTCCCCTGTAGAAGAAAAATTATAGAAGATAAAAATAGATTTTACATTTGTTAGCTAATAGAAATTATTTCTAAAACTAAACATTTTTCCATTTTAATTAACTAACAAAAGAACCGTTCCTAATTTCTCACGTTAACTAAATAATCAAGAATAGATCAACCAATTTGAAAACAAAATGCATACATTCAAAATATTTGGAATTGAGAAGCAGAGAAGTTGTGCTTACTTATTTCTTCCTGACTTGATAATCGACTAAAAGTCCCCACGATATCTGAACAAAATGTATGCATTCAAAATATTTGAAATTAAGAAGCAATGGAGAAGTGCTTACTTTTTCCTGCTGGCTTGCAGCAGCCACAAGAGATAAGAAACAACATAGTCGCAAATACAAAGCGTCTATAGAAGGCCATCGATCTCTCTCTACTTTCATATCTGATCACTGCAACTTAAAAATATTCTCTTGGGTGGATCTCTCAACGAAGTTAGACGAGTTATAGAGACGTAAATTTGTTAAAAATTGAAGGAAATGATATAAGATGTTGAAAGGCATTAACCTCCACAAACAATTGTTAGCAATTTAGATAATAAAAACCTTGTACATTAAGCGTAATAGAGAATCTACTTTGTGTTCGTCAGCAAACACTTCCGGCTTGAAGTTAGAACGAGAGAAAAACGACCTTCAGATAGTAATTGCCGTAAGTTTTTATTGTTCTCTTTCTCTGGCGCCAAGGGTTAAATCAAGGGAAAAACAAATTGCTTACATTAGAAGTACATTGAGACAATTCATCACATCATTTTCCCCTTTTTTACATTTCTATCCCACTCTTGAAGTTACTTGGGCGTGCCTTTAACAAATTCATTTTATTTTCTACGGTGCATTTGGGAGGCACCTCCCATTTAGTTTTAAATTGTAAATTGCTAATCGTTTATAAATAATTTATCTTCGTGCTTTGACATACAATTTGTACACATATATGAGGTGTCAGACCTTGTTGGGGGACAATGATCAGACATTCGAAAATGGTAAACCGACGGTTTTAGGGATATTTTCCCGTTCCCAGATGGAGGGTGACGGGATACGCGAAAAAAAAAGTCACAAGAATAAAACTGAAACTTCTTTTAATCGAGATCTAGGAATTGTAATTGTTCCCGTATCTTCATTGAAATCTATACCTTGGAGATTGAAATTTTATGGACGTGTTTAAATTTTTTAGTGCAGTATCTTTAATTTAATATTAAAATATTAATTACTGTATTTTATCTTTTATAAAAAAAAACTTATATATATATATATATATATATATCTCATTCTTAAGGTGTCTATATCATAAGTCATATTAATTTATAAAAATAATAGTTTTCAATTTCATGTTTATTAATTATCATATATAAAGGGGAATGGACTCAATACAACGCAACCAACTTTTATTTCAGCTGTTGTGATTTCTATTGTTTGAAGGGGTGTGTTATTGTAAATACATGCATAATTTTTTTAAAAAAATTTAAAATTTTTAAAGATTGATATGCTAGTAGCATTCATAGTCGCACCTATAAATAAAAATGACTTAGTATTCATCAATATTTTAGTAGTAACATGTTATTTTAAGATAATAATTATACTTTTCACAAATTAAAATGTCGCATCTATACCCTCAAAACACAAGTCCTTGACACAAGTTCACATTTAATTTTTTGATAAGCCACCCTCAATAGATGACCAAACAAGTTTTTTTGACATCAATTTAGATTTTAATTATTCGATTACTAAGGCTTTGATAAGTCAGTTGTACACACATGTTAACCTTTACACCTAGAAATCATCATTGCAACTATATTTAAATGGGGCAAGCAGTCATAATATAAGCAATGAAACAATAAAAACACAGTCAAATTAAAATGCTTAGACCAAAGTTGAAACATATGTCCCTTACAAATGTAAACAACGATTGTACCTTTATAAAACAATCGATGAAGCAAGAAAAACATAATAAACAAGTGCCACATAGTGGCATGTACTTGCCTTGTTGTTATTAATTGTATTTGTAAGTATTCAATACAAATTGTAATTTTTTAAATGAATTTATAATAAATTTAATTTAATGTAATTCAAATATTAGAAAATCAAAAATAATTATTGTGAAAAATGAAAAAAACAATTATATAATTAATAATTTCTCTAAGCATAATTAAAAATAAATAAATAGAATAGTGTAAAAACTCATTATACTCTTATTACCTCATTGGTAGTTGTAAATAAAGTTTACTTTAATGCTTACACATCTTGTAAATACATTCTCATATATAAAACTTGACTTATATATTCTTTTGATGAAAATAATCTTTACAAAGTACAAAAAAACAATTGACCATGTTATTATTATATTTATTAAGATTTATTTTATTTTTTGTAAATTTGATTAACCAAAACTTATTCAGAGAAACTAAATATAATATAACTATTAACATGCAATTCTTATTTTACCTTCAATCTAGCCGAAACTATTGCATTATGGAGAACTACTGATAAAAGCGCTCCTATAACACAAAATGAGTTGATCCAATCATATAATTTGTACGAAATATAAAATTTATAAAATAATTAAAAAATATTTAGAAATATTTTAATTATTCACAAATCATTACTTGTGATTGGTGGATAGATTTCAAACTAATTCTGTAATTGTGCAAACTAAATGCAATAGTACTAGCCTATGGCAAGTACAATAAAAGTATTAAAGATTAAAGTTGAATCATATATCTCCTACACCTATAAATCATTATTGCATCTTTATATTAATGGGATGACCACTTACAATACAACCAATGAAGTGGCAAAATAACAAAATCAATGTAATCTAAAAGATTGAGGCTGAAATATATATACATATTACAATTGATCTTCAAGATTTGATTCTTTACATTCTAACTTATAAAAAATATATATATTCTCTTCATCTTATCAACAATTTTTTTTATAAAAATGGCAACATTTCATGTAAAGATTGACTATGCCAGTAAAATATATTCTATTAAAATTGTGTGTGTGTGTGTGTGTGTGTACAATGTATGTATGTATGTATGTACATGTGTCTTTGTACATGTACATACATACATATTATTCTAAAAATGAATATGTGTCTGTGGATTTTAAAGATTATTATTATTCTTATAATATGAGGGAAATATTTTCAAGATGTATGTGATGTATATATAGATAATGGTTAAGCATTTAGAAAATTTAATAATTATTATAATATAATATAAGTAAATATAGTAATACAAATCTTCTTTTCATACACTTGTAAATAACCATTACCCATTTATATAGATAAGGTGACCACTTACACTATAAAGAGAGAAACAAGACAAATATAGTAAAAAAATAGGTTGTTAAATATCAAGGTTGACACCTATAAATTCTTGTTGGAGCTTTATACTTAATTGAATAACCACTTAAAATATGAGCTCTAAAGCAAGAAAACTATTTTTAAAAAATCAAAAGTTAAAAATTATGGTTAAATAATATGTCTATTATAATTGATCTTGAAGATTATTTTCTCTCTTTTTTAACATTGAAATATAGTTTTATATTCTCTTGATATCATCCATATATATATATATATATATTCACTTTTCATGTTATATATTTAAAATTACATATAAAAATAATATCAGTCTTGTATATTGATATTATTGTTCACATACATGTAATATTTTTTGATTTGATAATCTTATAATTTTATAATTTGGTGTGTTGCATGGATTTTGAATTGTTAAAGTTTAGATATTTTGTGTAGAATATAAGCATTTGGAGAATTTTAAATTATTTTAAATAAATTTATTAAGATAATAAATAGGAAAAGGATGAATTCATTAAGAAGAGAATGTGTGAGTATGAGGTGAACAATGAGAAGATTGAGAAATCTGAATGTTTAATGATTTTTCTTGGAAGAGATGAAGAAAGCTCTCTTGAAATAGAATACGATGATGCTAACAAGAGGTCAAGTACACTTTTTAATCAAAAGTTGAATTGTTTTTCTTGTTTTCTCAAATTCAATATGTTTAAAAAGAACATTTTAACCACTTAGAGAATGAATCTAAAAAATGATAGTAATAAAATTTGTATTACTCAAATTCTACTCTCCAAATATGTAATTTATTAAATACCTAGATGGTGCAAATCAAATTATTTTGATATTGAAACACAAACCGAATAGAAACCTTTCTCTAATATAAAGAAACCCAACCAAATCGAAGGTGGATAAAAAAATTGCTCAAAGGAGTTTTAACTTAAACTAGAACTAGGTCCTCTCCAAAGAAAAAGCTCTTGAGATAAATAGGGGTTCTAAAATTACTAATAGAACCTTCTTTGAACTTTGAAAATTTACACTCAGATAGAGATGTCCATTCCTTTTAGTATCACCTTCTTGAACCTCTTTAACTTGAAAGTACTTAGGATATAACCCACTTTACTATAAGAATCCCAAATAATTTAAGGGTCCTCAAACTCAATCTACTACACCCATTTAGAACATTTAGAAATAATGGTTGAACAAGAAGGTATCATGTAGCGTTGGAAAATAAACCCAAACATGAAACCTAAAAGCTTTTGTGAGAGGGTTAAAAGTATTCAACCACCTTCAAATATATAGAAGATTCATTTGTAAAAAAACAAGGGCCAGTAAGCATAGTTCTAGACAAGTCCACCAAAGAAGAAAATAAAAATAATTAAAAAGAGGTCATTTAGCATTATAATTTTGTGAACTTATCCATCAATCATATAAATTTAAAGGATCCATCTTCACATACTATATATAAAGGGATGATATCCTCAAAATTTCTAAACAAGTGAGTGTGTCAACCCTATCACATACTCATTAACAAGAAGATTTGACCAATAATGAATTCAACTTCTCTTTCATGACATAAAGAGTATAACAAAAATAATAGCTATTACATCCCAAAGAAGTACTAGATAATGCACAATATGAGCATCTACCTCTATAATCAAAAAACATGGTTCATTCAAACCCTTTGGACAAGGAAGGACAATAATGACATAATATGGGGTGTAAGTATGATGGTAAAAAAATCAATGTTTACAAGGAGAATAAGTCAAAATTTTCTCTAAAATCCCCATGGACTTTGGAGAAGAAGAAAATACTAAATCCAAATATCTTTATTTAATGATAGAGATTATGAAATGACATCCTTAGAGAATTTGAACTAAAAGATATTGTCCTTTTGTAAAATATAGAGGAAAAAAATATTTATTTTTCAAACTCAAAAGAGGATAACCACCATATTAAGCCACATTCCCTCTAGATAATTTTTTTCCTTAACATGTATAAACTTTATCTAAATAAAGACATTGTTTTATTTAAATCATCTTCTAATTTAGTATATCCTATGAGATTTGTTGATACTCATCATTGAGCTAGACTATAGGATTTTTACCTTCATCATCATAAAAAAAAAAAAAGAGATATATAATGGATATAGATGAAGGAAAATAAAATTCCATTTTATAGAAAATAAAAGAAAGAATGTCAATAGGGCTGCTATAGTATTTTCAATAGCCATTACGCTCAAATGAACTATTTAAACAAGGGTGTTGGGCACCCGATCTACTACATCATGAAATCTAACTCTTCTATCTTCATCTGTGGTTTTCCCATCTTCTACAACATAAAAAATAAAACTTATTTCTTTTTATAAATACTATATCTTTTCTTGTAGATAAAATACTAAAAAAGATCATAGCCATACCTAGAGGCAAGTTACATCTCCCTTTTGAAATTTCACTCTTTTGGATTTTACATTATTTGTTCAAAGCTTGACTTACATTCTCACCTTATTTTAGGAAATTCTATAAAGCCTCCTTGTAATACCCTTTAAGTTCATTAAAAAACTGCACTCCTTCATTGCAAATAGTTGTTTCCATATCATTAGTCTAGATTGTTACTTATAAAGAGCTATTACACATGGACAATGCTAGTATATTAGTTGTACCATATTATTTATTGAAGGAAATAGTTATCCACAATATTTATATCCAATTAAATATTTCTTCGTTATTTTTAATATATTTGATGTATATTAGAAAATTAATCAAATAGTCCACTCTATCATATGATATCAGAGTCAATGAATATCTATGGGAGATTAAAATCATATTTGATGAAGATATGACTGAATATATTGCTATTTTATGAAAAACTTTTTTGGGTCATAGATTTTGATTTGACAGTCCTTTTCTCTGAAATCTTACACATGATTAAATTACAAGAAGATATTTTTATTTTTAACCAAGCCTAGCTTTATAAGTGGCCATTTTGACATTTTGAGGAGATGGAAATTCTATTTGGTTCTCCAAGATTAGCTTAAATTAGTGTATTTTTCACAATGGGTTTTACCATGGAGGAAACTTCATAGTTAAACACTCTTAAGATGGAGTAGTACTGGGATCAGTGACCTCCTAAGAAGTTTTAGTACTTAACCTTTGTGAGAATCAACTAGATCCAATGAGTTTTAAGTGTTCCATTTATTCTCATGAGAGATGGATTCATGTTGAATCACTATTCATGAAATATGGGTCAATGAGTTTGACTCAAAAACTACACAGCTATATACTGATAGCAATATCATAATTTGACTTGCTATAGAAATCATCCACTACTTATCAATTAATGATCCTAAGGTGATTTATAATAAGTATTTCATAAGTCATAACAATTGGTAAAGGTTTTTCATATTAGGTTTCAAGGAGAGTGGGTTTAGCTATGGAGGAAACTTTATAGTTAAGTGTGCTCAAGCTAGAGTAGTACTAGGATGGTTGACCTCCCAAAAGTCCTCATGCTTCACCTGTGTGAGCATCACCTATATCCATTAAAAGATAAGTGTTCCATTTATTCTCTTTAGATATGGATTTGTGTTGAATCACTGCTGATGAAATATCAGTCAATGAGTTTGACTCAAAAGCTACATAGTTAAATCCTTATAACAATATCACAATTTATAGAAAGTGTTCTTTTAAATAAGTTAAGAATCATCTATTTAATTTTAATTTTATTTATAAATTATTACCATATAAGATCTAGGAAGGTTTAGGGAAAAATCTAGGTTGATGTGAATACTAGTTCACAAATTTTGTCACAAAGTGACCCACACCAATTTCTACCTTAATGCCTCCTCACATCACCACCAAAGCAAAAAATAAGGTATCCTTAAAAACCTAGCCAGTCAATCCTATCACATTTTTTATGAGGAGAAGCTTGACTAAGAGTTGACAAATATTTTATTTGTGTTCTTACAAAATGGGTACAATAATAAACAAATTTCTAGGCCTTTCAACTCATCCAAATCTCATTTGGTCTCATCTCCTAAACTTTCCCAACCTTTGCCCCTCTCTATCACTTGAATTCCTTATATTGAGGTCATTTTTTAGAAAATTATAAATATCATTCTTTAAAAATTCCTTCAGTGTTATTTCAAACCTTTCTTAGTGTTAAGGAGCTAAATTAAACTCTAGTGTCTACAAGTGTTTTTTTCATGTAACCAACCCCACATAGGTGAGATGGGTCACTCAATTCAACACAAGAGTTCTACAGAACATGGTGTTGACATTAGACATGAGTGAACAAACAAATCATCCCTAGCTAAGCACTCCTTATCTACCAACAACCATATTTTCTTAGAGAGAACCCAAGTTCATTTTAGAGAAGACAATTTTATCAAGAGGAAGCTTAAAGAAGATATCAATATTTTTAACCATCCCTCCAACCTCAACCAAGATGATGGGTGGAGCATCAAATATTCTTTGGATCTATTATTATCTAGGCTTATATAGGATCTCTCCACTCCCATCCCCTCTTAGTTCTATTATTACATAGACTTGCATAAGATCTACATCCCTTCTTTTTCTCTCTCACATCCTATAGGCTCTCGTGAAGACTTCTCAATAGTATTCATTTTTGGGGCTTGTTGGTCATTTATTATCTTCTTCTACTTTCTCTCTTTTGTTGCCTTTTGTGCTTATTTCTTCAATTTAGTAACCTTGTGCCAGTTGGTGTGCTAGTGTGTGTGATTGTTGTTTTGTAAGTGTAATTTTTATTTCATTTTACTTTTCTTTTTGATATTTTGATGTTTTTTTATTTTTATTTTTATTTTGGTGTTTTAATACATAAATAGTTTTCTTCATTTTTATTTATTTATTTTCTACATATATGTAAACTCATTTTCTCTGTCATTTTTGTGTTTTATTTTCTATTTATATATAAATTTTTCAATCGCGCGTGTGTGTATGGATATATATGCATCTATATATGTGTACATATGTACATACCTACACACATATACACATACATGATGCACACATATATCCATATATAGATACATACATAAACATACATACATACATATATATATACATATACATATATACATACATACATAGATACAATTAAATTCAATAATATTAAACAATTTTAAAGTAAAGTAAATAACTATTAAATTGACATTTTTAATCTACCACTTCTTTAATATTTTTACATATAATTATTTAAATAAAAGTAAAAAAAATTCTAAATAAGAAATATTTATTTAAAATTTATCTTAAAGAAACATACAAATATTTCACAAAATACAAATATTCTTTATTATATTTTAAATGATATCAACTTCTGCCTCCCACTTATAATAATCTGTGATTTTTTCAAATTCAAAACTAACTACTCTTCTTTTTTCAAAATTTACTAGTCTTTTAAATCTTCACTCTATCAAGTTTACAGACTATTGATTCCATAAAATTGAAAACATTATACATCCTAGAATCTAGGCTTAACTATAATAACACATGCTTTTAAAAAAGTATCACTCAATGTTTCAAAAATTTTACAAGCATCACGTGAGTGAAATCACAATATATTTTATGAGATCATAGATATATTAAATAAATATTTCATTTTCTCTTCCAAAAAGACACCACATAATATTTTCCCTTACGTCCTTTTAATCTATATATATCTTTATTTTTTCTTAAATTAAAACTAACTTATAAAATTTAGATACTAATAACATATTATGTAAATTTAATAAAATATCTTTAAATACTTATTAAAAGAAAATTTTATAAAGTATATAAAAATATGTTTAATCTTATTTATAAAAATATTACGGGATGCTTGTAAAACATTAATTTGTACATAAGGTAAACTTTTTGTTTTAAAATTACATACTTGAATTTAAATGTGGAAGTTTCAGTTTATGTTTTCCAATCTAGATATCAAGTGGAGAAATTTCACGTTTGATCTAACCCATGTATTTGTTTGATAGATAAAATTTTCTCCCCAAAACCATTAGACTCAGTTTCCTAATTGATCTAATAATATTTTTTTATATAATCTTTGTTTGAGATAAATGACATTTCCAATGAATTCCAATATTATCAACAGAATTTACATATTTCAAAACTTTGACTTATAACACGTTCTAATAATTAACCTTAATTAAACTAAGTTTAATTAAGTTAATTATTAATATCTCTTCATTTTAATAATTGACAAATTATTATTCATATTTTTAAATCATTTATCTTTTACAGAATGATCCATCTATACAAATCATTTTAAATAAAATAATTATTTATAACTAATATAGATATACTTACACACACACACACACACACACACACACACACACACACACACACACACACACACACACACACACACACACACACACACACACACACACATAATTATAACAATTGATAAATAAAAATCAATTTCCATATATTACAATTAGTAACCAAAGCCAAAGGCAATTTATATTAAGTTGCCACCGATTACATATCGCTGACGCACACGACCAAACCCGTCACAGGTACTCTGCATCCATAGGTACCCTGCGACCCATTTAATAAAGAACAGTGGAGAAAAGGGGGGGGGGTATGGGGTATAACTCGCCCCTCCACACTTTATTATATACTTTTTTTTTAAATCACATAAAACAATTTCAATATCATTTTTTTTAATAAAATGTTTTCATGCGATGTGAAGTTTATTAACATAGATCTCTATTGCGATTTAATATCCGAATATTCAATATATGTATATATGCATAGATATATATGTATATATATATATGTATATATATATATGTATATATATATGTATATATGTATATATATATATATCTATGCATATATACATATATTGAATATATGTATATATGTATGTATATATATATATATATATGTATATATGTATATATATATGTATGTATGTATATATATATATATATATATATATATATATGTATATATGTATGTATGTATATATATATATATATATATATATATGTAGATTCAAAAATATAAACATGTATATTTTACAATGAGGATATACACAATTCATTTAAAGATCTCAATTTTCAGAAATTTTCTCAAAATTTATTCAATAAATCATGTAATGAATTTGGCTACGATTTAACCCTAGCCCCATGTTCTTTTCAGATCTATGCTTATAATCAATTTTAACTACCCATATTGAGAATGCATACAAAAAAAATAGGTAAATCCTCAGAGGACATATGGAAGACACGAAGATGACAGGAAGTGCATGATGCAAAAATAGCATAAGTAAAATCACAAGAATCTATCCGAATTCTGATGCTAATTCGCTCTTCCTTAGAAAATGTGCAGAGCAAGCTCCTCCCTTCTCCAAAGTTCTCGAGTCCTCCAATGCTCCAAAACACTCTCCAAATGCTATGTCTAAGCTTCTAGGAATGCCTAAATATAAAGAGCTTTCAAGAAACACCTAGAATGTCTCTAGAAACAGCTAGAAGGTGTCACCAACTAAGCATGTATTTTTTCCAACCTTCTAGATGATTCATAAGGTTGTAGACACCATGTGCCTAATTGATGCACTAACCCCCGTGTTGTTGACATATGAGAAATGAAAAGATGTGTTAACTCCTAGGCAAGCTTATAACTCTAAGTTAATTTTTTTTATAACTTCTATTTAAATTTTTATAACTTTTATTGTTATTATTTATTTATTACTTTATTATTATTTTATAATTATTATTAATTTTAATTTCTAATTTTCTCTGAATAATTAATTTATTCATTAAATCTATTTATTAAGACTTAATTAATAGAAAATTCACCATAGACCTTCAAGTTAAAATATGAAAACCCATCATAGAACAAATCACACAAAGTCAGTCTAAAGGGTTAAAAAGCACGAAATATGTCATCCGACACATTTGGTGGGTAAAATATACAGATACTTGTCCTACCTCACTAGGACAAATAGTATAAGAGTTTGGGATTTGGACTTCAGAATTTATCTCCCTTCTCTTATCATTGAGATAATGTAATAGGGTACGCTCATCCTGGCAATTCAGGGAAGTCAATATCCGGTACCTGCAACCTGCATAAAAAACCATGCATGTACATACAATATATATATATGATACTAAGCTAAATAGGCAATGGCAGGAAGTGGTGCATCGTGTAGATCCCGACTAGCAGGTGACTACGACTCCCTTCCTTAACCATATTCAAAACACCATACAATAAGAACAAACACACACACCATACACATGCAAGTATGGGGTAAGTATCCATAATAAAGTACATGAGATAATAAACCATCTAACTAATCATCAACAATAACTGAAAGAAATGTAATAATCATCATGCATTCATGAAATGTAAAGTCTAAATGATCTCGTCATATACCAACTGAATCCATAACATAATGTCTGATAGTCTTAAAATAATACCACTAATCCATCAACATATAGCTAGTCTAACATAATCTGATAATAATAACAACAATATGTCCAGAAAGATGTGAACAAGGTCAGGCACTACATCCACCCCCCCTTGGACTAGGCTTACTCCTGGAAGCCTACAAACAAGTAGGGATATAACTCCCGTAATCTAGCTGCATCTTCCCACGTAGTTGAAGAATCATTAGTAGGGTCCCATTGGACCCTTACCTACTTGATGGTTCGACCCCTAAGGGTCAATTCCCGCTGCTCCAGAATACGAACCAACTCCAAAGCTAGCTGCCTGTCCTCTACCTGCAGTGCATTCCAATCAAGAACTTTTACAATATTAGGAATATACTGCCTAAGTATTGAAAGATGGAAAACATCATGAATGTGAGCTAGGTTGGGCGGTAGAGCAAGGTGGTAAGCAACCGAGCCAATCCTCTCTCGAATCTCGAATGGTCCCACAAAGCAAGGTGCTAGCTTAGAACCCTTTTCGTATCGGATCAGACTCTTTCACGATCGCACTCTCAAGAAAACCTTATCACCCACAGCAAACTGCTTATTTGTCCTATGAGCATCAGCATACTTTTTTTGCCTATCCTGTGCTGTAGTCAAGTGCTCATAAATACACACTACCTGTTGGTCCATATCATGAAGCATCTCAGGACCCAACAAGATGCGATCCTCAAGGCTATCCCAACTTAATGGTGTAAGACAAGGACCTCCATATAATGCCTAAAATGGTGTCATGCCAATAGAACTATGATATCTGTTGTTGTAAGAAAACTCCACCAAGTAGAGATAATCCTCCCAATATGTCTGCCTATACATCACATACATCTGTAACATATCCTCCAAAACCTGATTCGCCCTCTCTGTCTGACCATCTGTCTCTGGATGATATGTCAAACTAAAATTTAATTGCGCTCCAAGCTCATGTTGCAATGATGTCCAGAATGCAGATGTGAATACAGGATCCCTGTCAGAAATGATCTTTATAGGAATGCCATGTAATGTCACAATGTCACGCATGAAGATATTGGCTACAAAAGCTACTGTGTAGGAAGACTTGATTGGTGAAAAATGTGCCACCTTAGTCAACCGATCAATGGTGACCATGATAGCATCATGACGACAAACAGTCATAGGTTTAATGTTACTATGAAATCCATGGAGATGATATCCCACTTCCAAGAAGGAATGAGATTTGGTTGCAAAGTCTAGCCGGGTGCTAGTGTTCTACCTTGACTCTCTGACACTCAAGACACCTAGCCACAAAATCAGCAATGTCTCACTTCATCCCAGACCAAAAGAACAAACATCTCAAATCAGCATGCATCTTCTTCACACCTGGATGTGCTAAGTAAGGTGTACGACGGGCCTCTGCTAAAATCAAGGTGCGAAGCTCATCCAATAATGTCACATAAATCCTCCCCAAATGTCTCAAAAGACCATATGACTCTGGAACATAACCTGCAAACTTACCTTCCAAAGGTATTTCTGAGTCTATCTCTCTACACACTTCTTGATACCAAGAATCTATAGGAAGTGTCTGAAGAATCCGACTCCTCAAATCCACACTAAGAATCATAGATGATACCACATGTCTCCTGTGACTCAAAGCATCTGCCACCACATTCTCCTTTCCCAGAATGTACTTAACCTTATAATCATACTCGCATAGAAATTCCATCCATCGCCTCTGGTGAGCATTCAAATTAGGCTGGATGAAAATGTACTGAAGACTGTGATAATCGCTATGTAGCTTGAATCTGTGCCCCAAAAAGAAATGTATCCACCTTGTCAAAGCATGAACTACTACTGCTAACTCAAGATCATGCATAAGATAATTTAGCTCATGATCCTTAAGCTTGTGTGATTCATATGCAATCACCCATCCATTCTACATCAAAACTACCCTAATCACTTCAAGAGAAACATCTGTACACACCATGAAATCACCTTCTGGATCAGGTACGGCTAAAATTGGTGCACTAGTCAAAAGCTTCTTGAGCTTCTGAAAAGCTTCCTCACATTTCTCCTCCACACGAACTTCTTTCCTTTCCTCTGAAGAGAAGTGATAGGATGTGCTATTCTAGAGAAGTTTTGGACAAATCTGCAATAATAACTAGCTAGGCCCATGAAACTACAAATCTCTGACACATTAGTCAGTGTAGGCCAATCTATTATAGCCTAAATCTTTGCAAGATCCACTGAAATACCATCACCTGAAATGACATGCCCTAAATACTGAATCTCTGATTTGAAAAATTCACACTTAACTGCATTGGAATAAAGCTGATTGTCTTTTAAACACTGTAAAACCAATCACAAGTGTTCCTCATGCTCCTTCTGTGTCTTAGAATACATCAATGTATCATCAAGAAACACAAGTACAAACCTATCTAGATAAGATCGAAACACACCATTCATCAAACTCATGAAAGTTGATGGAGCATTAGTCAACCCAAGAGGTACCACTGTGAACTCATAATGCCCATAGCGAGTTTGAAAAGTAGTCTTGTGAATGTCGGCTTCCTTAATGCGAAGTTCGTGGTATCTTGACTTAAGGTCAATCTTGGAGAATACTGTAGCTCCCTTGATCTGATCAAATAAGTCATCAATCCTAGGAAGAGGATACCTGTTCTTAATAGTCACCTTATTCAACTATCTGTAATCAATACAAAGGTGCAAAGAACTATCTTTCTTCTTCAAAAAGAGCACTGGAGCTCCCCATGGTGATACACTAGGTCAAATGCTCCCTTTGGCTAGACGTTCCTCTAGCTGAAGACCAACTCACCCAATTCCTATGTAGCCATACGATAAAGAGCTTTAGAGATAGGATCTACTCCAGGAATCAGATCAATACTAAAATCAATGTCCCTCTTCAGAGGCATGCTTGGAATCTCACTTGGAAAACCATCTGCATATTCTTGTAAAATTGGGTGATCTAAAGTCTTCCTCACGGGATCTTCCTCATCAAGATCATTTACCATAACAACAAATATTTGACATCCCTTATGGAAACTCCACTTCAATTGCATAGTAGAAATCATTTGTAGAGATATAGGCCTTGGTATCCCAACTATCTTCACATCATTCCATTGGTCATCTTGGCACAATATAATTTTCTTCCTACAATCTATACTAGCTCTATGAGAGCCAAGCTAGTCCATACCCAAAACCACATCGTAGGAACCAAGGGGTATGACTCAAAGATCCACTATAGTATCAAATCCTCCTAAACTAAGCCCACACTTATGAACTACAGAATCTGTGGGGACCTTAATACATGAGGCTAGTTCCACTTGGCAACCATGTTCTTGCTTCACCGCATCTAGCTTACACTTAGAAACTATAGATGGTGAAATAAATGAATCTGTAGCTCCTGAAACAAACAATACTGAAGGAGATATACCTCAAATAGCACCTGTGGTCTCAACCACTATTCCCTAATGATCTACCTAATGATGATCTACTACTGCAAATACTCTATGAGCTCTACCAGCATCACCAACTGTCAGTTCTGAAACTATAGGCCTGGATCCTGAAAATTGATGTGCTCATTGTGGACACTGAGCTGCATAATGTCCAATCTGACCACATGAAAAACATTTTGTATTTTTGCCAGACCCTTTACCCATAGGTGGTGCATTTGATTGCTGACGACTATTCCTACTAACAAAAGACTGGCTGATTGCACTGATTTTGTTTATTGCATTGAGTATTGTGGTTGTTCTTGGAGTTAGAAACTTGGCCACCACCTTGAGCCTGAGAATTTGATCCCTTCTATTGCTGCGTCTCCTAATACTACTGTTGATACTATTTTCCCTTAGAAAAAGAAGACTTCTTGTTACCACCTAAATTTTAGTTGCCTTTAGATCTTGACGCTGTTGGTGCTCCTACAAAACCTCCTTAACCAAGGTTGACACTTTGCTCAACAAGGATAGCTCGATGTACCGCATCCTTGAGGGTTTTTGGCTCAAATACCTTAACACCCCCAATTATATGATTGTTCAGACCCCTAATAAAATGCTGTGTCAACTGAGCTGAATTTTTCCTGAACCCTAAAAAAGACATGAGCTCATAAAACTTACTCTCATACTCAGTCACTGACTTAGTGTACTGCTTGAGATTATGAAATTCATCTACCCTTTGATGGTCCCATTCCTCTAGTAGGAATTGTTCATGAAAACTTTATAAGAATAATTCCCACGTGACACTGCTCATACCGATTCCCAACTTATTCTCCTTAATTGTGCACCAAGTGGCCCCAAAATTCTCCAAATTGGTGATCGCAAATCTTGCCTTAACATTGTTGTCAAAATCCTGCATGGCAAAAATCTTGTCGAGGGAAATAAGCCACTGCTCGGCCATATAACCAGAACCTTACCCATTGAAAGACTTGACCTTGGATCTCGAAATATCCTTCATCTGAGTGGACACAATGGACCTCTGACGATCCTTTCGAGGGCTCCTAGACCTGGGTCTATGCTCTTGTTCTGTCTGATGTGCTTTGGGCTATTCTTGAATAGGAGGTAGACGTTCAAGAATAGCCTGCATCATCTATCTCAAACCAACCTCTTCAAACTCAGATTGATCCTCTCTATGGCTCTCTTCTTGCTGCTTACTAGCGTGCTCTCCTTTGCTCTCTTCATGAGCATATCCCTCATGGGCAGACTCATGGACATTGATAGCTCTTCCGTGACCACGACCTCTACCATAGCCTCTACCATGGCCTCTAACAGAAGACCTAGTCCCAGATACCATCCTACAACAATAAAAAGTACTATTACAATTAATAGACTAAGTTCAATTTTAGTTCTGTCTAAGTTTAGGTTTAAGTAAAATTTTCAATTTTGAAAGCTAAGTGTTGAAGTATGAAGAATATTCAAGTAACAATTCAAGTTCTATTTTAGTTCACCTAGTTTCAATTTTGAAAGGATATACTTAAAATTTCAAAGTTCTAGTTGTTCCAAAATACCCAGAGCTCCCAATGTAGAAACTTGAGCTCTGATACCAAATGTAATGATCTAAAGAATTAACCTAGAATTTCACTAAGTTTGGTAACATTTTTTTTTTTTTTTAAACATGAAAGTAAATACCTCATATAACTTGTGTACAATAACGAAAGCAATAGCAATGTCCATCTAAAAAATAGCATACATAAAAAATTACATTCTTTAAGGATCCCTTAACATTGGATTACATCTAAATCAACTATCATTATTGAATCCATCTAATACATCAACCACATGAAATAATAATGATAAGTTCAAGCTTTATACATTACATTTCTAAATGCTCAATCATCCACTATATGTGTCACAGGGTATGAAAAGCTTAGAAGAATATACATATATGAAATAAGGTACATCATCATATTCTAATCCATGATACATCAAAGTAAAGATAATCACATGATACATCCATCATAAAGATCAAACAAAATAAACTAAGTGCATGGTTCCTCCCAACCGTAAATAGCATCATTAGACCATCGTGGGCCCTAGCCATCCCTTTGTGCATAACATTCCAAATCACCAAAGTGATCATTGGTATTAACATAGTAGGAATGTCACACCTAAACATACTACATCATATATAGAAAGTAATCTAACATGCAAAGTAAAGCGTAAGATAACATCATCTAACATATGCAAATCATCAATGTGAGGATACATGTCCACCATCATAATCCATGAATAGAATGAAGATAGATGCCAACAAAGAATGCATCAGCCACAATGTCTCATATGGACCTCAAATGATAAGAGTGGAAAAACACTACCACCTGACCGCATGGTACCTAAGTGGTCCACTCCCACCGTGCTGAGGAGATAATCTCAAGTCCTAAACAAGCTATCCAAAACATATAGCATAAATCTCTATAAGTGTAGGAATCCCAAAAGTATACTAACTCAAAGGTTCCATCACACAAAAATGACATCTAATTCCCAGAGGCACACAAAGACATGTAGGAACCTACTATGCAAGCGGGAAAGTGTCATCGCATATATCATGTACAAGTTACCTTAAAAGTTAGCTAAACTCCACAAGTCCATACTGATCCTCATGTGTCCACTAGTATCCTCTCTAACAAGGCATAATATGGAATGCAAGGTCACAACCACGCATTATCTCTACTCCCATCCTATTCTGTACAAGCACTCGATGCATGGGCGAGAACCAAACAATTATCTTTTTAGGTTCATTTTGTTAGTATTAGGTGTGAATGTTTTCACTTATTAACCAACTTACAATGAGTTACCCTAGTAGCCTCTTAGGACCTTGGCCCCCATTGCAAGCCACTGTCCAACACTATAAGCAAATATCCTACCCTAAGCTCATGGAATCATACATCTCAAAATCATAAAGGATAATCCATAATAAGAACATCAAATATGCATAAAAGCATCAAATCTCCATGAGCAAGTATCCATAGAAAATCATGACCACAACAGCTCTTTATTGGCAACTGAAGCATCACTGATTATCAAAAGTATCCATTGGTTCTCAAAAACCAAAATATATCTCAAATCATACTGATCGAAGACTCCAAAATGGTTGAGTCAAAGCATGTCACAACATGACATCATAAAATAACATTTCAGTCCCATCATGGTGACTAGAAAATAAACCAAGGATAACTAATTGAGGACTCAAAAATGGTTAAGTCAATTGTCTCATATATAAGAACCTCAACTATAACAATCAGTAATTACAAACATTACATAGAGCATTCCATCGCATAACCATGGTTGGGTTTATAAAGATCGGAAATAAGACATCATCACGACATCACAATCATAACCCCCAAGCCTTTGGTAGACATCCTATAATTGGTCAACACTAGTCAACCTAAAACCCAAAACAAATAGCATAAAGAAAACACAATGCAAACACATATTTTGGTTTTGCTAAAATTACATACTTGAATTTAAATGTGGAAGTTTCAGTTTATGTTTTCCAATCTAGATATCAAGTGGAGAAATTTCACATTTTACCTAACCCATGTATTTGTTTGATAGATAAAAGTTTCTCCCCAAAACCATTAGACTCAGTTTCCTAATTGATCTAATAATATTTGTTTATATAATCTTTGTTTGAGAAAAATGACATTTCCAATGAATTCCAATATTATCAACAGAATTTACATATTTCAAAACTTTGACTTATAACACGTTCTAATAATTAACCTTAATTAAACTAAGTTTAATTAAGTTAATTATTAATATCTCTTCATTTTAATAATTGACAAATTATTATTCATATTTTTAAACCATTTATCTTTTACAAAATGATCCATCTATACAAATTATTTTAAATAAAATAATTATTTATAACTAATATACATATGCTTATATATATATATATATATATACATACATACATACATACATACATACATACATACATACATACATATACATATATATATATATATATATATATATATATATATATATATATATATATATATATATATATATATATATATATATATATATATATATATATATATATATATATATATATATATATATATATATATATATATATATATATATATATATATATATATATATATATATATATATATATTTACATACATACATACATACATACATACATACATATAATTATAACAATTGATAAATAAAAATTGATTTCCATATATTACAATTAATAACCAAAGCCAAAGGCAATTTATATTAAGTCACAGCCGATTACATATCCCTGACACGCGTGACCAAACCTGTCATAGGTACTTTGCATCCATAGGTACCCTGTGACCACTACACAGAGGCAGTACCTTGTCGTAGGTACACTGTGCATGCAGGTACCCCGTGACCCGTTTAATAAAGAACAATGGGGAAAAGGGGGGGGGGGGTATACAAGGTATAAGCCGCCCCTCCATACTTTATTATATACATTTTTTTGTAAATCACATAAAATGATTTCAATATCATTTTATTTTTAAAAATGTTTTCATGTGATGTGAAGTTTATTAACATAAATCTCTAATGTGATTTAATATCCAAATATTCAATATATGTATATATGCACACACACACACACACAGATATATATATATATATATATATATATATATATATTTATATTTATATGTTTTATATGTTTTATCAAGTATCACAACATATAAATATATATATATATATATATATGCAAATTCAAAAATATAAACATGTATATTTTACAATGAGCATATACACAATTTATTTAAAGATCTCAATTTTTAGAATTTTTCTCAGAATTTATTCAATAAATCATCTAATGAATGGCTACAATTCAACCCTAGCCCCGTGTTCTTTTCAGATCTATGCTTATAATCAATTTTAACTACCCATATTGAGAATGCATACAAAAAAAAAAAGTAAATCCTCAGAAGACAGGAAGTGCATGATGCAGAAATAGCATAAGTAAAATCACAAGAATCTACCAGAATTCTGATGCTAATTCGCTCTTCATCAGAAAACTCACAGAGCAAGCTCCTCCTTTCTCCAAAGTTTTTGAGTCCTCCAATGCTCCAAAACACCATCCAAATGCTATGTCTAAGCTTCTAGGAATGCCTAAATATAAAGAGCTTTCAGGAAACACCTAGAATGTCTCTAGAAATAGCTAGAAGGTGTCACCAACTAAGCATGTGTCTTTTCCAACCTTCTAGATGAGTAATAAAGTTGTAGACACTATGTGCTTAATTGATGCACTAACCCCCATGTTGTTAACATATGAGAAATGAAAAGATGCGTCAACTCCTAGGCAAGCTTATAACTCTAAGTTAATTTTTTTATAACTTCTATTTAAATTTTTATAACTTTTATTATTATTATTTATTTATTACTTTATTATTATTTTATAATTATTAAATTTAATTTCTAATTTTCTTTTATTTAATTCTTTTTCCTCAATTAATTCTCATTTAATTAATTATGATCAAGATATCAAAGATCATTATATTACTTTTCTCCAAATAACTAATTTATTAATTAAATCTATTTATTAAGACTTAATTAATAGAAAATTCACCATAGACCTCTAAGATAAAATATGAAAACCCATCATAGAACAAATCACACAAAATTAGTCTAAAGGGTTAAAAAGCATGAAATATGTCATCCGACACATTCAGTGGGTAAAATATCCAGATACTTGTCCTACCTCACTAGGACAAATAGTATAAGGGTTTGGGATTTGGACTTGAGAATTTATCTCCCTTCTCTTATCATTGAGATAATGTAATAGGGTACAGTCATCCTGAAAATTCAAGGAAGTTGATACCTGGTACCTGCAACCCGCATAAAAAACCATGCATGTACATACTATATATATATATATATCTATATATGATACTAATCTAAATAGGCAATGGCAGGAACTAGTGCATCGTGTAGATCCCGACTAGCAAGTGACTATGACTCCCTTCCTTAACCAAATCAAAACTGCCATACAATAAGAACAAACATGCACACCATACACATGCAAGTATGGGGTAAGTATCCATAATAAAGCACATGAGATAATAAACCATCTAACTAATCATCAACAATAACTGAAAGCAATGTAATGATCATCATGCATTCATGAAATGTAAATTCTAAATGATCTCATCATTTACCAACTGAATCCATAACATAATGTCTGATAGTCTCAAAACAATACCACAAATCCATCAACATAAAGCTAGTCTAACATAGACTGATAATAATAACAACAATATGTCCAGAAAGATGTGAACAAGGGTAGGCACTACAAAATTAAGCATCAACTCCATAGTTGTTCATCTAATCTCCATTAGAATCTTAATTATTTCATCCATCCATCACCATTTTCATTTAGCATGTTAGGATAATTTGATAGGATATTTCTTTAAAGTTTACAATCTCCAAAACCATGAAGCACCTTGAAGAAAGGAGCTGATCACGATTTGAGGACTCATGAATTAGGAAAATCAAGCTTAGAAGGATTATAGTGGCAGATTGCAACCAGTAAGTAAAGGTAAAGATTCTATTTTTATTTGGAATATTTCATTGCATATGCACTTCTTTTTGGTTGAATCATATGTTTACTCCTCTTTCTTAATCTTTACTTTCTATTATGAATCGATTTGTAACTTCTAATATGATTTTTTTACCTCCTACTATACCTCTTTTACTTGGTACAATGACATCTAAATATTTTGATCTGAAAGCTTTTTATCAATATATCATTGTCAAAATTGTTAGGATACCAAGAAATGTTATTCTCCAAAATATAAGGTTTAGAACTTAATTGTTTCTAATGCTCTATTTGTTGATAATTTTTATGGTAGTGGGAATAAATCTATTTCTCCTCATAATCAAAATATTCAAACCTATACAAATCCTTTACCTACACATGATACTACTACTATTACTTTGCCATCTTGTATGGATATTGTGTATGATTCAAAGATTTATGATCTTAATCATGTTGTTAATCAAGTAGAGGGGTAAAAGCATAGATCTGAGTCACCTTTTGTGATACAAAAACCTGTTTTGGTCAAATCTCATTTCTCTATCAAAACTCAATTTTTAAAAATAACTAAAAATACCCTTTTATAGATTTTAGATTCAATATCATCATTATATAAATTTTTGAGTGTTTTGATTAGTTATAATATGCTATAATCTAAAAATATTATAAGTCGATATTTCAACATTTCAGAAGATGGTCTCTCAAAAAATGAAAAAAAATAGTAAATCATATCAAAAAAATAAAAATAAAATATTTATCACTAGAGGAGAGAATCCTCTTCATGAATATATAATTTTTTTTCAAGAAGGTATAGATTTGATAGAGAAGTTTTGACGGGAGGAAAAAACTGTTGGATTCTGACAAGGTCGAACTTGAGTACTTATAACAAAGAAAATCTACATCAAAAATAATTATTTCTTTTTTTGTGCACTAGCTATACATGTCATCTATAAATTATTTTCAAATCATAACAAAAAAAGATGATTTGCGAATACTTGTTTGACGGGAACTACATTCTATATTTTTAACAGTTAAAAAAGGGACTTCAAAATAAAATAAAATGAATAAATTCTTAGTCAAAAAAATAATAAAAATTATAGGCATAAAATTCATACAATTCTACACATTTCATCAGTTTACATCATCTTCATATTTCAAACGCAAATACCATTTTTTTTGTCATTAATGTTGAACTGTCACATTCTGATATCAGTTTTCTTTATAAAAAGGTGACACAAGTTTGTGCTTTTACCCAGAGCATGTGGTTTAATCTGTATCTCCACCTTAGTCTCAACCTCCACTTAAATCTCAAGCTTTAGTTGAAACATAAGCCTAAATTGAAGCCTCAACCTAAACCTCAACAAAAATGTAAGAAAAAAATGACCTCAGGAACTTTTGATAACCTTTGATGATTCTAAGACTATTAAAGCTCCTAGTGGTCCCCTTTATATTTATGCTAAGATTTTTGAGATATCGAATCATGGTTGTCTTGTTGATTCTACCTTGTTAGCTAATGTGATTATAGAAGAAAATCTTTTGATGGAAGGCTTGCAATGTTATTCTTGTTAGTTTGTGGTGACTAATCAAGGAAGTACTATACATACTTCATAAATTCTTTCATGTTGTGGCCAATGTATGGTCGACATATGGATGACATGTAACATTAAAGCAACATAAAATTACTTGTATAAAAGGGATTAGGGTTAGTGATTGTATTATTTGGTTGTGATGTGAGATTGGTTCTTGTGGCAATATTGAGCTGTAAGGGATTACAAAGTGTAATCAGGTTGTAACCATTGGATCATAATAATATTGGACTTGCTATTTGGTGGACATAGCCTAGGGATTGGGTGAACCACATTAATTCTTGATGTCTTGTGTTCTTTTCTGTGTGATCTATTATTTTTTGATATTGTTTATATTTGCATGTAATTCTTATTTCTAGCCATGGTTTAAATCCTAACAATTCTTATGATACATTGGATGTCTGGATTCAAACTTGTAATGGTGTTCTTTATCCATCATTTGGTTCTATTAATTTACTAGTTGAACTTTGTGGAAAAATTGTGAACACTACCTTTCTTGTTGTTCCTACTTTTGATCAGTTTCAAGTTAAGCTTGGTTTAGCATGGTTAAATGCTATGCATGTTGTTTCTTAACTTAATCATAAATGTCTTAAGACTTTTTCTTATGATAAAGTGAATATAATTAATCATAGTTTATATATTACTTCTAGTCTTGGTCATTCTCCTACCATTGACTTCTTTTGGCCTTTATTACCTAATCCATGTCCTTTTTTGATTTGATCATCTTCTCTTCTCATATCAAGACGATAAGCATCATAATATTCTTGAGTTAAGTTTGCCTCCTATGGATCTTAACCATGGTCATTTGCCTACACCTTCCATACGTCGTTTATCTATGGCTTCTACATCTATGGCTCCTCATATTGCTTGTCAGTCTCCTGATAATCCTATTTATCCTACTATAAGACTTGTAAAGGACTCAATAATTGTGCATCAAAGTTCTCAATATATTTCAAGTAAGAAAAAACATAATCTATTTCCTAAAGAACTTCATAAAAAACATTGTGCTCAACCTAAAGCTATTAATTATGTTTTTCAAAAATATTTACCTTCTATGGACACAACTATACATGATGTATTAGAAGAAGGTGATGCTAATAATAATGCTAAGATGCATCATTCTAATGATTCCATTTGTATCTTAGATCCTATTTTGATTAATCTAAATGAAGAAGATATTCTTAATGATGTTCATGATGTTCATGATGAATAATTAAATATTAACATTGACATTAATTTACCTAATATGCTTTCCTCACAATTGACACTTAAACCTAGTATCAAACATTATGATTCTCAAGAGGGTCCTTGTTTGGAATTGGCTATCATTCCTACTATATTGGATATAGTCCATCTTACGAGTTTCCCACCTTCCCTAAATGATATACAATGAGATGAGGAGAGTAGGTGGTAAACTTAATTGGATAGTCCTTCATGGTAGATTTTGTTGTGTGTTTGTCTAGTGTACTATATTTCTCTTGTGATCATGTGTTTGGTAAATGTTGTTAGATTCCTTTATAAGATATTTGTTGCTTTGTTAGTACAAGGTGATAAAAGAATCGAACATATTTTAATATTCTTCTAAATGTATCTCTATTCTTTCATATGTTGTTTTATTTTATGTTGTACCTATGCTATTGTTTGTACACATTTCCTTGTGTAATCTTCTTGGATTCACAACTTGGTAGCACCCATTCTTTTTCACCTCTAGGTCATGGTCTGAAAAGATCCTTCTCTAAATTTCTTATGTGATCTTTCCTCCTTTGTGATAGTAGTTCTACTTTCTTTGGGGAATGATGTCAATTCATTTGAAATTATAATTATATATATATATATATATATATATATATATATATATACATATATGTATACATATATGTATACATATATATATATACATATATATATACATATATGTATATATATATGTATACATATATATACATATGTATATATATATACATATATATATACATATGTATACATATATATACATATGTATACATATGTATATATATGTATATATACATATATATACATATATATATATATATATACATATGTATATATATGTATATATATACATATATATATACATATATATACACATATATATATACATATATATATATACACATATATATATACATATATATATATACACATATATATATATACATATATATATACACATATATATATACATATATATATACACACACACACACACACACACACACATATATATATATATATATATATATATATAATGTTATGATCATAATGACCCTATAGTAGGTAGATCCCTTCTATGTTCCTTGTATATTTATGTTGTATTTCTCTTAATTTGTTTTGACTTGGGGGAATCTCATAGTGGAAATGTAAATAGTTGAGTTGTCTATGTTTCTGTTAAAAACATTTCTCCTATTAAAGAGTTAGCAATGACCTTAACATAGGGGAATATGCTTTGCTCACTTATTGTGGACACACACTTTTTAAAACATATATATTATTTTTCAAGATACTTTTTCTCCATTTTTGGATTTATGACTAATCCTTAAAGCATTTTTTTATTTTAGGATCTCTTGATCCTTTGAGTTTCAAATATTTTTCATCCCTAAGGTTGAGGGTGTCCTTAAGATTGGATCTCTTTTTGTATTTTGGTTTTACTAGTATAGAATATAATATTCTTGAGGGTAAATCATTGATGGGTTGACTAGTGAGTAGCCACATTCACTAGGTAGTTCAATTCCATTATTTTAGTTGCATGATTTCCTTGTGTGGTTCATAGTGAGATATAAGTTCTCATTGGGTTGGATAATCACACTCTTTTTCTTCTCTCTTTTTTCTAGAGATGTCTCTCTTATTGTGATATTATATTTGATAAAAAAATGAGTCTCTAGGGGCTTGAGGATCCCTTTGTACCATTAATTTTTAATAAGATAATATTTTCATTATTGTCTACTTTACCAAGAGTTCGCATCGATTCCATGCTCTTGCTAAAGTGGGGGATAAATGCATCATCTTAAAATGGAAGCACTTCTATGTCAAGAGTATTTATCCTTCCTAGTAAGTGGTATAGGGTCATGTCAAGCACATTGAATGGGTCTTTGCATAGATCTAGATATTTTTCTCCTATTCTTCTATTTCTTCTTCTTCTTCTTCTTCTTCTTCTTCTTCTCTCTCTCCCTCTCTCTCTCTCTCTCTCTCTCTCTCTCTCTCTCTCTCACACACACACACACACACACACACACACACACACACACACACACACACACACACACACACACACACACACACTCCAGCCTATTTCTAACAACTTTCTCTATAAATTTGTGGACTTTTACTTTTGGGTGAAGGATGACCTTTTAAGTCAAGATTGACCTCAAACATAACATATGTCAAGGATGAACTCAACATTGACCTAGGGTAGGTTTGACCTCGTCCTTGACTCCAAGTCCATTTTTAAATTTTTGGGAGTTTCAGGACATCAAGCTTTAGAAATTTTATTTTTCTCACTTTGAGGTTAGTTGTTTTTGGTTTTGGAATGGTAGGCTCTTCAATTACATTTAACCTAGGTCCATTTCTAAGGGTTAAGGTTAAATGGGATTTAATTCTCCCATGCCGACATTCTCTATGAATTTGTGCCTTAGATCTCTATTTAAGGAAGCCTCCTCCTTTCATTTTTCTCTAAGATGTATTGTGATATCAAATGAACTATTACCTTTCTACATCCATTATTTTATGAAGTGAAGATATACTAGCATTCAAGTATTCAAGTATCCATACATGCAATTCATCAAGGAGGTCCATTGTTAGCTATTTAAGGTTTCAATCACTATGGAACCCTCTTGTTGAAGATTTCTCCATCCACATTTTTTCAATTGTTTTCCTATGCAAAGAAAAATTTGAGATTGGTGTTGAAGGTCTAATGTCATTGATTTGATACATCCTACATACATTTCTACATTCATTTGGGGTAGCTGTAATTGTGGATTCAAGGATTGGAATTGTCTACAAGGATTTCAATATAAGCAAGGTGAATTATTTCATTTACTTTGTTTATATTTATTGAAATTTAAATTAAATTTCAAGGTTGATTTCAAACTATGGTTTGACAATGGAAAACCCCCCATACATGACATTTTGATCTTGAAGATTTGTATGAAAATGTCAAAAACCATGTAGATCTATTAGGCCTTAAAAATAAAATTTTTGATGATTTGGGAAAAGAGGAGAAGAAAAATTTAGTAGAAGAAGCCCTATATGCAATGATGTCAAAATTTAAGACTACACTATTAGAATTTGATAACTCTATACCCAAACAATTATATGATTTTGTTGAACAAAAATGGCATTATTGTTTAAATTTGGAAAAGCAAACAAGAGAAACAACTTTGACCCAAGTAATGCCAGAACTAACAAAAGGGAAAATTTCTAAGACAAACAAGAAATATGGAGGAAGGTTCACACCAAAGTATAGAGCCTTCAACATTCTCCAAAATGGAATTGAAGATGTTGTTAAGAAATCCACTCAAATGTGAAAATTAATCTATGGATTAACTACTTTGAAGCAAGGAGAGAAGGACCCCTTTAAGGGTAAAGATGATGATAAAGAAGAAGATGATGAAGCAAACAAAAAGGAAAAAATAAAATACAATTGAGGAGAAGATTGAGAAGATGCATACTGACATGAGAACAACTAAATAATAGTAAGACGAACAGATTGTGCTAGACACACAAATGTTGAGTGTGAGTCCTCATGACACAAGGGTAACTAAAGGGTAACTACATAAACTATCATTATCAATGATGTCTCTGATGCATCAGCTCAAAAAAATCAATCCTAGAAGATTTGAAAAAGATTCTAGATCAATCTACATTGCAAGCACAACTATGTGTAAATCCTATTTTGATCAGTCTAGAAGAACTTCAAAAGGTAGTAACAAAAGTTACAACGAATAAGGTGAATACACAAGAACTACCTTCTATCATCCCTTCAGTTATTGGTGATCAACTTTTGATTCAAACAACTACAGACACATCTATCAAGGTTGACACAAGTGTTTAAGTGGACACAATTGAGCAAAGGAAGACTGCCAAAGAAAAGGAAATAACAATAGAATAAACATGATAGATAGATTCATCTATACCTAAAGCATAGACACAAGGTGCAAGAAAAGTCATTGTCATAGATCAAGTTAAGCTAGAAGAGTACGAGCAATTACTGAAGGTAAAGGAACAAGAGGCCATCTGAGCATTGGTAACTTTACCAACATCTAGCTCTTTACCTATAAAATCTCTTTAGAAGCCAAGCATGGAAGCTATACCCCAATATATCTTAGTGCTAGGCTCAAGCTCTTGTAAGGTTGAAAAGGTAATTCACTATGAAAATGTAACTCTGGATGAAGAAATAGTGATTCCTAAATTTGACTATGCATCAATGACATTAGACCAAATAGGAGTTTTACAACATGCCTTAAAGAAAAATAAGCATCAAGAAATGCTTAGGATGGAATATAGGTAGAAGCAAGCTCTCCAAGAAATCAGAGACATCTTTTTAGATGCATTCACCTTGCCACCTCCCAAAGAAAGAAAGCCACTACTAGAACAACTATTAGAGATTGTGAAAAAGGTTAATAATTGAAAGAATTTGGCTTAGGCCATAATTCACCTAAGACCAAGGAACTCAAACAAAAGAACATAGTAGACCAAAATAGAGAGAGTAAGATCAAAATGATGATATTCATTAAATATGCCAGCTTGAGAGTACACTAGGAGTTCCTATATATAAAGGCCTCAGGAGAGCTTCTAGAATGCGTAGAATTCGTACAATGAGGCACATGTCCATCAAATATGGGTTATCCTCCATTAAGCATGGAATTAAGTGTGATGATGTGAGGATAAGACTACAATGGTGTAGCATGCAAATCACTCGTGTAGACAACATGTGCTAAATGAGGAGTGCAGATAACTATGTTGTCAACATGACAACTCAGTAAATGATATGAACTCCTGTGTTTTAGACACCATGCATAATTAGAGATTCATAAATAATGAGAGTACATGAACTCCTAAGTGTCTGAAATAAATAAACTAATTAAATAATGCAAAATAATTAAATAATGCATTAACCTAAGTAAACTTAAGTATAAATAAGTAAATTCTTATTTACACCAACACCCCTCCCTTAAGTGAAACTTAAGGGAATGCCATTAAGCTTACAAAATCTATGATGATGTGCAAGATGGGTCCTGGCTACTAAGTCATGTTAGGTACCCATGTACATAATGATATGCAATCTCTCATATAGTAGAGAAAGAGGGAAAACCTCATGGGAAATACCCTCCCCCAAAAAGAGAGATGAGTAGGGATGCATGGATGGATCGAGTAATCAATACCCCCCCATTACTACATACATCTAGTTTATACATAAGAGAATGATGAGAAGAGGAAGAGAGATAGGATAGGCTCCCCCCTAAAGAAGAATGTCAAATAGTGACTACTTCAATGAAGAAGCTAATCCATGACTACATAATGGTGTTCCTCCCCTTAGGAAGAAACAATGCCAAAGGTACAAATGAGATGCTTCCACTATGTGTGGAAAGAATCCCATGAATAACTGATGTCTCTTAAACCTACTCAACTAACTAAAGAACATGTCCCAAAGAACTGTCTGTCTCTACAACTGACGAAGAACCCTATTGCAACTACTGATCATAAGTATCTACAATCACTTCAACCTATAATTATTGATCATGTAGAGAATGAACAAGAGAGTGATGGAGCCCTCATGACAATTGAAGACGGTACTTCTACATCAAGAAGAAGAGGTAGACCATCAATACTATCCCCCAAATCTATCACTAAATCTATGCCTAGATGAATGGATTGTTCGATACATTTGCTCAATTATGTGTTGTCTTTGATGTTATACAAATGTCATATCAGTTATCAGATAGAGTCTACTGAGCTTCAATGGTCAACAAAGTGATTTACAAAGTCTACTGAGCATTTCTAGAAGTTACACTATGAAGATAGCTTCTACCGAGCTCACTCAAGTGCTGAAGGATTCTATGGCAGAAATCAGTTTCTACCGAGATCACAAGGTAAATTAGTTCTTACCGAGTTCACTCGGTCTCCAAACGATGTTGTAGAGTTTATAGTGTTTACCAAGATTTAGTTATTTAACACTATAAATCATTTCTAGATCAATGTTTACTGAGCAGGGTCAGCTAATGAAGGATTTCATTGTTTTGGGAAATAAAGTTTAATTGTTTCATGTAATGACTGAACCTGGCTGATTTATTATTTATTGGTAAATGTAACTTGTAAATGAGCCAACTTGAAAATTTGCAAGGTATAAATAAAAGGTCAAGTTGTGAATTCTAATGTATGAATGGATGTATAAATGAGTGCGCATGCAAGTGAGTTGATTGTGTGAAAAGGAAGTGTGAGCAAATTTTGAAGAAGGATCAGATATCCTTGAGGAGCAACAAAGGTGAATTCAATCAGTAAGGATCTAGTGAAGAAAAATAGAGATCTATAACAACAAAGATTAGTTGCAGCTCATTTAGGTCACTCATTATTACTTTCTCACAATTGTAGTAGTGAATTTTAAATCTCTTAATAGAGTTGGTTTAGCAGGCATTTTAAAAATCCTCTAACAAGGTGGACAGTTCTACTAAATTATTCTAAAGTCCTCTAGCAAGGCAACTCCTAGTAGGGTGATTAAATCCTCTAACAAGGTTAAACCTAATAGTGTATTTTGTAACCTTTAAAAGGGTTGGCTCCTAACAAGGCTCACTTCAAACGAGTGAAAATTGGTAGCTAGTTACTTGGTTATTTTTCTCATATTGGGTTTCCATGTTAAATCTAGTGCCTCTTCTTTTCATGTTATTTCTTTTTGCATGCATGTGAATAATTGTGAATTCTTAAAAATTAGTAATAAGTTAATACATAGTTCATCTATTGAGTTACAACATTTCTCTATGTGTTTACCGAGTGACTGCAGTTACTAGTTATTTAAGATATCTAAGGGATCTATGGATTTGTTTTTGTTGTAACTGATTCACCCCCCATCCCTCTTAATTACTCTGTCTATATTTCCAACAATTGGTATCAGAGCTTTTGGTGCTTGTAGGAAGGATTTCAAGGATCTAAGCTAAAGATCAAGATGTCTTATAAGAGGGAAATTCCAAGGCTTAACAGGGATAACTTTTCAACATGGCAAGGTCTTATGAGACTCCATTTGGCTTCCATTGAAGATAGAGGATTGAAATATCTGGATGAAGCATATGTAACTCCTTCTAGTACATTATCTACTAATGACATTGCTGAGAAGAAGACTTATAACACCATCATGATAAAAATTGCATATGCCCTAAGCTATGAAGAATTTGGTGATGGCAACGACTACAAAACTACCTTTGAAATGTGGAACAAGTTGAAAGAAATCTATGGAGGTTATGGTAATGTGAGAAGAGCCAAAGTAAACAGTCTGAGAGGACAATTTGATCAGATGAGGATGAGAAAGGATGAAAACATTGTCAAATATGTTAAAAGAGTCAAAGTGGTTGTTAGTGCTATCAAGGCTTCTGGAGGAGATATTGAGGAGGAAACAGTAGTAAGTAAAGTTCTTAAAACATTACTTCCCATTTATGCAATTAGAATTTTTGCAATTCAAGAAAGAAGATGTGAAGCAAATCATAAGGTAAATTTAGACCATAGTAGGAAGATTGACTATATTTGAGCTAGATAACTATGATAACTATGTTCTAGCTTCCAAGAACATTGAGTCAGAATTTGGATCCAAGCTTTCACTCAAGGAGAAAGACAAGAAAATAAAGGATTCTTAGTCAAAAAGTGAAGAAGAATCAAAATAGAGTTCAGACAGTGATCTTGAGGTGGTTGAAGCTCTACTTGCAAGGAGATATTCTAGAGGCAAAGGGAAATACAAAGGTAAGGTTCCTCTAATCTATTTTTCATGTGAATAAATTAGACATATTGCTGCTAGGTGCCCAAAGAAGTAAAAAAAGGATGAGAAGAAAGGTCACAAGTGCATTAGCAAGAAAAATTTCAAATCATTCAAGGATAATGGTAGGAAAACATGTTTCATGGCTAAGGATTCTAATGATTCTGATGAAGAAGAAGATGAAATTGTTTACATTGCTATGAAAGATGAATCTAATAATGATGAGGAAATGACACTTATCTCTCATGTAAGAAAGAATGATGCATGGATCATAGATAGTGGTTTCTCTTATCATATGACTGGTGATAAAACTAAATTTGAACAATTTGAAGACTATGATGGTGGTAGTGCAAGGTTTGGTAATTATTAACCTTGTTCTATAAAAAGAAAAGGAATAATTTCACTAACTAAAGAGCTTTTATGTGATGATGCATATTGGGTAGACGGGCTAAAACACAATCTGTTGAGTGTGGCGTAGCTGCTCAATAATGGATTCAAAGTGGAATTCATGCATGGAAAAGCAAGATTGCTAGATGATAGGGGAAAGCTGATTGGATCAGGCATATAGACAAAAGGTAACTTGTTCTATGTTGAACTTGGTGAATATTTATGTTTTATTGCTTAGGTTGAAGAAAGTTGGCTATGGCATAGAAGGTTGTGTCATGTGGACTTTGATAATCTAGTGAAAATAAGAAAATTCAGGAAAGTTAGATGCATTCCTAGCATAACGAAGCTAAATTTTGGTCTATGCAAGAATTGTTAGATTGTAAAGATGAGAAAAACTAGTTTTAAACGTAAGAACTATCAGTTTGAAGAAGTTTTGGAAATTGTGCACCTTGATTTATGTAGACCTATTGGAATTGAAAGCTATACTGAAGAAAAGGTCTTCATTCCTTTTGTTGATGATTACTCTAGAATGATGACTATTATGTACTTGAGAGAGAAATCAGAAGCATTCAAAAAGTTCAAGTGGTATTTGGCTAGAGTAGAAAAGGAAACAAGCAAAAGACTGAAATGCTTGAGGTCAGAATGAGGTGGTGAATTCATCTCCCATGAGCTCAATAACTTTTGCATGAAAAGGGGAACCAAAAGATAGGTATCAGCCCCTAGAATTCCCAAGAAAAATGGAATAGCTAAAAGGAGGAATAGATCTATCATGGACTGTGTAAGAACTTTTATGATTGAAAAGAACATTGCTATCAAATACTAGAAGGAAGCTGTCAACACTGCAATTCATACCTTGAACCAAGTACAACTAAAGAAGGACTCATCCAAAACCCCCTATGAGTTATGGTATGGCTATAAACCCAATGTAAGTTACTTAAAAGTATTTGGAAGTAAATGTTACATTTTAAAAGAATCTAGAAAAGGTAAATTTGATGTGAAATGTGATGAAGGAATATTTTTGGGATATTCTTGCAAAAGAAAAGCATATTCATGTTCAAATTTGTCTACTCACAAAGCCATAGAAAGTGTACATGTGAAAGTTGATGAGTTTTTAAAAAGGAACGAAGAAGAAAATAAAAAGGAATTGAAAGATTACAAAAGATTTATTTTCATTGAACTTGATAGAGTGCCTGATACATTTATCAAATAGGAATCTTCTACTCTCGAGTCCTCAATAACTGAGTTGCAGGTAGTTCAAATCAAGTTGGAATAAACTGAGTCATAGTTAGACACTACCGATCCAATGCCTACCGAGTCTGAAGGATATGAGTAGTAGACAGAATAGCCAAAACTTTTAGTTGAAATGCAAGAGGATGATAGAGCAATTCATTCAAAAGGAAAGGAACATGTTTTAGCTAAGTATGTCAGGAGACATCATGCACTAGATCAGATCATTGGAGACAAATCTGAAGGTACTATGACAAAAATTAAGCTAAAAGGTACTTGTTTACTTGCTGATTTTGAACCTAGAAGTGTTAAAGATGGATTAGAAAATGAATGTTGGATTGAGGCCATTAATGAAGATATAGAGCAAATTAAGAAAAACAAAACATGGAATCTTGTACCCAGGCCTAAAGATGAAAATGTGATTGGAACTAAGTGGGTATTCATAAATATGTTAAATGAAGTTGGTAAAGTATCAAGGAACAAAGCTAGATTGGTATGCAAAGGATAATCTCAAGAAGAAGGAATAGACTATGGAGATACTTTTTCTCTTGTTGCAAGATTGGAAGGTGTCAAGACCCTATTTGCATATGCTGCATACAAGGGATTTAAGGTTTATCAGATGGATGTCAAGTCAGCAATTCTTAATGGTATACTAGATGAAGAAGTATAAATTGAATAGCTTGAAGGTTTTGTTGATCCAGACAAGATGGACATTGTCTACAAATTACACAAAGTGCTGTAAGGTCTAAAACAAGCCCCTAGAGCATGGTATGAAAGATTTCATAACTATCTTATTCAGATTGGTTTTTAGAGAACTAATGATAACAATAGCTTGTATATCAAGGAAGGACCAAATAACAAGATTGTTTTGGCAGAGATATTTGTGGATGATACTTTGTTTATAGGAAATGATGATCTTCATAAAGAATTTCTAAAAAAAATGAACAAAGCATTCAAGATGTCTATGTTTGGTGAGATCAAAATGTTTGTTGGTCTTCAAATTCAACAAAATAAGAATGACATCTACATTACTCAGTCAAAATACATCAAGGAGCTACTGAAAAAATTTGGTATGGAAGACTGTAAACCAATTGGAAGTCCTATGTGCACTGGTCTAAAGCTTACCAAGGATGATAAATCAAAGCAAGTAGATCATACATTGTATATATCTATAATTGGAAAATTGCAGTATGTAGTTCATACAAGGCCAGATATTGCCCTTACAGTTGGTATTGCAACAAGATTTTTAGCAAAACCAAGAGAAAATCACATTATGGAAAATCAAAAGGATCATGAGATATTTAAAAGGGACTGAAGATTATGGATTATGGTACAAATTTTAAGGTAATTTGGATTTGAAAGTGTTTACTAATGCAGATTAGGTAGGAAACATTGATTACAGAAAGAGTACAAGTGGTGGAGCTTTATTTCTTGGAAAGAGGTTGGTTTCTTGGACAAGTAAAAAGAAAAATTATACATCCCAATCCACAACAGGAGCAGAGTATGTTGCAGTAGTAGTAAACTATTCTAATATCATTTGGTTCAAACAATTATTTGAAGGCATGAAGGTGGAAATCAAAGAACCCATTGTTATGTTTTGTGACAATACAAGTGCAATCAACATATCTATAAATCCAGTGATGCACTCAAAAACCAAGTGCATTACAATAAAATATCACTTTGTTAGAGAATTGGTGCAAGATAAGGAGATCAGATTGGAATATGTTCATACAAAGGAATACATTGCTAACATATTCACCAAGCCTTTACCTAAGAATGCATTCTTGTATCTAAGAAGTAAGTTAGGGGTCCTTCCCATATATGAAGCTCACTAAAATGAAGTTTTAGTGATACATCAACAGGTATCAAGTTGAAGATCTTTTAGTTGATGTAGAATAATCATGAGAACATTTCATATGAATCAGTACATAAGGTACATTGTTCTTCATTTGGTTTGTATTGTCTTTGGCATGTGTTGTCAAAGAGGGAGAGTCATATATTTTTGAAATTTGAATTTGTTTGTGAAGAGCTTGATATTTGAAAAGAAGCTATGTAATTCCTTCACAAAAGAAGATTACTTTATTTGAGAAGAATGTGGAATGAAATCTAAGAGGGAGAAACATTCTGTCAAAAAAAGACTTGTTTTCAAATTTCATTCTTCTATGACATGTTGTGTTGCCATCAATGCCAAAGAGGGAGATTGTTAGATACAATTGTTCAATTGTGTTTTGTCTTTGATGTTAAATAAATGTCATTTTAGTTATCAAACAGACTCTACCAAGCTCAGATGCTCAACAAAGTAATTTACAGAGTATACCAAGCATTTCTGGAAGTTACACTATGAAGACAACTTCTACTGCGCTCACTCGAGCGCTAAAGGATTTTATGGAAAAAGTCATTTTTTAGTGCATTCACAAGGTAAATCAGTTCTTACCAAGTTCACTTGATCTCTAAAGGATTTTGTAGAGTTCATAGTGTTTACCAAGCTTCACTTGGTTAACACTGAAAATCATTTCTAGAGTAGTGTTTACTAAGCAGGGTTGGCCAATGAAAGATTTCATTATTTTGGGAAATAAAGTTTAATTGTTTCATGTAATGACTGAAGTTGACTAATGTACTATTTATTGGTAAATGTAACTTGTAAATGAGATGACTTAACAATTTTTATGGTATAAATAAAAGGTGAAGTTTTGGATTCTAATGTATGAATGAGGGAGCATGCAAATGAGTTGATTGTGTGAAAAGGAAGTGTGAGCGAATTTTGAAGAAATATAATATATCCATGAGGAGTAGCAAGGGTTTATTCCATCATAAGGATCTAGTATACCAGAATAGAGATCTATAATAGCAAAGATTAGTTGCGTCTCATTCAGGTCACTCATTGTTACTTTCTCATAATTGTAGCAATGAATTTTAAATCTCTTAACAAAGTTGGTTTAGTAGCCATTTTTGTAAATCCTTTAACAATGTGGATAGTTCTATTGAATTTTTCTAAAGTCCTCTACCAAGGCCACTCCTAGTATAGTGATTAAATCCTCTAACAAGGTCACACCTAGCAGTGTGTTTTGTAACCTTTAATAGGGTTGGATCCTAATAGGGCTCACTTTAGAAGAGTGAAAATTGGTAGCTAGTTACTTGGTCATTTTTCCCATATTGGGTTTCCACGTTAAATCTGTTGTCTCTTGTTTCTAGATTATTTCTTTTTCCATGCATGTGAATAATTATTAATGCTTACAAATTAGTAATAAGTTAATACATAGTTCATCAACCTAGTTACAACATTTCTCTATGTGTTTACCGAGTGACTACAATAACTTATTATTTAAGACATCTAAGGGATCTGTGGATTTTATTTTTGTGGTAACTAATTCACCCCCCCTCTCAATTACTCCATGTATATTTCCAACATGGATGCACCCTATTGTTATGGACTTATCACTCTAGTGATTTATGCATGCAAAATGGACTGATGAAGTGACCTCTCACTGCAACTATCGATAGAACTCCAAGTATCTGAATATGTTGAAGCACTACCACTGGTGTCACTATCAATTTTCCACACTATGTGATGTGTGGAGAGGAGTAGAGGACAAATTGGGTGAACTTTACTCAATTTACATCCTTCTCCACAAAAATATGATCTGTGTCTAGATCTATAAGTTTCTATGCCTTCATACTGTCTTCATAACCAATGAAAGTACAAGGTTGAGATGACTACATAACTTGCATCCCCTGCAAGATCTATTTTCCCATGTAGGACAACCAAAGACTCTAAAGTGTGTCATAATAGGTTTTTTGCTGTACCATGCCTGAAAAGGAGTTTTTCCATCTAAGGTTGGATGAGGAGAATGATTAAGAATGTGAGTGGCACTAGAGATTGGTTTGACTTCTAATGATGGATATAGAGACTTGGCATGGATCATGCAACTTGTCATAGACTTAAGAGTGTAGATCCTCAAACCTGCAACATCTATCTTATGTGGACTGAATGCTAATAGAGTCTAAAGATCAATTCCCTCGAGTCTACAAAAATCCATAAGTCTTCTATTCACATACATGCTTCCATTCTCCATTCAGAGTACTTTTATGGCTTTCTTGGATTTATGTTCTACATGAGTCTTGAAGGCTAGAAACTTGTCCTACACTTTATTCTTGTTATGAAGAAAATAGACCCAAGTGAACCTTGAAAAGTCATCGATGAAGGTAAGTATATAGTGACCCTGACTAAATTCAAAAGGACCTAATAATACCATGTGAACCATCTGTAGAACACCTGGTGCTCTTGAAGACTTCCCTCACTGTAACTTCCCTTCTAGATGCATATCCACTGAATCTATTGAACATTCACCCTTTGAAAAGTTTATTTGAGGTAGACCTTTGACCATTTTGTTTTTGCAAAGTTGTTGAAGGTAGCAGAAGTCAAGATGACCATAGTGCTCATGCCATAATTGCATGTTTGAATTTGATTGTGATAATAAGGCCTTTGAAGGAGACTTTGGCACAAAGTGAGAGAAAGAGTATAACATTTTTTATGATTCACTTTTCCCACTGCAACCAAGGAATCATCTTTGAAACTATGCACTTTTAATAAGTCTAGAAGGAATTCAACTCTATGTCCATCTCCAAGGTGAGTGATTTTGTAGACTGATAGGAGGTTTGAACTTAGGTTTGGAATATAGAGAACATTTTGAAACTCTCTGCTTTCTACTTCCATGTTTCCTTTCCATTCAACTTTCATTTTTCTATCATTCCCCATGAAGATGTGTGGTACCTTGGACTACTTCATTGAATAAAAATCCTCCTCTGAAGAACCCATGTGATATGAGGGACCTGAGTCAAATATCCATTCCTTTGAAGAGGGTTAATTTTCCATGAGTGCTTGACCTTTGCCCTTAGAATCAAAAGAAGAAGACCCTTTATCCTTATAAGCATTAGAAAAATGTTTCTTCATTATGTTGGTCAACTCATCAATCTTTTTGAGATAACACTCATGCTCTTCATGACCTAATTTCTTGTAATAAGAGCACTTCTTCTTCTCCTTATTGTTGTCCCCTTTCTTGTTGGAATTCGAAGACTTGCCCTGTTAATTTGGTTGTGGTGTTGTCTTTTTTGCATCCTCTAATTTGCTCTTCCATTTCTTCTTACCCTTTCCTTCATGTGAAGACTGTCCAGTTGAATTTTGAGAACCCTCATTGGCAACCAATGCTTTAGAATAAGGTGATTTGAGAATCCCCATTGATTTCAACTTATTTTCTTCATCATCCAACGATTTAGCATATTTGTCAAAACTGACTTTCTTGTAGGTAGACCCTAAGGTTGTCTTAGAGGTGTTAAAAGAAGATACAAATATGGAATACTTTGATGGCAACTTGTTATGTATGAGATAGATCAGTCTATCATCTTTGATAAAACTCACATAATTAGTAAGCTTTTTCCTTAGTTCATTCACCTTGATGATGAAATCCTGTATTGAGTCATATGACTTAGGATCTAAGGAGGCAATCTCATCTTCAATTTTGAAAATTTCCTCTTTAGAAACTTTACCATAAAGGTTTTTGAGGGTATCCCAAGCTTCCTTGGATGTAGAACACTTCTTGATTTGATACATAATCTTATCATCTATCCCCAAACATATATCACCTAGGGCTTTCCTATCCATTCCTATCCAAGCTGAAATATCACTATCTGAAACTTTATCACCTATTGGTTTACAAAGAGTACCATCTACATATTATGAAACTCCATTATACATTAAGTGATAGCACATTTTGATTGACCATGTAGCATA
This sequence comes from Cupressus sempervirens, assembly GCA_028749045.1. Classification (NCBI taxonomy): domain Eukaryota; kingdom Viridiplantae; phylum Streptophyta; class Pinopsida; order Cupressales; family Cupressaceae; genus Cupressus; species Cupressus sempervirens. Next base: position 172,123,474 of record CM053784.1, read on the forward strand.
GTAATGAGGCGTTAATTTAGAAAACTTAAAGTTTTCCATAATGTAGAAAATGAAAGGAAAGTGCAGGAAAGAGAGAACACAACACCAAGAACATCCCCCCTTTTCACTAAATCAAGAAACCCTCCCAAAGTAGATGCTTTGGGAACTTTATTAGTAGTGTGATTACAATGGGCCACTTGCCAATTTTGGCCTTCATGGACTTCTGATTTTGCTTGTTAATACTTCTATATGGATTGCAAATCTAAAACATTACAATGTGCTACAATTCTAAAGCAATACAAAGTAAAGAAAGGCCCTATTGCTAAAAGTGACAATTTTGTCCACATAACTCTATAATCTGATAGCAGATCTAAAAAGTAGATGAAAAATAATGCAATTAAAATAAAAAAAAAAACCTATTTTCAACTCCATATGTGCCTATATAGAGCATTTGAAGTTACAAAATGTTACAATTTGTGCTCCAAAACCAGAAAAAAAGTCTACACCATTGAAAAATTTAGAAAATTATACCCAATTTCAAAAAAAATTGCACCTAATTTGGAGTCTGGATGACTGAGTTATGGCCTGCCGAAGTCAGACTGCAAAACTAAAAATCAATCTGGAGAGGGGTTGCATCAGTGAATGACAGGGTTAAATTTGATGGTCATATTACTATCATAGTAGTTCAATTTGGCTTGGAATAATGGTCAAATGACCATCAATTTTAAGCTAGTGAGCTAGATGACATCAGTAACTCCAGGCCTAATGATGACATCAATTGTATGAATGGTGATGTTAGTGGATGATATGGCTATATAGAACTGTACGATACTATATGATGTGTGTGGCTAACTTGCCATATGGTCTAGTGATGTATCAATATAGGTGGACACTAATGTGTACTATTGTTTACATCACTGGATATTATTGGGTTGCATGGGTATAGTGATTGGGTAGGCTAGATGAATCAAAAATTGCCACGTGTTCTAGGTTGCTATTGCATGGATTGCTAGAGGGATTCCCTCACTGTTGCCAAAAAATTAATGCTGCACTCCAAAATTTAGACAGGCATCAAAGTTTTTAAACTCTACATGCAAAATATGTCAAACAGTTGACCAAAATCTTTTACAATGCTAGAATTGTTGGTCTGCCGAGATTTATATAGCATTTGCCGAAATATGTTTTACAGCACTAGAGGATTCAAATGACACTATCACTGAATTATAAAAAAATGGTGTTGGACTATGCCTTTGTTGGTTGGAGGAGCACAAAGGTTAATCCCACATGCAGTGGGAGTAAGGTCTACATTGGATTTAAAAGATTGAGATCAGAATGCTTTAAACAAAGCCTGCATTAGGATTTGGTGAAATGATTACCAGGGGGTGGCTAGAATGTAGGCTGAATTTTCCCTCTACAGAGAAATTTATAGTATGGCTTGCAAGTTGATTTAAATTTAGATACCCTATGAAATAATAAAAAATTCCACTGAAAATACAGAGCCAAGCCATGGTCTCACTACCTGGTTCGTCTAAATTTTTTTTCTCTACTAGGGGAATGAATAAATCCAAAATTACTAAATTTAGAAATAAATTGCAGAGAAGAAAAATAACTCAGATCTAAAAAATTAAATAATCAGATCAATTAATGACCATAACTAAACTACAAATTGGGGCCTCCAAGTTTCAATTTGCAATTTTTTTTCCCTCACTATCAACTTTCACTTAGCATAGGAAAATTTATAGTTGATCTTCACTGAATTGATGCTCTAGATGCTCCCAATTTCTATAGATCCTCTAGATTTGGGTCGAGGTGCTAAAGCATGAACAGTCTCAAATGACTATGAGTAGAGAATCTCCCTCAACTCTGATACCATGTAAGAATTTGGCTTAGGCCAAAATTCACCCAAGACCAAGGAATTCAAACACAAGAACAAAGTAGACCAAAATAGAGAGAGTATGATTAGAATGATGATATTCATTCAATATGCTAGCTTGAGAGTACACTAGGAGTGCCTATAAATAAAGGCCTAAGGAGAGCTTCTAGAATGCATAGAAGTTAGCAACATGATAAGTCATACAACTAGGCACATTTCCACTAGATATGGGTTATCCTCCATTAAGTACAAAATTAAGTGCAATGATATGAGGATAAGCATACAATGGTGTAGCATGCAAATCAATCATGTAGACAACATGTGCTAAATGAGGAGTGCATATAACTGTGTTGTCAACATGACAAATCAGTGAATGATGCAAACTCCTATGTTGCAAAAACCATGTGCATAATTAGGGTTGCGTAACTCATGAGAGTACACAAAATCCTAAGTGTCTCACCTAAATAAACTAATAAAATAATGCAAAAAAATTAAATAATGCATTAACCTAAGTAAGCTTAAGTAAGTGTAATAGGTAAATATTTATTTACACCAACAATAATGAAGACCTCGATAAAAATGCTAAACTTTTAGAATGGTATGAAATAAAGTTTCAAGGGAAAGTAAATGAGAAGATATCTTGTGGCATAGAACTGACTCAAGTTGCATTGGCAACCAAGGTTGACAATGTGAAGAAGGTACTTGAGAATATCTTCTCATTGTACACCAAATTGTGTGATCCCACACTCTTCACCCAAGAGACAATCATAGAATTCTGAACCTAGAGAGGAATCTAAACATATTAGGTACAAAGCTAACTCAAAACCTAACTCAGAGTGAGAAGCATTTTCATACATTGCTTCAATCACATAGTCAATTAGTTGTCTTGACAATAGAAGAGGTTAACATAAGATCCAAATTTAAAAATATCAGGCCTCCCTCACCCCACACATAAAAATCCTCCATAAAGAACTAGGTTATGAAAAAAATTTATTAAAGAAAGACCCCAATTTTTCTACACTAGATGGCCTAATACAACCTGTAGCTAAGCTTGCTATCCAAGTAAAGTTATTAGATATTGCATGTGACATTTGGGATGCAACTCTTTAAATAATAATGGAAGTCCATAACTTCTTTTTGGACAAATACACTATAAGTTTATAGCCCATTTGACATAAGTGTCAAAACAAGGGAGTAAGTAAGAAAGGGGGAGAATAATGAAAGTGGCAGAGATACAAATGAAAATATGGGGAACAAAGAAAGAGAATAAAGAAAAAGGGGAAGCATGAACAAAGGGGTAGTTATCAATTATGACCCCAGTGATATACATTTTTTGAGGAGGCAGAAAATAGATACAAATATCATCTACAATAGAGCATATCGGATGAAAGAGTACTAGTTACAAGAGAATTGAAGTCAAATAGTATCAGCAGAGAAAAATCTACTTAGAATGTAGAACAAATTTTGGGTACAGAATAGACACATTAATTCAAGGGTAGTTATACATTTTGAGGTACATAGGTTATTGCAGAATTTTCAAATTTTGAACTTTTGTATATAAGCCAAGTCATGGATATGTTATTCTCAAGAAGATTAGATTGATTATGTATATTCAAGTGTTTTTGACATCATATCAAAGGGGGAGATTGCTGATCTCATATTGGTTTTGACAAGTACCAACACACTTAAATCATTTACTTAGTTCATGGCAAACTAGTAATACATGCTAAGTAAAAAATATAAATATTAGAAAATAGCGAGTTGTCATGAGTATTGAGTCACTCATATGTTGAGTAACTCAAGTGTCAAGTAGATACATCATGCTAAGTGATTCAAGTGCTGAGAAAACAATAGATGTTGAGCATTTCAAGTGTCAAGTCAGAATAATGTATGCCAAGGATTAGAGACTACATATACTGAGTAATATAGATTGGACATATTTTTTTTGTTATGGCACAAACAACTATGTAAACCATTTTTTAGCTGACCTAAGGATAGTTTTCAATCCTTTAGAGATAAGGAAAAATCTACATCCAGATTCCCTATCCAATTACATGCAACCAATCAAAAAATGGGAAGGTTTAAGTGGCAAAATGAATGAATCTCAATTGTAGATTCATGCTTAACCATAAGCCACCTAAGCCTTCTTAAGGAGGACAAAGCCCTAAATTTTCAAGAGAGTTGGGAGAATTTGAAAGAGACAAATGATCAAATTGGAGGAGCAAATAAGATAGTTTGCAAAGCATTCAAGGTGACTTAGCAATAAGAGTAAATTGTAGAATCAATTAAGTAAAGAACAGAGGATAGATGATACAACATTTATACATTAGATCATGAAGGATTAATTAGAGATTTGATAGAGGTGATTTTTTATTAGACAAGCAAGTGGCAACCACAAGATCTATGTTGAGACATTTGGAAAGGTGATTTTAGTTAAATCTCCTAGGTGGAGTAGTCCTAATAGGCTTTACCAAATACTTTAATAGGGTGACATTCCAAGTGAATAACTTAAAGTCTTTTAACCAAGCACACTTCTAACAAGGTGTTGAAATCCTTTAACAAGGTGGGACTTAACAGTATTTACAAGCCTTTAACAGGGTAGGCCTTTCATAGGGAAGATCATGATTCATAGTCAAACCATTATAACCTTAATTGGCTACACTTTATTACTACAGTGGTAAAGATTTGTGGGTGTCATCCCCACCCTAGTTTTACCTTCTCATTTGGAAGGTTTCTGGGTGACCATATTTGGTGTTATGTGTGTTTGATTACTTACATGTTTTAGATGCATTTACTTTACATGTTATTTTAGTTTATATATTGAATGCAACTAATGAATGGTAAAAGTTTGATGTGTCCAAGTTTAAACTCCTTATTCACCCACCCCCCACCCCACTTAGAATTTTAGCTTTCTCGCTTATAGATTCCAACATTTTATTGTCTCCCTATGTCAATGTCATCCATCAAAGGAATAGAAACCAATATTTTATTAATGTTTTCATCTAGAATCAAAGGAATGGAAGACAAATATTGATTCTAGCTATTAGAGTGAGGATTAGAATCCCTTGTTAAAATATTAGTGAAGAAATCCACAAAATATTTAGAAATATCCCCATCAGAGTGCACATCCCATTTCTTTGAAGTGATATGTAAAATACTTTTGGAAGCTCTATGTTTAGATATCATGAGATGAAAAAACCTAGGGTTCCTCTCTTTAACCTTTAGCTAGAGGGCTCTTGATCTTTGTCTCTAGTGAAGCTCCTCTTTGGCCACAATATCATAATACTTCACTAATAAATCTTTTTCCTTCTCATTATTACCATGGGAATCCCCATCTAATTGTATAACCTTTTGTACTTCATCTAGGTCCTTTTTAATGTTTTTTTTTGGTGAAAAAATCTCAAAAAGTCTCATTGTTCCAAGAATTGACTTTATTTTTAACATGATTTATTTCTTTAGCTATCCTAAACATGGTCAATCAATCAACCTTCATCTTACACCAATCATGAACAAGAATATAAAACTTGAGTGTTACATCCACATCGTTTCAAATACAAAAGGAAAGTTACATTTTATTGCCAAGGGATCAACTAAAAAAGATTTTGGGAAGTGATGAGATCTAATCTTAGTGATAGAAGAAAGAGAAAAATTGAACATATTGAGCTCATAAATAGTTTCTAATCAATATTTTTAAAACAATTTACATCTTTAATTTCTCTAAATTTCTTTTGGCTTGAGAAAATTATAAAATAATTTTATTTTGTTAATATAATCTATATTTCTCAACATTGTAATAATTAATTTTTAAAAAAAGATTCATAATGAAAAGTCTACAATAATCCCCTACACTACCTTTTGATTGCCAATTGGGATGCTTTTGTAGGAGTTTTTGAAGCATATGTCTAGGTTTTTTGTGCTAATTTGTCTTCCTCCAAGAGTGAAGCATGCATCTAGATTGTTTCATCACTCTTCCGCTCAATACCTCTAACTTTTTTCTTCTCCTATAAAACAAGGGATTCAACATTTTTTTAGTTGTTTCCCTCCTTTTATAAATTAAAGAGGATAATTGTACCAAAAAAATATGATAACTGTGGAAGGAATCAGGGTTAATTTCCTTGAACACTTTTAGTTTTGATGAAGTTTTGAAATTTGTTCCTTTGTTAAATTTTATTGTAAAATGCTTTGTAAAAATGTTTGAGGCATTTAAATTTCAAAATTGGTGATCTTTCATCACCCATCTTAGTCTCTCAACATTTAGTTGAAGGAAGTGATATTCACAAGTCCCCTTATAGACATCTATAATTATATTTAGCTCTTTCAAACCCATATTTTCAAGACCATTCTTTAACAAGGGATATAGTACACTCACATAAATTTTTCCTTCTTATATACATACAACTATTGCTTGCTTAAATTACTATTTCACTAGCCAAAAGTATATTCACTTTTTTTTTTAGTATGAATTATTTGCTAATAAGGTCTTGTACACATGCCTATTTCTTAATAGAGAATATATTTATATTAGATATATGGCATATGTCTATGTAGTTGTGAAGCCTATCTAGTCCTCCCAACTTTGACACTTATAAATTATTGGAAATTTTCTTAAGCTTTGAAAATCAAAACTATTTATGAAATACACATCTCATTCCTTCTAACCAAAATCAATTCCTATATATTTTGAAGAAGAAAAATAGTAGTCGTATATAAGACACTAATTTAAATGTTTATTTTTTTTTCCAAACATAGCAGAGTTAAAGGATTTTTTTCCTTTAGGATGCATAGTTCCTACTAGGGACCACTATAACTTGAAATTTCTAGTCAAAAATCTAAAATCAAAACAAACAACCAACTTGTTCAAATTTAAAATCTTGTGATAATATACTAGTTCTCACTCTAGAATTCATTAATTACATCTAGTAACCCATTTGTAGAAAATTGCATAATTTTCTATCGAGTAATCTATAACCATTGACATTAACACATAATTAATATAAAAACTACAATTCCACATTTAGAAGAGAGTACAAGATGTGGACCCATAGATAAGACACATCCAAATTTAATTTTTGATAGACTTGGGTCAAGTACTTAGATTTTTTTTTTTTTAAGGCTTGAAGCACCTTCTAAAGGACTCTTTTGTGTAATAATCAAAGCACATTTTTTGAATTTATTTTGGGTAAGTTTTGGACTATCTATAATCTTGAAACTAAGACTAAACAACTAAAGAAACACCTCACATATAAGTGTCTGACATGTTAGTGCAATCCTAGATAACCTATGAATTTGGACATGCAAAATAAATTGTAGATCCTTTAAACTTTTAAACTTTCAAATGTGGTTGTATTTAGTGGAAATGTAAATAAATATTATTGTATCAACATTTGACATTTATTTATTCTTATGTTAAAAGGGAATAAAGGCAATAGTTTGTTTCTTTATTCTCTTGTGAGCATTAAAATATTGTTTGGAAAACATTGCTAAACATTAAAATTATTAAAAAACATGAGCTAAAAAGGAACACACATGCCATCCATCCCAAAATACCAAAATTTTAATCATTCTCGCACCTTATAAACCTTTGATGACATCCTCAAAAGTAAGAAATTCAATAGTTGTATTTGAAACTGGACATATAGTTTGCTAATATTTTTATTTATTAAATAAATTACAACAAAAACTCAAAAAAAATTCAAAATTTAGTTAGATTTATCTTAAAATTAAATTTTTCATATAATTTATTCTATAATAATATTGTATTCAATTTTACACAAAAATTTAAAGACTAATTTAAAAATATATATATAACTATTAAGGATTGAAACTGTACAAAAATCTAGCATGAAATACAATATATATAAATACACACACACACACACACACACACACACACACACACACACACACACATATTGTTGGTGTAATTAAATATTCACTAATTACGCTTAATCTTAGTTAGGATAATGCATTGAATAGTAGTTTGTGATTTAGATACTTGGCAGTTTGCACCTCAATTAAAGACATAGTGTAGGAGAATTCCACTTTGGGTGGTCATAGTTGTTATCTCATTCCACCTTTAGTGTACTTATCACATTATCATCCTCATCTTCACACATACTTCATTACATAATGGAGGATGGTCCAACTTTGGTGGACATGTGATTCCACCTTGTGTGGGTGATAGCTTATCTTCTTCTTATCATTGTCTCTTATCACCTCTCCTATATAGGGAGGCCTATTATGTTTATTTCAAATCATTCCATTGGATGTAAGTCAAGTCCATTATCAATAATAGCATTCTTGCATCTCCATTCAATTGTCTTACCAATCTCTTATCGAAGTTATCTTGGTCTTTCATATGATCCTAGGGGTGTTGTAGAGTCACTTAAAACTCTAACATGGTATTAGAGCTCTCATAGTTTGAAAACATCTTCTCAAGAAGTGCAATCTTGGCTTGACTCATTGTTGGTGCAACATTTGACAATTTGGACATCACAATTTGGAGGAGATTTTGGGAATCCTATTTTATGACCTTCTATTATAGGTGAAATTTAGAGCTTGGTGCAAATTAGATGTTGGCATCATATAGAGGAATTTCAAAAACCTTTAAAGTGAATTTTGTTTCATCCAAATTGGACATTTGAGGCTAAATCAAGAGCTATTTGATTTTTGAAGGTGTAGGTGAGATTGGATCTCTGTCTCTGAAGTTTTTTGAAAATTGTAAATACCGATTTTTACAACATTTGAGGCTTTGTTTGGGCACATTCGGTAACATTTTTAGGCACGATTTTTTTTGAAAATGCATGATTTTTCCTCTAATTTCTAGATCTATAATAAGATTTTAGTGATTTGGAATAGGCATATCACTTTCAGAAATAGATCTTTTCTGGCTATATTTACACTTTGTGAATACTTGGATTTCAATTTTCTTAATTGAATTAATAATTTGAAGGAGTTATCAGCTTATTTCAGTCATCATTTGATTTCATTATGGATTTTTTAAAAGTTCCATTACTCACTCCATATAACTATCAGGAATGGAAAGAAGCAGTTTCTAATTAGTTGATGAGTATTGGATTGCTTAGAATTTCTTTGACAAGATCTAGAACTAGCTACAAGTGTTGCAAAAAGAAGAAAATGGTTTGATAGAAGGAATAAAGGACTTGGATCTCTTAGATATACCATCTCCACTAATTTTCTATATCATATTACATCCTGTACACATACTCATGATGCCTAGACTATACTGGAATGAATCTTTGCTAAACCTGATAGAATAAAAAAATTCAAATTGGAGAATGAGCTGATAGGTCTAAGTCCATGTGATTTTGACAATATTCAAGACTTTTTCTCTAAGTTTAATTCCATTAGATTGGAGCTTTCTAATTGTGGCATTACTAAAGATGATGAGCAATGGATTATATCTACTCTTTCCAAGCTAGGTCCTGAATCTTCAATCTTTGTTTCCAAATTCTATGCTACTAAAGGTGCTCTTGGTGGTGCATATAAAATGCCTTCTCTTGATGAATTTGTAGCTCATCTTGTTAGAAATGCTTTAGAATAACTTGGGGGGGGTGGGGGGGTGTGAATTAGTTATTCAAGGTCCAAATGTTAGAATAAAACTTTTTAACTAAGTATAGTGAGCCCATTTTAACTAACCATGCATCCAAGCTAAACATTCTTCTTAGCAAGTTACTGATAAATAAACATGTAGGAATAAGACATGAAAAGCCAACACATGACACTGTGATTTATGTGGAAACATGATTTGGTAAAAACCACTAGTAACATGCTACCTTGTTTCTCACTCTTTTGAAGTGATGCCTTGTGAAAGGTCTGCCCTATTAAAGGTTACAAAATACACTGTTAAATGTGACCTAGTTAAGGTATTTTAACCACCCTATTAGGAGTGAGCCTAGTTAAGGGACTTTAGAACATTCACTTGGAATGTCACTCTGTTAAAGGATTTCTCAATAGTAGTTAGACCAACCTAAGTCCATAGAATTTTTCCTAACTGGTACAATTGCTAGAGAGTAACAATAAGGGCTTTTGATTTAATGTAACTAACAACATAACTTGCAAATTTTAGATCTCAATTCAGTTCACAAATTTTCTTGGCTTCTCATCTCTCTAGCTCTGATAGCTTGTCCTCCTTTTAAGCTTTCTCTCCTTGAGTCTCCTTGCTCATTGTGCCAATGCAATCACCTCTTTAGTCACTTATCAAAGTAAAGTCTTTGTACTTTATTCTTCCCTCTCAATGCATTCTCCTTGACACCACACACTATGTCCAATATCTCTTTTCTTCTTGGCCTATAACTCCTTAGGTAATAGTTTGGCACACTTTTCCCGCTCTAATCTTCTTGCTCTTGTTTTGGGTTTCAATGGATTAGGTAAGATATGATGTATCTTCCCCTTATCTTTTTTCTTCTACAAACATCATGTGGAATCCAGTTGTATTCACCTAAAAATGGTTAACTAAGAATTCTGCACCACTAGCTTAACATCTTTATCTTCCATCTGGTTTGCAATATTCAAGGTAACAAACTTAGCAGCTTAGATCTAGCATATCTTTAACTTTTCAAATAATACAATAGCTCAATACTATTGACTTTTTGATGCCCAGCACATACTTTGCTACTCAACACCTACACATGAACTTGCTTGACACCTTCTATTTCACTTGGCACACACTTGATTTTGCATTCTCTCGGCACTTACTAATAATATGCTTGGCATGAACTAACATGCTCATCACCCACTAATGAATTTAGTCACTTAGCTTTGCAAACAGTTTGGTTATAACTTATTCTTCTAGAGTTTCTAATTGTAGCTAACCTCTATATCTTCAAGTGTATTATCAATACATCAATTTACCATAGTTTTAACTGATCCTTGTACTTCATTACAAAATCATAACTCAACCTTTCCATTAGGTGCTTTTGTTACACCTTATTGATTAAATCCTCTCCATCAATCAATTAAGTGATAGTACTGGGATCTTATAAGCAATTTTCATTCCAACAAATAGAAAGTTTGATAGTAGTGACAAAACAATTATTGAAAGCATTCTTTATCAACAATCTCCCTACTTCAATACTAATCTTTTCAATCAGATTTCAACAATCTCCCTCTTTGAAATTGATGGCAAACCAAATTGATCAACCAAGTTAAAATGCTAACTAGCTTATAATAGTAAGTCAAATACCAAAAAGAAAACTTTGTATCCAAAATTATTCGTTCTATTAGCAACTCTGAATTTCTTATAACTCCCTCTAAATTCTATAAGTAACTCCCTCTTTCAAAGTATTAGGGATATCTCTTTTGTTGATACATTGTCTTCTCCTTTTTGTTCTACTCCCTCTCTAATCTTGTCATCTTGATTGATTTTTGTTTGTGCTATTTTATCTCTCTTAGTTGATATTTCCTTTCTCCTTCCTTTCTACTATAACATTTGATCTTTTAGATTTCATTAGTTTCTGCTATTTCTCCCTCTTTGACAATAATGCCAAAAGACATATTATTTATGCAAGTGTAGCATTTGTAGGAACTCCAATTTCTCCCTCTATCACCTTGCTTGTGACTTTTTTTGACTTTTAATATTTTAATTACTTTAGTAAAAACTTGAAGTATCCTTTACATCAATTTATATCATTTCAGCAATCAACTCATTTGATGTAGCACATTATTGCTCTTACTCAAATAGCCTTAGATAGGGGTACTACCCTTAACTTACCTATAAGATACTGAAATTCATCTTCAGGTAATGCTTTTTTGAAGATGTCAACAATTTGTTCCTTTGAATTGACATATTCCATCTTCACTTGTTTCTCTTCCACTAGTTCTCTTACATATTGATACTTAATTGCAATGTGCTTTGTTTTGGCATGCATCACAAGATTCTTTGATATGTTGATGGCACTTTTATTATCACAATAGAGTATCATAGGTTCGATTACCTCTTCCTTCATACCTTTTAACATGTGCTTGATACATACAATATTTGTACAGTTTATGGCAACCGCAACATACTCAACTTCAATTGTGGATAGTGAGGTACAACTTTGTTTTTTGCTAGTCCAAGTGACTAATCTTCTACCTAAGAAGAGTCCTCCTCCATTGATTTTTTTTCTAAGATCTATATTTACATCCCCAATCTCCATTAGTGTAGGCATTTAATTCAAACTTTTTAGTCCTCTTGTAGTATAAGCTAAATTCATCTGTTCCTTTTAGGTACCTTGTTATTCTTTTTTCTATGATAAGATGATTTTCTCTTGGGTTTATAGAAAATCATGCCACTATTCCAATAGATAATGCAATGTCTGGTCTACTATGTACAACATACTATAACTTTCCAGTCATTAATCTGTACATTGTCTAGCTCTTGGATAACTTATGTCCTATTATCAATGGTGTACTAACTAGTTTGTAATCCTCTAGGTCAAATGTGTTGAGTATCTATTTGATATTATTTGATTGGGTCACAAATATGCCATGTTTTGGTTGATATACTTGCAATCCAACAAAAAATTTGATTTCCCTAAACAGTGACATCTCAAACTCATGTTTCATCTAATCAAAAAAATCTTTGCATAGTGCATCTTTACCTCCAAATATTATATCATCAACAAAGATTTTAGATCTCAAAATGTCTTTACCTTTTTTTGTCTTGATATATAGGTTATTGTTGTCATCTATTCTTTCAAGTCCTATATTCATAAGATATTTATGAAGTCTGTCATACCAAGCTCTAAGTGCTTGTTTAAAACCATAGAGTGCTTTATGCAATTTACAAACCATATCCTTGTTGTTGTCATCAAAAAACCCTTTTGGTTGTTCTATGTAGACTTCCTCTTCTAGTTTACCATTTAGAAAAGTAGACTTTACATCCATTTGGTAGACTTTAAAACCTTTTTAAGAAGCATATGCAAGTAGATTTCTTACTCCTTCCATTCTTGCAATAGGGGCAAATGTTTTCCCATAGTCCAATCCTTCTTGAGCATAACCTTTACAGACTAGTCTAGCCTTATTTCTTGTGATCTCACCATTCTCAGATAGATTGTTCCTAAATACCCACTTCATACCAATCACCTTCTTATCAGCTAGTCTTGAAACTAAAGTCCAACTTTTTTTCTTTTCTATCTGCTCAATCTCCTCTTCCATAGCTTTACACCAATCATCATCTTGTATTGCATCTTTCACTATTTTGGGATCAATATTACTTAGCAGATATGATTTAGTTCTTAGTTTGTTTCTTGTCATTGGTCTAGCTTCCTTGTCACCAATGCTTTTTTCAACAAGGCAATGTCTTCTCACATACTTGGATAGCCTTGGTTTTGTCCTTTTTTTCATGTCTGGTCTTTCAACTTCAGAGTCACTATGAACATCTCTTTTAGGTAGCTCATCATCTCTTTCACATGTACTGATTACAAAGTTAGAATGTGAATTATCTTCATTTTGCAACTAATCTTTTGAATGCAACTTGACATTCACTAGTTGTGACTTGGTAGATACTAAAACTTGTTGTCAATTCCTAACTTGATTGGCAACATCTTCTTTAGCAGACATTCCTTCATAGAAGTATACAAGGATTTGTACTCTTCTAGTTTCTTGATGGATTCATTAACTTGAACTTTTGTATGCTAATCAAATTTAATATTTACACTCTCCACAATTTTGTTAGTGTTAGTATTTAAACACTTATATGCTTTACTTCTATTGGAGTACCAAGGAATATACATTCATCACTTTTTGTATCAAACTTACCATTTCTAGAGTCTTTAAGAATATAGCACTTACAACCAAACAATTTGAAATATTTTACATTGGGTAAGTAACCATACCATAATTCAAAAGGTGTTGCATTTGTACCTTTCTTGATTTGTACTCAATTTAGGGTGTAGACAACTGTACTTACATCTTCTCTCCAGTACTTTAGAGAAACATTATTCTCCATCATTAATGTTTTGGCATAGTCCATCACTGATCTATTCCTCCTCTTTGCAATTCCATTATGTAGGGGAGTTCTAGGTGCTAATGTTCATCTCTTAATTCCTTTATCATTGTAAAATGTCTCATATTCTTTTGATGTGAACTCTTTTCCTCTATTTGATCTTAGGAATTTCAAACTCTTTCCTATTTTATGTGTGTGTGTATCTATATATATATATGTATATATATGTATACATATACATATACATATACATATACATATACATATACATATACATATACATATACATATATATATATATATATATACATATATATATATACATATATATATATACATATACATATACATATATATATACATATACATACATATATATATATATATATATATATATATATATATACATATACATACATACACACACACACACACACACACACACACACACACACACACATAAATATACATATATATACAGATATACATCTACATATATATATATATATACATATATAAATACATATATACATATATATATATAATAAATAATTATAAATAATAAATACATAAATATAAATATAAGTTATTTAAACTATAAATAACATGGCATGACATACATTGTTCAAATATTTCTATGTATATATATATGTAGATATACATATAGCTATATAATTTTATAAAATAATTCAAATAATAATGTTTAAAAGAATATAATTATAAATATAGATTGTTTAAATTTATAAGAATTTGGCTAAGGCTAGAATTTTCCCAAGAACTAAAGAACTCAACACAAGCACATTGTAGACCAATAGAGAGAGTATGATTAGAATGACGATATTCATTCAATATGCCAGCTTGAGAGTACATTAGGAGTGCTTATACATAAAGGCCTTAGGAGAGCTTCTAGAATGCATAGAAGTTAGCATCATGATAAGTCATACAACCAAGAACATGTCCACCAGATATAGGTTATCCTCCATTAAGCATGGGATTAAGTGCAATGATGTGAGGATAAGCCTACAATGGTGTAGCAAACAAATTAGAGGTGTAGACAACATGTGTCAAATTAGGAGTGTGGATAACTATTTTGTCAACACAAAAAATTAGTGAATGATGTGAACTCCTGTGTTGTAGACACCATGTGCATAATTAGAGTTGTGTAACTCATGATAGTACACAAACCCCTAAGTGTATAACCTAAATAAATAATAAAATAATTCAAAATAATAAAATAATGCATTAACCTAAGTAAACTTAAGTAAGTGTAATAAGTAAATACTTATTTACACCAAAACCCCCCCTTAAGTGCAACTTACGGAAATTCCCTTAAGCTTACGAAATCTAGGATGAAATGCAAAATGGGTCCCAACTACTAGGCCATGTTAGGTACCCATGTACATAATGCAATTGCAATCTCTCATAAAGCAGAGAAACAGGGAAAACCTCCCCCAAAAAGAGAGATGAATAGGGATGCATGGATGGATGGAGTAATCAAGACACTCCCATTACAACATACATCCAATACATACATAAGAGAAAAATGAGAAGAGGAAGACAGAAAGGATAGGTTCCCCCTCCAAAGAAGAATTCTGAATAGTTACTGCTTTGATGAAGAAACTGATCCAATACTGCAGAATGGTGTTCCTCCCCTTAGGAGGAAACAATGCCAAGGGTACAAATGAGATGCTTCGACTATGTGTGGAAAACATCCCATGGATAAGTGATGTCTCTTAAACCTACTCAACCGATTGAAGAACCTGTTCCAAAGAATTATTTGTTTCTGCAACTGATGATGAACCCTACTACAATTGTTGATCATAAGTATCCACAATCACTTCAACTTGTAAGGATCAATCATGTAGAGAATCAAACAAAGAGTTTGATTGAGCCCTTGTGACAACTAAAGAAGGAACTTTTGTATCAAGAAGAAGAGGTAGATCATCAATATTGTCCCCCAAATCTGTCACTGAACCTGTACCTAGAAGACTGGATGTACCCTATTGTTTTAGACCTATCACTGTGGCAATGTATGCATGTGGACTGAATGAATGAATTGACCTCTCATTGTAACATTCAATAGAACCCCACGTGTCTAAATCTGTTCAAGCATTATCGCTAGTGTTGCTATTAGTTTTCTCATGATACGATGTGGGAAGAGGAGTGGATAACAAGCTTGGTGAACTTTCCTCAAAGTATACATCCTTCTCCACAAAAATCTAATGTATCTTAGGATCTAGAAGTCTATATGCCTTCACACTATCTTCATAACAATTAAAGGTACAAGGCTGAGATGACTATTCCTTGCATCTCCTAGAAGATCTATTTTCCCACACAAGACGACGAAAGACTTTGATGTGTGTCATAATAGGTTTTCTGCTACACCATGCCTCAAAAGGAGTTTTTCCATCTAAGGCTAGATGAGGAGAATGATTAAGAATGTGAGTGGCACTAGAGATTGCTTTGATTTCTAATGATGGATCTAAAAACTTGGCATGGATCATGCAACTTTCCATAGACTTAAGAGTTCAGATCCTCAATGCTGCAACATGTATCTTATGTAGATTGAATGTTAACAGAGTCTTAAGATCAAGGCCCTTGAGTTTGCAAAACTACATAAGTCTTCTTTTCACATACATGCTTCCATTTCCCATTCGAAGTACTTTGATAACCTTTTTGAATTTGTATTCTACACGAGTCTTGAAGTCTAGAAATTTGTCCAACATTTCATTCTTGTTATGAAGAAAATAGACCCAAGTGTATCGTGAAAAGTCATCAACAAAGGTAAGTATGTAGTGACCCTTATTGAATGCAAAAAGACTTGCTAATACCATGTGAACCATTTGTAGAAAACCTGGTGCTTTTGAAGACTTTCCTCTCTATAACTTCCCCTCTGGATACATATCCACTGAATCTATTGAAAATTCACCCTTAGAAAAGTTGATTTGAGGTAGACCTTTGACCATTTGGTTTGTGCAAAGTTATTAAAGATAGTGGAAGTCAAGATGACCATATTCCTTAATTGCATGTTTAAATTTGATTGTTTTAACAAGGCCTTTGAAGAAGCCTTGGGCACAAAATGGGAGAAAGAGTAAAACCTCTTGTTATGAATCCCTTTCCCCACTGCAACCAAGAAATTATCTTTAAGACTGTGCACCTTTACTAAGTCTAGAAGGAACTCAACTCTATGTCCATCTCCAAGGTAAGTGATTTGGTAGATTGATAGGAGATTTGAACTTAGGTTTAGAAGACAGAGAACATCTTGAAACTGTCCATTTTCCATCTCCACATTTTCTTTCCATTCAACTTCCATTTTGCTATCATTCTTCATGAAGATGTGCAGTACCCTTGATTGCTTCATTGAAGAAAAATGCTCCTTTGAAGAACCCATATGATATGAGGCACCAGATTAAAATATCCATTCCTTTGAAGAGTTTTCATTTGACATGAATGCTTTCTCTTTTCCCTTTGAATCTAAAGAAAACCCTTTTGCCTTATAAGCATTAGGCAATGAAATATTATGTTTCTTCCTGATGTTGGTAAACTCATCAAGATTTTAAAGATAACACTCATGCTTTTCATGACCCAATTTATTGCAATAAGTGAACTTTTTCTTCTCCTTATTGTTGTCCCCCTTCTTGTTGGAATTTGAGAACTTACCTTGTTGATTTGATTGTGGTGTTGCCTTTTCTGCATCCTTTGATTTTTTCTTCCATTTCTTCTTACCCTTTCCTTTATTTGAAGACTGTTTAGCTAAATTTTGAGAACCCCCATTGGCCACCAATGCTTTAGACTGAGGTGATTTGAGAATCTCCATTCATTTCAACTTCTTTTCTTGAATCATCTAATAGTTTAGCATATTCGCTAAAATAACTTTCTTGGAGGCAGACCCTAAGGTAGTATTTGAGGTGTTAAAAGAAGATACAAATGTGGAATACTTTGATGGTAGCTTGTTATGTACGAGGTAGATTAGTGTATCATCTTTGATTGAACTCCTACAATTAGTAAAATTTGTCCTTAGTTCATTCACCTTGATGATGAAACCCTATATGGAGTCATATGACTTAGGATCTAAAGAGACAAGCTCATCTTCAATTTTGAACACATCCTCTTAAGACACTTTACCATATAGGATTTCAAGGGTATCTCGAGCTTCCTTGGATGTAGAACACTTCTTGATTTTATACAAAATCTTATCATCTACTCCCGAACATATATCACCTAGGCATTTCCTATACATTACTACCCAATCTAAAATTTCACTTGCTAAGATATTATCACTTGTTGGTTTAGGAAGAGTACCATCTACATATTGTGAAACTCCATTATGCATTAAGTGATACCACATTTTGATTGACCATGTAGCATAGTTATGAGGAGTTCATTTAGGAAACTTAAAGTTTCCCATAATGCAGAAAATGAAAGAAAAGTGTAGAAAAGAGAGAACAAAACACCAAGAACAACCCCCCTTTTCACTAAATCAAGAAACCCCCTCAAAATAGATGCTTTGGGCACTTTATCAATAGTGCAATTACAATCGGCCACTTGCCAATTTTGGCCTTTGTAGACTTATGATTTTTCTTGTTACAACTTCTATATGCATTACAAATCTAGAACTTTACAATGTGCTACAATTCTAATGCATTACAATGAAAAGAAAGGTCCTATTGTTGAAAGTGAAACTTTTTTCCCACACAACCCTATAATCTGATAGTAGATCCAAAGACTAGATGAAAAATAATGCATTTTCAAAAGAAATGAAACCTATTTTTGACTCCAAATGTGCCCATATAGATCATTTGAAGTTGCAAAATATAGGATTATGCAAGTACAGTCACCAAAAAATTTAATTTTTGAACAATTCGTGCACCAAAATCAAAAAATAGTTGCACCACTAAATTTTTTAGAAAATTCTACCCAATTTTTAAAAAAATTGTACCTGATTTAGAGTCTAAATGTCCGAGTTATGGCCTCCCAATGTCAGACTCCAAAAACCAAAATGAATCTGGAGAGGGGTTGCATCAATGAATGATGGGGTTAAATTTGATGGTCATATAGCCATTTCAATAGTTATAGTTTGGCTAGGAGTAACATCCAAATGGGTGTCAAATTTAGGCTAGTGATCAGATGACATCAACAACCTTGTCCCCTTTAATGATGTCAGCGATGACATTAGTGGCAATGTGGCAGTGTCATACCATATGGAATGTATAGACTATATGGACAATCTAATCTGTCCTACCTACGTGTCACATACAATCTACTGATGTGGGTTGATGAGGATTTGCTGACATGTCACCAAACAACATAAAATTGTTGCATGGTAGAGGGAAATGGCCGCATAGGCAGATGGAAACAGGCCACGTGCCTGAGTGCTCTTGGCTATTTGTAGTTGCACATGTGGCTATCGTAGGTTGTTTCCACATGGAACTATGTTGAACACCACCAGTTTCTTAACTGTGCTATGGGAGATTTTGATTAGGGCACTAGAATTTCATTAATTCTACCAGATTTCACTTAAGTGATGTCAAATTTTGGTGGATTAATCCCACATTTTTGGGGTGTGCAGTTTGTTTGCACTTTAAAATGAAACCTTTACTCAAACAATAACAAAGAAAGCGCACCAATTAAAGGCTGGTTGTCGATATGTTGAGTGTGCCAATTTTAGGGCTCTCGTTGGTGAGGTTGTTAAGTGGGCCACTCATAGATGGGTGGTTTCGTAGAGCCATGCCAAATTTTGCCAAGTGGAATCTATAGTACAACTAGTGGATTGTGTAGCCTATGGATTTAATTATAGACTTGTTCGCCAAATTAACAAAATAAAACCCTGCGATTTATGAAAATAAAATCCTACCAAAAATATAGAGTCGAGCTAGGGTGTCACTACCTGGTTCGACAAAAAAAATTTCTCTACTCGAGCTATAAAAAAATCTGAAATACCTAACTAGAGAAAAAAAATTGTAGAGAAAAAATTGAATGTAGATCTAAAAATAAAATAATCAGATCAATAGAATAGCCATACCAAAACATCAAATCGAAGCCTCTTTGTTTCAATTTGCAAAAAAAAATTTCCTTACGATCAACTTTCACCCAGCATAGGAAAATTTATAGTTGATCTTCACTGAATTGACCCTCCAAATGCAACAGTGAGGTTAGATCTAGTTCTAGATGCTCCCAATTTTTGCGGATCCTCTAGATTTAGGTTAAGGTGTTGAAGCATGAATAGTCTCGAATGGCTATGTGTACAGAATCTCCCTCAGCTTTGATACCATGTAAGAATTTAACTTCAGACAGAATTCACCCAAGGACTAAAGAACTCAACACAAGCACACAATAGACCAATAGACAAAGAGTATGATCAGAATGACAATATTTATTCAATATGCCAGCTTGAGAGTACACTAGGAGTGCTTGTATATAAAGGCCTTAGGAGAGTTTCTAGAATGCATAGAAGTCAACATCATGATAAGTCATACAACTAGACACATGTCCACCACATATGGGTTATCCTTCATTAAGCACGAAATTAAGTATGATCATGTGAGGATAAGCCTACAATGGTGTAGCATGCAAATTAGTTGTGTAGACAACATGTGCTAAATTAGGAGTGGGGATAACTGTGTTGTCAACATGACAACTCAATGAGTGATGCAAACTCCTATGTTGTAGACACCATGTGCATAATTAGAGTTGTGTAACTCATGAGAGTACACAAACTCGTAAGTGTCTCACCTAAATAAATAATAAAACAATGCAAAATAATTAAATAATGCATTGACCTAAGTAACCATAAGTAAGTTTAATAAGTAAATACTTATTTACACCAACAAAATTGTAAAATAATATTATATGTCATACAATATTCAAATATTATATGTATATAATATGTGTATGTCTGTGTTAACATACATACATACATGCATGCATGTTGAAGTTGATTAAAGATTAACCCCACAAACCCTAAGAATCACCTGCAAGCAAACACCTATCACAAAAAGAGACAAACAATAGCTATGGAGGCTAGAATTACTAGATCCATCAATAAGACATTCTTAATGAGAGAAAAGAGAAATAACTATTATGAAAATTGAATCTAGCTAATAATTACAAAGAGAGATCATCCTTATAAAGGAGATTGAAACCCCTAAAAAAGTCTAACCTAGGTTGCATAGTAATTATTAATAAAATAATTAATTCTTATGTTCCTAAAGTTTAGTTTAATTAGACTAGAGTTAATTATAAAAATCTAATTACCCTAACAACCCCCTTAAGATAAAATTAGGGAGCAGCTAAAATCCTAAAAACTACTATAGAAAGTAGATTTGGGTCCCAACAAATAAATTTTGATGAGGTACCCAAGCACAACCAAATTTCTAAAAAGAAGAGAAATGGAGAAAACCACATGGGAAAAACCCTACTACAAAAAGAGATGGAAATAATGTTGAAAAGAAACTAGTGAAGGACTGAAGAAGCCTCCAAACTAGGGAATGTTCTAGAAGATAGGAACAAAAGATGATCATGAAAAATGCTAGTAAATTATGTAGAAGTTGCAAAGCTTAGTCAAAAGGTGGTCTAAGGAACCTCAATTAAAGTAGAACTTGACTAGGTAGGGAAGACTTTAATTTGCATTGAATCGATACACACACAAAATTCAAACAACTAAACTCAAAGATATGGATGGCATGAAACACCAAAGCCTGAAGAGCTGATCAATCAAACATGGAAGGCTACAACTAGAGTAGGAATGAAAAGAAGAGTGTCTATAAGGTAAATGATCCATCTCACTGAAATGTATAGGTACATAGTAACTACACCTACCTAATACATAGGGACAAAACCTAAATACATAGCTCACTCCATTGAACTGAGTACGCATGAGAACTATTGTTAGCCAAAGAAAGGGATCAAAACTCTACAGTAATAGACTGCTTACTCTAGGATTGTACATCTTGAGTGTTTCTAACCCAATTAATTTGGACTCATTTAATTTATCAACTAGGGACATAAAATTGAAATGGTGTCTACAAAGTATATGCTTTGAGCTTCTCTCAACTTAAGAACTATTCTATGAAAATTCAAATGATTATGCTACAAGAAATCTACGTTAAAGCTAAGAATCAAATCTATTTCAACAAATCATAAAAATACAGCTGAGAACTACTTCAACTACCTATGTTGTAGGAACAACCCACTAATTTTGCTATCAATGGCTATGGGAACGATAGAGTTCAATCTAGTTCTATGAGCTAAAGGTAAATCCTATGCTAAATAATTAGTTCACTTCCTATGTGGGTCCCCATAAAGAAGTGAAGTAGAATGACTTAGAGATGGAAACTAAAATGATCTTCTTATGCGTAACAATAGTAAACATACATACTGAAAAATAGCAAGATTACATTTAGTACTCAAAAAATCAAAAACTTCTTCTTTCTACTAAAAACCACTAATTAATAAAAAGCTCCTTTGGAACATAGACTTCTAGTTATTTAAGCACAAACTAGGAATAGGATTCCTAGATTTTATACTTGATCAACTACTAAAACAACGAATGTATTTGAATATTACAATAGATGAATTAACTTTGGTGCCAAATAGAAATGTAATTTAGGAGCTCACAAGCCCTAGATTTCCAACTATGACTCTTGCTTTCCTAAAAATAGGTACTAGCTATTATGGACGACATGCCTAGTGATGTGGAAGGTCTTTAATGAGATCTATCACCATTTGTTTAAGCTATTGACTCCAATTAGCTGAGTTGACTTCACCATTAAGTCTGAAAATATTAGTGCCTCCAAAATAATAACATAGATCTAGACTAATTCAAAATATTTCATCTAAATTAGTTTACCCTACATCACATTGCTGCAAGAGAACTGCCCAACTTAGCTAAGGAAGAAAAACATCATTCTCACTATTTTTGTAATCAAAAGACATATCATTTCATAACACATTCATTTTAGTCCTAGAAAGTAATTATGCACACATCTATCTGAAATTATCATAAACATCATGATTTTAAACATCAAAATCTTTAGAAAATTTGCAAATTCAATAGAAAATGAAATGATAAAATAACCATATGTCATTCTCATCATTCCCCCCAACTAAAACTTTGACTTGTCCCCAAGGAAATATGAAAATTTTCACCCTTTCTACCATCCCAAAATCTAAGGGAACACTCTATGCTTTACCTCCTATAGTGTAATCCCAATAAAAACCTTTACTCTTCTTGTACCCTTCCCATCTGTGACACTCTTCTATCATATCAAATTTCTCTAAATCATGGTTTTTACCAAGCAACAGTAAATGATCCAATAACTTTTTCTTTCTTCCCCTAGCTTAATGTACTAGGGTGCTTACTGAGTAGCCATGATAAGATTCAATGGAGAATGAGGTTCCTTCTTCTGCAGGTCTTCACTCAATCCTATCCAATGCTATTGATTTCCCTACTTTGTTGTAGGAAGATCTGTTTCTACCATAGTTGTATATTCTTGATAGGCTACCTCCCTTAAAGGAGGAATAATCTAGTTTTCATATTTTTATTGAGAAACTTTCAACCAATCATAGTACAATGTTCTAGCATCCTTGGCTTTAGGCCTGAGAAAAAGTGGAATCTCATGCTCTATTCTCTATACTTGTGGGCCTTGTTTTCTTCGCTAACATATTTTAGATCCAAGAAATCAATGCCCTGAGTTGAATATCACCCACATAAGGTAGAGGGTTCAAATATTTGTTGTTAGTGACTACTAAATTATGTAAAAAGAGTACATAGAGTAAATTTTTGATGGCCATAGGGGTAGTATGAAAAGCTTGGAAGAATTCTTGAGGAGTATTCAATGTTAAACTTTGACCTTGCATTACACAGGTCATCTAATAATTGACAAATTGTTCTTTTAAACAGAAAGCATAAATACGAGAAGAAGAGTGACAAGACATCAATTTAGGAATCATGACAGTGAATTTTGTAAGTTTACCACTTAATTGTTCAATCTCCACATCCTTTTTATTGAAATCTTGAGTTTGATTGAAGATTGTTTTGTCGAGGCTATCTCTCTATTTTCCATTCTTTCCTCTCCTGAATTAACTGATTAGATAACTATGAAATAATGCATAACAATGAAATAGTAGAACCAAGATGGTGAGTAACATGTGACATAGGTGAAGGACCAAGAGAAATAACTTGTTGGGTTGGGGATGCTAAAGCATCAAGTCCTTGTGGAAGAATCTATTTAGGAACAATGTTAGCTACATCCAAATTTATTCCAATATCTTTTTCATGAGATTTTATCCTCTGAAGAATAGGAGGAGAGTATGAAACTTTGATAGATACACTTTCTTCATTGTATAAATCTATTGAAATGATGGGTGGCTAGGCAAAGGATGTTCCTATTGCTATAGGCATACATTTTGCACCTTCTTCATTTGAACCATCTTTAATGATGATCTTATCCTTGTCAGAGGAGGATTACTCTTTTTCAATAGTTACATTTTCAAACACAAAGGATTGAAAAGACACACCCTCATCAAGGTTTACAAATTGTTGGCTCCTTCGAGCTCTATTCCTAAGAGGTACTTCTTCTTCCTTCGAAGCTGTAGGAAGTTCTAGAGATGTTTCCTCTACATTCCCCTTCTTCTTCTTATAAATCCTAGGAACTATAGGAGAGCCAATAGTTGGGAAATTTCTTTATTTTCCTTTTACCCTTATTAGACATTGGACCTGACCGAAAGGTAGAGACCATAAGAGTGGAAATTGGAGTTATTTGTGACCTCTTGGGTCTAGATGAGGAAGAACCTAGTGTTGGGTTTATAGGATTTTCTTGAGGTTCTCTTTCCTGCTTAATATTTGTTGCAGGGTGCCTAATAGGGTTTTACATAGTGTTTGAAATAAAATCATCCCAAGATATCCCAATTTTTTCCCTAAGGTCCTTTTCTATGATGAGCTTAATAAAAAAATGGTGTAAATCATCTTTCAAGGTTCCGTTTTGTGCCATAGTAGCTCTTTTTAACTAAATGTGATTCATAAAATGAGGAACATTTAAAGGGAAGTCATGATGTCTTAAGCAACTCAAAAATTTGAAATGCATGGCATGCAAATATGAATGTCTCTCCTCACAAGTAAAATGTCTCACAATATAAATAGCACATTGGTTAAATAGTTCTAGTAAAAATGTGTAGATTGTACCTTATTTTTGGTCTATCTAAAACCATGGGTCTGTGTGCACTATAAATTATGCTCTGGCCAAAACTGGTTCCAATTCATTTGAAAACTCTTGTCTTACCAAAGGAAATTCCATTTTGTCAGATACAATTTTGGAAGAAAATGGAACTCTTATTCCTCTAACTATGGCAAAACCATCCCTCAGTGTCTACAAAAATTCTAGGGTAAGCTCCTCATCCCATGTAGATAGTTTGAACATGTAATTCATCCATCCTCTAGCTTGAAATATAGGTAGAAAAATTGGGTCTCCCAACAATGTTGCATGGTTACCTTGTTCTCTTCTTCTCAAATCACCCCCCATTGTTCCTCTAGGGTTATTATAAGAGTAATTTCAAAAATGGAAAAGCTTGGAACAAGAGGAGAAGACAAGTGATTGTACTTTTTAAGTGATTGATGTTTTAGCATTTAAGATCACTTACTATGCATTAACCACCTCAAATGGAACTTGTAATTAGCAATTTGCAAAAATGTCTGACATAAAGGTACCTATAACTTCACGTCATTATTTTTATCATGTGGCAGCATATAAAGAATAGCATGAACATTTAAGGATAACAAAAAAAAATGAATGAAATATAATACCTCTCCCCCAAACTAAATTGGGCAATAGCTCCTATAATTGCTAGTGACAAAGGTACCTAAAAATAGAACAAAAAATTAAGAAAAAGATTTAATTGTAATATGTACAGACTTTGTAATTCATGTTGTCACATGATACCATCATGCAAGTTGATGAAGGATGAGGTGAGGTGGAATACGAGAAAGAGTGGAGTGAGGTGGAATTATCATGGAAAATATTTTCACTAGGAAAGTAGTTTATTATGATGAGTGAAATGCACTTAGAGAGAGGGCAGAAAATGAGTGGGAAACTCATATGTAGTTGCTACAAGGATTTTAGAATCAATAGATGACTAGAATTAATGCAAGAACTTTTCACGACTAGATGGATTATGGTAGAGTTTTAAGCAGTGCCCATTAACAAGTAGTTTAAAGAGAACATGATCAATGATAGAAAGTTGTACTCGACCATTCTGAAATGTAGAAATGATTTAACAGGGTCCAAGCCAATGCATTTAGAATTTTCTTAGAGTTTGTCAATAATCGAAATCATATAGTAGGGCCTAGTCTCCAATAGAAAAATTCTTATCATGGATGAACTTATCAAGCCATTTCTTTTGCTACTATTGGATTATCTCAGTATTATGTAGGGAAAATTTGTAGTATTCATCAAGGGCATGCAATTATAGTAACCTATCTTCTTAAGCCTTTGAAAGATCAACATCTAGCTCCAAATAAATTTTGTAAGTCTTGTGCTCAAATTCTATAGGCATGGAAGTAGATTTCCCATAAAGTAATTCAAATTGGGTAAATTCAATGGTGCTCTTCTAAATGTAGTCTTGTAAGCCCAAATTGCTTTAGGAAGCTGGATAACTCAGTCTCACTTGTGAATAGAAACTATTTTTGTGAGGATTGCTTCTATCTCTATGTTTGTAATTTCCACCTAACCATTAGCTTGAGGATGGTATGGAAAAGATGTGTTGTGATAGATCATGTACTTCTTCATGAATTTTGCAATTAGGTTAGATGTGAATTGAGCTGCTTGATCTATGACAATTTCTCTAAATACTCTAAATCTTGTAAATATGTATTCATATAGAAAATCTAATACTTTGTGATCTCTAGCATGTGTCATAGCTTGTGCTTCAACCCATTTAGTTGCATTATTAGTAGATACTAAGATGTATAGTTTTCCATAAGAAGAGGGTTCTATTGAACTAACAAAGTCAATACCCAAGTTATCAAAAGGTGTGACGACTACCTATGGCTGTAGGGGCATTTGATTGGATTTAGTGGACCTTCTCATGCATTGGCATCGATTACATCACCTTGTATACTTCGTTGCATCTTTGTGTAGAGTAGGCAAGTAGTATCTAGTTGTCAAAATATTGTAGGTTGTTCTCTTTGATAAAAAATGACCCCCACATGGTTCATTATGACATGCCCACATGATGTCATAGGTTTCATCTTCCCTCACACACTGACAAGTTACTTGATCTAGCATAATGTTGAACATCAACCTAGCTATCCATGAGAAATTGAGACTCTTTTCCACCAAGAGACTATGCTACTTGGGTGAGAAGTGTGGTGGTGTTCTTCCTATAGCGAGGTAGTTTGCTACATCTATGAACCATGGGTTATAGCTTTTTATTGAAAATATATACTCATTAGGGAAGCTATCATCAATGGCTACAAGATCATCAAGTACTTGAAGTTGTGATAAAGAATCTACTACTATATTGGCTTGGCTTGGATTATCTACTATCTTCACATTAAACTCTTGCATGAGGAGTAGCCAACGTGCTAATGTACTAGAAATAGTAGGTTTTTTCATCAAATATTTTATAGTAGAGTGATCAGTGTAGACAAAAACCTCATAGCTTGTGATATAATGCCAAATTTTATTAAGTGCATACACAACAACAAGAAATTATTTTTTAGTGATAGTATAATTCAACTCACCACCCTACAAATTCTTACTAATATAGTGAATACCATGCTCAACAGTACCTTCTTTTTGTCCCAGAACTAGCACTAAAGTAGTATCAGATGCATGTAGAAAGGTAGCTTCCAATCAAGTCCTCTAAGAATAGGTGTTGTAGTCAAAATATCCTTCAATTGCTAGAATGTTGCTTCACAGTCTTCTAACCACTCAAATTTAGTTGTCTTCTTGAGTAATTTGTAGAAGGGGGCATCAAGCTTACTAAATTCTTTGATGAACCTCCTGTAGTAACTGGCATGTCTAAGAAAGCTTCTAAAATATATTTTCTTGGTTGACATTGGTAGATTAGTACTTAGAACAATCTTTGTATAGTCCACTTGAATTCCAAAAGAGGAAAGGTAGTAGCCAAGAACAACTTCTTTCATCATGAAATAACACTTCTCACTATTTAGAGAAAGATAGTATTCTTGACATATTTTTAGTACCTTCTCCAAGTTGGCATGAGCTTGTTCAAATGTTTCATCATAAGTGGTGAAATCATCCATATAGATCTCAACACAATCAATAGCTATGTTAGAGAATATGCTAAGTACTGCTCGTTGAAAAGTTGTAAGTGCATTACATAATCCAAATGGTAAGACGAAGTAAGAAAATGTTCCCCATGGACAAGTGAACATTGTCATAACCTAATCTTTTGGAGAGATTTGGATTTGATTATATCCACTAAAACCATCTAGAAATGAAAAATATCTCCTTCCTACTAAGTTATCTAGTACTTGATCAATAAATGGCAGAGGAAAGTGATCTATTTAGTGGCTTTATTAAGCTCCTTATAGTCTGCACATACTCTCCATTTTCCTCCCTTATTTGGAACAATAAGTAGAGGTGACACCCACTAGCTATCATAAATAGAAAAGATAAATCTAGCACCAAGAAGTGTTTGTAACTCTACTTTTACTATATCTTTTAATGTTGGGTTTAGTCTCCTCTGGGGTTATCTCACTGGCTTACATTCTGAGTTAATATATATCTTGTGTGTATAAGACTAGGATATAAACCCTTCATGTCAGTTAGCCCCATACAAAGGCTTGCTGACTATCTTGCAATAGTTTAATGAGACTTGTCATCTGAGATGTAGTAAGGTTGTTATTTATATTTATCTCTTTTCCTACAACAATCTTAGCTCTCTTTACCTTGTCCATCATTAAAACCTCTATTATTGATGGAGATTTAATTTCATGGGGTAATAAAGCATAAAGGTGATCAAGTGCTGTGGGAGATTGAGGTGCATCATGTTTAGGCAATATAGTTTATGAGGATCTAGTAGGATTTAAGAAATGGACACCTCAAAATCATATTGATTAGTAAGGATTGCTGCCAGTATATCATCTTTTTCCTAGTATACAAGAAATCGGTTTCTCTCAAGCATCACGAGATTTTCAAAAAAAATTAACTTCTAAAGGATCATCACCAAGGTGTGGCCAAGAAACTTGGTCAAGATCTAGTTTCGATTGTATAGGAGAGTATAGAGTTAACTTTTTAGCCTTGGTACCATAGCATATTATCATTTTTCTTGACCAACATGCAATGCATGCATCTACAGTGGCCAACCAAGGTCATCCTAAGATTAATGAATATCCTCCAAGGGTACCTCTAGGTGAAAAAACAACAAATTCTGAAGGAAAATCTAGTGAATGTAAGGTTATAATGATATCTTCTATCATACCATCAGGCTTGATAGTTGAGTTGTTTGCTAATTGAAGCATTGTAGGAGTGTCCCTTGGTCAAATAATTTTATGTCTTAACAAGACTTCTCTAGTTATGAAATTAATTGATGCTCCCAAATCAATCAAAACATTTTTAATTTGGATGCCATTTATGTGTATGGTAACCATAGGACTTCCTAGGTTAGAATAATTAGGTGTTAGGGCTTTACCCAACATTAAATTAGAAAGTTGTCCCAACACATGGACAGTAGGAGGATCCTTTTTCTTTCTACCAAACAACTTGACACATGTTTCCTTTAAAACTTTATTGTAAACGTGAGTCTCCTCAAGTGCATCTAATAAGGGAATCTAGATTGTCATTTTCTTAAGCTAGTCTAGGAGATTAGTTGCTATAGGATTTGGTTTGGATGGAGCTACAAATACTAACCTTTGTGGATATGGAGGAGTAGATTCTTGTATAGATGGTGGAATTGAAGAACCAACTGGTTAACTTGGTGGAACATTTTTAGTATCAGTTACCTTAGTTATTATAGGTCCTTTAGGTGAAAAAACTTGGTTCTAGACCTTAGACAAATATTATTTATCTATAAAGAATAAGCTTGTTTCTTATTGTTGGGATTCGGTGCTAGCTGAGTAGGAAGTTATGGTTGCTTTTGTGGGCTAGCATTGGATGCAAGAGGTGTAGGCATCAAGGCTTGTTGTTGAGGTGGAGGTATTAGGACTTGCTATTGAGGTGGTTGGCTAGGCCCCCACTATTGTGGTAGGCTCCTTAGTCCTCTACCTTTATTCATAGTAGCTCTTGAATAGTTATGACACGTGTCCTTGATTTCATTCCAAGTCATTTGTGTAACATCTCCTCCAACCATTAGGTCCAAGGCTTTCATACTTTCTTCTTGCACACCTCTTAGAAAAAGATGCTTCTTAGATTCTTCATTTAGGTTATTTTGTGTATTTCACTGCACATTGAACAAAAATTTGGAAACAAAGTCTTCCAAGGTTTCACCTTCCCTCTATGACATTTTAAAAATGTCATCCCACTTCATATCTTGACCTCTGCAATATTCTATATATTTTTGAAGAAACAAATTAATCATTTCAATCTAGTTTGCTACAACATTTGCACCCAACCCCATGAACCATCTTAGAGCAACCTCCTTCAGAGTAGAGGGAAACAACTTCAACTTATGGGCATCAGTTGTGTAGTCATAGCTCCTACAGAGAATGTCAAACTCAAAGAGAAAGGTTTCAGGGTCTTTTGTAATAAGGTCATAGAATTTTGAAACAGTAGCAGCAAGTATGTTCTTCAAATTTTGATTCCCTTACTAAGGTAGAATAGGAAAAGGAAAGGTAGACATAGACATTCTTGGAGGAAGAGGTGATGCTTGATATATAATAATGGCTAGTGGATTATCTTGATATGCAAGCTCAACAAAAATTTCATTCAACTAAAGTGAATCTTTTGAAGATGAAAAAGGTATTTCAACTTGAATATTAGCAAATAAATTTTCAAAAGGTTCATCTTCATCATTCTCTCTTTGGGGTTCATCTAGTTTAGGATGATAATTATTGGATGGTTCTTCTTGATTATCATGAGGAAAGAATCTCCCAAGGTGGTCTCTTCATCTATGCATAACATGCTTCTTTAACACTAAACTATATTCTACAAGGAATAAAATGTAACTACAAATATTTATTTGAATTAGCACCATCCTTGGTAACAACACCAAAAATTCTTGGCCAAAGAAAGGGATCAAAATCCTACAACAATGGACTGCTTAATCTAGGATTGGACATCCTGAGTGTTTCTAACCCAACTCATTTAGACTCATTTAATTTATCAATCAGGGATGTAAACTTGAAATGGTGTCTAAAAAGTATATCAACATAAGAACTACTATATGAAAACTTAAATGATTGTGCTATAGGAAATCTATGCTAAAGCTGAGAATCAAATCTATTTCTACAAAGCATGAAAATGCAACTAAGAACTACTTAAACTACCTATGCTGCAGAAATAACCCACTAATTCTACTATTAGTGGCTGCAGGAACAATAGAGTCTACTCTAGTTCTATGAAATGAAGGTAAATCCTATGTTAACTAATCAGTTCACTTCTTCTGTGGGCCCCCATAGAGAAGTGAAGTAGAATGACTTAGAGATGGAAATGTAAAATGATCTTCTTATTCACAAAAATAGTAAATGTATATACTGATAAACAACAAGATTACATTTAGTACTCAAAAATTTAAAAACTTCTTCTTTCTACTAAAAACCACTAATTAATAAAAAGCTCCTCTGGAACATAGACTTCCAATTTTTTAAGCATAAACTAGGAATGAAATTCCTAGATTTTAGACTCCATAAATAACCAAAATAATGGATGACATTGAATATTACAATAGATGAATTAACTTTGGCACCAAATGGAATAGGAATTTTGAAGCTCACGACCTTGGATTTCTCAGTTTGAGTCTCACTTTCCTAAAAGAAAGTATTGGTTGTAATGGACAAAATGGTTGGTGATTTGGAAGGTCATTAATGAAATCTACCACCATTGCTCATGTTGTTAACTCCACTTAGTTGAGTTGACTTCATCTTTAAGTCTACAAAATATTAGTGACTCCAAAGTAATAACATATATCAAGACTAATTCAAAATATCTCATCTAAATTAGTTTACCCTATGTCACATTGTTGCAGGAGAACTACACAACCTAGCTAAGGAAGAAAAAACATCATTCTCTCTATTTTGTAATCAAATGACATATCATTTCATAACATATTCATTTTATTCTTGGAAAGTAATTATGTACACATTTGTCCTAAACTATCATAAACATCATGTTCTTAAACATCAATGCCTTTAGAAAGTTTGCAAATTCAACTAAAAATGAAATAATAAAATAGAACATATTCTAGTCTCATCAAATTGCATGTCAAGGAACCACAATCAAGATATACAATTGAGTAAGTATGTGTGTATTTAGGTCATCAATCCTAAAAACATCATAAGGCTAATGTCACAAAAGGGAATGTCACTATATAAAGGAAGATGACAAACAAAGGAAAAATATTAGCCCCCCATGGCACTTTAATCATAAGTAGTGCATGTACAATAAGGCACAAGATACAATGAATTCAAAAATTTGTATGAGTGTCCTTAGATGACATTGTTCAAATTAGATTGCAAAACAAGGCAAAACTACTAAAACAAAAATACAAACGTAATATGACACTTTATCTCATCGTGTTTGCAAGAATGCATACAAATGATGTTTAAATAAACTATAAGAGACATAAGACTAATACATTAGATACTAAAAGTTATAACAAATCATTCAAAGTAATGAAATTGAACCCCAGACATGAAACAACCTAGATAACCACCATAATGAAAAAATGCAAAAGATTGAATAGAATGTGCTTAGTGCAAAATTTGGAAAACAACCAACATCATTGGAAAGAGCTTAGAAAGATTTTTCCAATGACATAAATAATTCCCAAATTAGAAATTAGATGTTCAAGATTATGCCTCTTGGAGTGCAAAAATGTACCCCTGATGTTGATAGTAAAAAAAGCCATTAAAAAGTATCAAAATTGAAAACTAACTACATCACTATGATGACTTCAGAACGAACTTTTTAGCGATATCTTGTTTGCAATAAAATGAAGCCCATATGCTTGAGATATGAGAAAAACCATGAATGTAGGTCCAAAAAGAGCCTAATTAGGTGACAATATTGATGATGCAATACTAACATTAGCAAGTGGTGAGCATAAAATTGATAGCCAAATGGTTGTTGATGCAAGAAATACCATAAAATTACCCTTACTAGAAAAAAATCTAGCCACCAGAAAGAATACAAAAATGTCAAAATACTATCACTAGTATAAGAGTCAATGTTAGAGAAATAATTCCACTGGTTAAGTTAAAGCATGTGGGAAAATAAAATCCTTGTGTGCATGTAAAAATAGCCTATGCAATGGCTGGGTACCTATGTCTTTTGGTGAGTTGGTTCATCTACCATATGGACAGTCTTCTTTTTGTTCCTACTTTAGATGTAGCCTTCCTTGTTTGATTGATCAGCTCTTTAGGCTTTGGTGTTTCATGTCATCTATATTTGTGAGTACAATTGGTTTTTTTTTATGTGCTTCTTGATTTGATGTAGATTATAGTCTTTTCTACCTTGTCAGGTTCTATTTTAGTGGACGTTCTTCGTATCAATAGTTACCTTTGACAAAGCTTTGCAGCTTCTACATGCTTTAGTGGTGTTCTTCATGATAATCTTTTGTTCCTATCTTCTGGGCCATTCCCTAGTTTGGAGGCTTCTTCATTCCTTCACTAGTTTCTTACAGCATGTTTTCCATCTCTTTTTGAAGTAGGTTTTTTTTCCATGTGGTTTTCTCTTTTTCTTTGCTTTATAGTGATTTGATTGTGTTTGGTACCTCATCAAGCTTAGTTGTTGGGACCCAGATGTACTTTCAATAGTAGTCTCTAGGTTTTTAGCTACTTCCTAAGTTTATGTTAGATTAATAAAAGTACTCTCTTATTAATTAAATCATATTTAAATTTAATTTTTTTTGACAAAAGTGCACAAACCACTGTATATATTTATATTTTATTAAATGTGATTCAAAAAGGCTTAGGTAGGAAAGAATCAGGAAGAAAAAAAAAAACTCCTTGCACAAAATATAAATCATCGATATTTACAACTTATTATGTCGACAAAATGTTACTCATGAAAAATACAGTTTTGAGAAAATAAAATGCAAATACATCAAATTTGAGCATTGTTTAATCATGTATCGAAAATTCAAAATTTTCATTTCCAACCTAACACCTCCATTTCCTCCAAGGTTATGCATGTCTCCTCTTGTGCATATCCTGGTTCCTTTGATGTAGATCCCCTTCAAATAATGGGAGAGTTTTCCCACCCTAATCTATTCTCAAAATTTGTAATAGGAAGGGGTTGACCAATAGCATCTAAATCCCTTTGTTCACAACCTGGATCTGTGGCTGTCACCCCATCAGAAGCCTCCCCCCCAATTCTTAGTTGGTGTACCTTACCAATGCACCCAGTTGGTGATCACTAACTCATCATGTGATTCAAGACATAAATCTTGATATGCACTTGAGGGATGCCCTCCATGAACCTGATAATCAAAGTTGGACAGGCTCAACATATCCAAGATAGCATAATTGGCGCACCTAACTTTTTCTTCCAGCTAGTAACCAAGAGCCTTGTAGTGGTTTTTAGGGAAGATTTCATAATGCAGGGATTCTATTTTTCAAAGGCTTTATGAAGAGCATCGAACATGACCAAGCATTCATATTGTTGTAATAATTTAGATCTTTGAATGAGACCACCCACTAATGCATTGCCATACCATAAATCATAATACTACATGGCAATCACAAGTTTATTTTCATTCCAGAATTGGGGAAGAACAACTTTTGCCACAAAAAACTTTAGTAATCGAACCAATAGCCAAATACCTCAATGAATCATAGGAGAATTAATAGAAAACATCTATGCCAGAACCCTATCATCAATATGCAAAGGTAGAATAGCTTTGTTGACATTGGGGTTAATCCATATATGATAATTCTTGGGCATCAAAGACCAATGAAATTGATTGCAAGACTTGCACTTAGCACAAAGCGCCATAGACAAAGACATTTTCTAACAGAGAAGTTCCAATATCACTCTTCTCCATCAATGAATGAAGCTAAATAAGCCATTGTTAGCATTTATAAAACAATAACAAATACCTTCATTGTACCCATGCAAGATAATAATTGTTCACCTTTTATGAATATGTGTAAAGCGTATGAAGGACCAAAAACCATGTGAATCTTTTATCAATGTGATCTCTGTATTGATCTCACCTTATGTAATATAACCATGTAACCAATGTGAAATCTAGTTGTGACTAGGTGATGACAGCTTACATAATGTTGGACAATGAAAGAAATATTTGCAAGAGATTACTCAACATCACCATGTATATGCTAGAATGATTTCATAAAAGGACAATAATCAATACTTAATTCTAACAATCCACTAATTTATTATTAATTAGAAATTGTAAATCTTTGCATTTCTCAATAAGAGTTGATGGTTGGATTGTGAAATTAGTAAAACCATTGCAATCTAAATTGGAAAGATAATCTGCAACTTTGTTCCCCTCTCTATATGTGTGTGATAATGTAACCTCATGAACTTGATCAATTATATTCCAAGTTTGTTGAAGCGCATACCTAAGTTGCCAAGAAGATGATTGTCTCTCTATGCAAGCTAATATTGTAACTTCAGAATCGCCTTCTATCTGCACATGATGAAAATTCCCTTTCTTGGCAAGAATTAATCCTGATAGTAATGACTAAGTCTTAGCTATATTATTAGTTCCTATGGGTAAGGGTGCCATTGTAATTGCAAGCACTTTACAAGTGCAGTCTCTAATGCATGCTCACAATCTCGATTGGTCTAAATTTCCTCTAGATGCCCCATCAAAATTAAGCTTGACAAATCCATACAAGGGAGGTTGTCACTTAATTGCAGACCTATCTATATTTGTTTGTAAGCTTCTATATAGGCCAGATCCTAATAGAATAAATATTGATTTCCATTTTGAAATGATACCTCCATCTGAAGAAGTGATAACTGCATTGAATTTACATCGATTAACAGTTGCATTATTAACTTTTGAAATTAATTTTTAAATTATTTGGAGCACTCTATCTAGAGATGATACTTCTTTTGTAAAGATTCTCTTATTTC
The DNA here is from genome assembly GCA_028749045.1 of Cupressus sempervirens. Lineage (NCBI taxonomy): Eukaryota > Viridiplantae > Streptophyta > Pinopsida > Cupressales > Cupressaceae > Cupressus > Cupressus sempervirens. Next base: position 172,159,502 of record CM053784.1, read on the forward strand.
TTTCCCATCAAATTGCCCTATTACTAATGAAGGAGCACATTTATAGATCCCCACAAATAACGCATTAGGGTAAAGAACTGGTTAGGCTTGAAAGATATCCCAAATTTTATTTTGTAATAAATTAGAGTAATTTAATTTTTTTTAGAATAAACATCCAACATTGATATGCAAAATGAAATTTTATAAAAAGATGATCAATTGACTCATAGACTTCATCATATAAAACCCATTCAAAAGAAGGAGAAAAACTTAACCTATCCAACTGATCACTTGTTAGAATGTTTTGTTTGATTGCTAGCCACGCAAAGCACCTAACCTTAGGTAACACTACCTTGTTCTAGAAAAACATGAAGGCTCAAGAAGGGAATTTTTTTGAATCAAATTGTTGGAGAAGTTTGTATCCTTGCTTAATTGAATAATTACCATTCTTAGCTGGAATCCACAATAATTGATCCTCATTCTTTAACACAAAAGCCTATCTTTTGGAAAGAATAGATTGAAGTCACTATTTTATACTGAGTATCTAAAGGGAGCTGATCTAGATCTTTCCATATTACTTTCCTTGAAAAATAGATACTACATCCATGAAGTGAATAATAAGATTACCCCACTCTTGTTCTGTAACTAACACAATTTTTTGAAAATTTGGCATTGCAATTAAAGGAGGTTGCCCATTCAAAGAATCACCCCAAAAATTGTTCTTATCACGATAGTTTAATTACAAGGAAATGTATTTAAGAACAATGTCTCTAAATGTAATCATGAAATCCCAAATAGCAGACCCCTTGGGAGGATCAAACATGGAGAATATTTTGTGTGGATCATTATTGTCTACATATTTCTATCGCATTATTTGACAACATGTTGATTGTGATTTAGTGTACATTTGCCAAACCAACTTACCTCCAAATGCTTTATTCCTTGTTATCAAATCATGAACTCTAGCTCCTCCTAAAGAAGGAATATGTGCCATGTCTTGGATAGAAATATGTGGAAGATTATTTTCATTTGTCAAATTTCGAGCCCATAGAAAACCCCTAAGAAGTTTTTGAATTTGTGAAATGACTAAAGATGGTGCTTGCATGACTGCCAAGTTGTAGTTTGGGATTGCAGAAATAACTAACTTAATAAGCAAGATCCTACCTAATAAGGACAACCATCTTACTTTCTAGGAGAAAATTTTGTTCTTAATTCTTTCGAAGACACCATCGCAAATGCTTTCCTTATTAGATCCCATAAAGAAAGGAATCCTAAGATAGTTGGAAGGTAAGAAGTCCTCAGAAAACCACAAAATAAGCACTATCTTATTTTATATAACCTTATTTGTATTAAATAAGAAAATTTTTGACTTTTGGGGGTTTATTTTCTACCCTAAAACTTTTGAATGTTGCTTTAAGATTTTATTTATCTGCTTAGCCTCTAAAACTAGTGAAGTACCAAATAGTAATGTGTCATTATCAAATAAAGAATGCATGACAGAAATTGATGTGCCCTTAATTTTTTCTTCTTTCCACTTGTCGAATCAATGGTGGTGCTTAATAGTCCTGTTAAGAGCTTCATCCATGATGATAAATAAAGTTGGAGAAAGAGGATCACTTTGCGAGACACCTTGTGTGGAAGAAAAGAAACCTGACACTGATCCATTAATAGTAACTAAAAACCAAACTCCTAAAATGCATGCTTTAATCCACTTACACCAATGTTTAGAGAAGCCCATTTTTTGGAGAACTTGGAAAAGAAATTTCTATCAAACTTTGTCATATTCCTTTTGCATGTCTAACTTGATTACAAAATTGGAGGATTGATTACTATTGATGGAATGAAGGATTTTGTGAGCTACCATTGTACCCTCAATTGTTTCTCTACCAGGTAAAAAGCCACCTTGTTTGGTAGAAATTATGAGTGGGAGAATGTTTTGAATGTGCAAATAAATAGCTTTAGTAATGATTTTGTATTCCAAATTGCAATGTGAGATTAGGCAAAAATATGCAAAGCTTTTGGCCTCCTTTACTTTTGGAATGATTGCAATGTTTTGTAGAATTAAAGTACTTTAGCATAGATGTAATGCCCCACCAAGGGATCCAAAGAATTAACCTAGAATATCACTAAGTTTAGTAGCATTTTTTTTTTTTCATGAAAGTAAACACCACATACAACTTATGCACAATAACGGAAGCAATAGTAATGTCCATCTGAAAGTAAACATAACATACATAACAGATTACATTCTTTAAGATCCCTTAACGTTGAATTACATACATGAATCCATATAGTACAACAATAATGATAAGTCCAATGTTTTTACATTACATTTCAAATACTCAATCATCCACAGTACATGTCACAGGGTATGACAACCTCAAAGAATATACATACATAGAATAAGGTACATCATCCTATTCTAATCCATGATACATCAAAGTAAAGATAATCACATGATATATCATCATAGAAAACATATACATCCATCATAAAGATAAAACATAATAAACTAAGTGCACAGTTCCTCCCAACCGTTAATAGCATCATTAGACCATCGTGGATCCTAGCCATCCCTCCATGCGTAATATTCGAAATCACCAAAGAGATCATCGGTATTACATAGTAGGAATGTCACTCCTAATATATACAACATCATATGTAGAAATTAATCTAACATAAGATAACACCATCTAACATATGCTAATCATCAATGAAAAATGATACATATCCACCATCATGAAGGATGCATCAGCCATGATGTCTCAATGAATCTCAAATGATGAGAGTGGAAAATAAACTACCACCCGACCGTGTGGTACCTAAGTGGTCCACTCCCACCGTGCTGAGGAGATAATCTCAAGTCCCAAACAGGCTATCAAAATCACATAGCACAAATCTCCATAAGTCCAAGAATCCTAAAAGTATACTAACTCAAAGGTTCCAAACACAAAATCTGACATCTAATCACAGAGGCACACAATGACATGTAGGAACCTACTATGCAAGCAGGAAAGTGTCATCACAATTAGCACATACAAGTTACCCTGGTAGTTAGCTAAACTCCACGAGTCCATACTGATTTCATGCGGCCACTAGTATCCTCTCATACTGATGAGGCATACTATGGAATGCAAGGTCACAACCATGCATCTCACTACTCCCATCCTAGCCTGTACAAGCACTCAAGGCATGGGCGAGAACAAAACACTTATCTTTTTAGGTTCATTTAGTTAGTATTAGGTGTGAATGTTATCACTTATTAATCCAACTTACAATGAGTTACCTTGGCAGCCTCTTAGGGCCCTGACCCCCATTGCAAGCCACTTCTTGTCACTACATGTAGATATCCTACCCTAATGCTCATGGACTCTTAAATCTAAAAATCACAAAAGACAATCCATAATAAAATCATCAAATATGCATAAAAGCATCAAATCTCTATGAGCAAACATTCATAGAAAATCATGAACACAATAGCTCTCTATTGGTAACTGAAGTATCAGTGATAATCAAAGTATCCAATGGTTCTTAATAACCAAAATATCTCAATCAAACTGATCGAAGACTCCAAAAATGGTTGAGCCAAACATGTCACATCATAACATCATCAAGAATAAATACACATTTAAGTCCCATCATGGCGACTAGAAAATAATCAAGGATAACTGATCGATGACCAAAAATAATGGTTAAGTCAAGTATCTCATACATAAGAATCTCAACTATAACAATCAGTAATTACAAACAATGCATAGAGCATTCCATCACATAACCATGGTTGGGTTTATAAAGATCGAGATTAAAACATCATCATGTGACCACAAACACATAACTCCAAAGCCTCTGGTAGACGTCCTATACTGGTCAACGCTAGTCAACCCAAAACCCAAAACAATAGCATAAAGAATTCACAATGCAAACACATGCTTTGGTTTTGCCAAGTTTACAACTTAAATTTAAATATAGAGATCTCAGTTTAGGTTTCCAAGTTTGAAGAATGAATGGAGGAACACATATATTGTAAAAGTTTTCCTTAATAAAACTAAAAATCCATTTTCCAATTATAATATTTGTTTGATACATTCCCCACCAAACTATCAAGTATTTATTTAAACAATTAAATCTTAATAGTTGAAAATTATTAAAAAGTCACCATTGTGAAAATAAACCTTCAATATAAATCATTTATCAAATAATATTAACTTAAATTTAATAGTAACATATTTACATACATACATACATACATACATACATACATACATACATACATACATACATACATACATACATACATACATACATACATACATACATACATACATACATACATATATATATATATATATATATATATACACACACACACATATACATACATACATGTAAATATATAAATAGTTATTACATTTTATAAAATCGATTTAACAATTTCGATCTACACCATATATATCATATGAAATAACAATGAAAATTGATTTAATGTATATTGATTGTTTTAAATGTTTTAACATAAACATTTTTGGTATAACATTATTATTAAATAACCCCCCCCTTTCTCTTGCTGTGGTACATAGTACCTACGGTCGCAGGTACTGTGCTGACAGCAGGTACATAGTACCCCTGTCGTTGCAGACCTGCGACGACAGGCCTTTGCCCTCTGTAGGCATGGGGTACAATTCGTGCCCACGGCATTCCATTATAAAAAATTTCTTAAACATTGTTTCATGCGATATAAATCGTGATGCGATTTATAATTTCCCACTGTGATTTATCAATCACTCATTCGGTGTATTATATATAAATATACATATGTATATATATATATATATCAGTATATATATATATATAGATATATGTATGTATGTATGTATGTATATATATATATTCAAATTTTATAATAGATTCATAATAAATGTATACATATGCATATATATATATATATATATATATATATATATATATATATATATATATATATATATATATATATATATATATATATATATATATATATATATATATATATATATATATATATGTATGTATGTATGCAGATCTGAATATATAACCATGTATGTTTTTTTTCCACAAAGATTATATCTACAATTAAGAATAAAATATTTATAGAATGCATATAAAATTCTCCAATAAATTAATCTACCAATATTGAGAATGCATATAAATATGAAACTTCTCAGAAGACATATGGAAGACATGAAGAAGACAGGGAATGCGTGATGCAGAAATAGCATAAATAAAATTACAAGAATCTACCCAAATTCTGATGCTAAATCGCTCTTCCTTAGAAAATCCGCAGAGCAAGCTCCTCCCTTCTTCATAATTCTTGAGTCCTCCAATGCTCCAATTGCACTCCCAACGCTATGTCTAAGCTTTTAAGAATGCCTGAATATAAAGAGCTTTCAGGAAACATCTAGAATGCTTCTAGAAATAGCTGGAAGGTGTCACCAAGTAAGCATGGGTCTTTTCCAACCTTCAAGATGAGCCATAGGGTTGTAGACACCATGTGCTTAATTGATGCACTAACCCCCGTGTTGTTAACACATGAGAAATAGAGAAGTGCGTTAATTCCCATGCAAGCTTAAAACTCCAATTTACTTTTTATATAATTTCTATTTAAATGTTTATAATTTCCATTTTAATCGTTATAACTTTCATTTTAATTTTTGTAACTTTTATTATTTTATTTATTTATTACTTTATTATTATTTTATAATTATTATTAATTTTAATTTCTAATTTCCTTTTATTTGTTTTCTTTTTCGTCAATAATTCAAAATATCAAATAACATGATATTTTATATTTATTTCCTCAAATAATTAATTTATTAATTAAATCTATTTATTAAGACTTAATTAATAGAAAATTCACCATAGACCTCCAAAATAAAATATGAAAACCCATCATAGAGCATTTCACACAAAATCAGTCTCAAGTGTTAAAAATCACGAATCATGTCATCTAACACATTCGGTGGGTAAAATATCTAGATACTTGTCCTACCTCACTAGGACAATTGGTTTAAAGGTTTGGGATTTGGACTTGAGAATTTATATCCCTCCTCTTATCATTGAGATAGTATAATAGGGTACGCTCATCCTGGCAATTCAGGGAAGTCGATACTCGGTACCTGTAACGTGCAAAAAAACCATGCATGTACATAAAATATATATAATGCTAAGCTAAACAAACAATGGCAGGAAGTGGTGCATCGTGTAGATCTCGACTAAGCAGGTGACTACGACTCCCTTCCTTAACCACATCAGAAACACCATACAATAAGAAAACACACACACCATACACATGCAAGTATGTGGTAAGTATCCATAATAAAACACATAAGATAATAAACCATCCAACTAATCATCAATAATAAATGAAAATAGTATAATGATCATCATGTATGCATGAAATGTAAAGTCTAAATGATCTCATCATATAACCACTGAATCCATAACATAATGTCTGATACTGTCAAAACAATACCACTAATCCATCAACATAATACTAGTCTATCAAAGTCTAATAATAATAGCAATGATAAGTCTAGAAAAATGTGAACGAGGGTAGGCACTACAATAGATTTGGACTTTCTGGATTCCTTAATGGCTGGTAAAAAATCCCAACCAATAAACTCCAAACAACTCTAAAACAAGAGAGCAGTAAAACCATTTGGTCCCAGAGCTTTATCTCGGGGAAAGGAGAAGACTACATCTCAGACTTCTTGAATATGAATTAGGCCAATAGCTTATTATTCTCCATGGGGGGATACCATTGTGGATATATATTGAATGAAGTCCTCAACTTGTGAGGGAAAAGGTGATGGGTGTTCTACTCATGCAAGAAGATTCTCAAAGAACTTGACACCTTCATCTCTAATTTGCTGAGCGTTAGTTAAAATAGTAACCAATTCTAAATCCATAATTTGAAATTTTGATATAGCTGCTCCATTTTGTTGGGCAAGGCATGAAATTTTTTATTTTTTTTGTCTCCTTGTTATAACCATACTTCCTTAGACTTTTTCCTACAATATTCTTCCTCCCTACTACACAATTCCTCCCATTCATGCTGAAGATTTTTTTCCTGATGTAGGTATCATTATCCATCCCATGTTGAATTATGGAGCTCTAAATTTCATCCAATTGCAATTTGAAAACCTATTTCTACTTGAATACATTATTAAAAACTTGTTGGTTACAAATCTTGATCTACTCTTTGACATGTTTCAATTTGTTGGAAAATTGATGCATTTTAGACCCAAGGACAAAAGGAACACTGATCCACTATTGTTTTAAAAGTGGAAGAATGTGTAGATGTCACAACCACATACTTTCAAATTTGAAGGATGACTTATGCTAAATGTTTGAAGGATGACTTATGCTGAATGTGATCTAGAGACACAGATTGATTGATGTTTATGGAAATTGGAAAATGATCGGAGTCTTGCGAAGATAAGATCTTTAAATGAATGTCAAAATTACCTAATTTCCATTCCTGAGAGGGAAGGAACCTATCCAATCTAACTGAAATTTGTGTAAAACTAGACCTCCTATTTGTCCATGTATACTTACCATTAGAAGTTTGAATATCCATTATATCATTATTTTTAACAAATTGAGCAAAATCTTGAATGGTTTTAATGGGTGGGTAAATGCTACCAACTTTCTCATTTTGATTCAAGATTGCATTAAAATCACCCCCAAGAATAATTTGGTGAGATTTTTGAAGCTAAATTAACATTGATAATTTATCCCAAATTTTTGACTTTTCTTGAATTTAAATTTAATTGTTAGGTCTCTTATTATCTCTATTTTACTTAACATAAACTTTAGCCATATAATAATTAATTTTTTTATTAACTATTATCATGCTACCTAGGTTAGACCATTTTAGGGTTTTAATCACCTTTATAAGGACAAACTCTCTTTGTAATTTAAGCAATTTAGTTTTGAAAATAGCAATTTCTCTTTTTGCTCAGCTAAGAATATCTCATCTATGGATCTATAAATAATCAATTCTTTTATTAATTATTATTATGCAACCTACGTTAGACCATTTTAGGGTTTTGATCTCCTTTATACGAATGATCTCTCTTTGTAATTATTAATCAGATTCAATTTTGATAATAAAAATTTCTCTTTTTGCTCATCAAGAATGTCTCATCTATGGATCTGCAAATTTCAACTTCCATAGCTTTTTCTTCTCTCCTTTTATGATAGGTGTTTGCATGTAGGTGATTCTTGGGAGCTATGGGGTTGATATTTCATTAACTTCAACATGGTATCAAAGCTTAAGCAAGCTAGAGTTAATTAGGAAATATCTAATTACTCTAATACTTCCTTGGTTTAACAAAGTGAGCTATGTATTCATTTGGTGGATGCAGTGGCTAGGTACCTATGCATTTCAGTGAGATGGATCATTTATCATATAGACACTCTGCTTTTTGTTCCTAATTTGGTTGAAGCATTCTATGTTTGATTGATAAGCTCTTCAGACTTTGGTCTTCCATGTAATCTATATATCAAGTTTAGTCATTTTCCTTTGTGTGGCTCCTCATTCGATGTAGATTATTATATTCTCTACCTAATCAGGTTCTACTTTAGTGGAGGTTCTTTATATCAGTAGTTGCTTTTGATAGAGCTTTACAACTTCTACATACTTCTATGGTGTTCTTCATGATCATCTTTTGTTCCTATCTTTTGCAACATTCCCTAGTTTAGAGGCTTCTTTAATCCTTCACTTGTTTTTTTGAGCAGTATTTCCATCTCTTTTTGGAGTAGGGTTTTTCCCATGTGGTTTTCACTATTTCTCCTCTTCTCATTGATTTGGTTGTGCTTCGGTACCTAATCAAACTTTGTTTGCTGAGACTCAAATCTACTTTCTATAGTAGTTTCTAGGTTTTTAGATACTCTCTAAGTTTATCTTAAGAGGGTTTGTTAAAGAAATAATATATTTTCTAATTAACTCTAGCCTAGTTAAGCTAAACTTTAGGGATATAATAATTAATTCTTATTATACAACCTAGGTTAGATTATTTTAGGTTTTCAATCTCCTTTATAAAGATAGTCTCTCCTTTTTTACTCTAATTCTATGTTGAAGTTGATGAATTATTAACCCCACAACTCCCAAGAATCACCTACACGCAAAAACCTATCATTGCAAGAGAGAAGAAAAAGCTATGGGGGCTATAATTCGCAGATCCATACATGAAACATTCTTGATGAGAAAAAATTGAAATAGCTATTATCATAATTGAATCCAGTTAATAATTATAGAGGGAGATCATCCTTATAAAGGAGATTGAAACCCTAAAAAGCTCTAACCTATGTTGCATAATAATAATTAATAAAATAATTAATTATTATATGCCTAAAGTTTAGCTTAAGTAGAGTAGAGTTAAATAGAAAAGTCTAATGTGAGGCCTCGCCCCAACCCTTCGTAGCCTTAGTTGTTACTTTATCATTTTGATACTCATGACTCGAGATGTCAAGACATTATCAGATACTTGAACATATCATATTATTTCATGTTGTGTGATGTTATTTTCATATATTTAATGTTCGTCTTTTAAGGTTTTATGTATATGTATGTCGATGAAATCAGTAAATGTAGGATCGATACTTTGATTTAAGATATTTTAAATGGTTAAGAATTGAGTAGGATGAAAGAAACCTTGAGTGATGTATGTTCCAATTTATGTGAAATTCTGATACGTATATACATATGTACATGTGATTTTTGGGACTACTAATGTGTGCAATGAGTGTGCAGATATTTTAGCCAAGAAAACTGATGGAGGAACAAAACTAATCTCTATGTGCTAATTTTGGAAACCTTTTTGTTTGTAATTCAAGTATTGTATTGTGAGATGTATGTATGTATCGCTTTGTGTTCAATGAATGTTAATGTTCATAACTATGTTCTTTTAGTGTCGCTTGACACTTGTGAATTGTTTATGTTCTTCAATGTGCTAGTTAGGGTTAGCTATGTAACCTTTGGACCTAGGTTAGATTTAAGTTAGTGTCAGTTTGCTAATTGGGTTCTTAATCGAGTTTAGTCATCCTTAATCCAGATTAGTGCTTAATCTGCATTTTAGAATTGTTAGTTGGTCCTAATTATTTCCTAGCTTTTATTTGGCTCTAAAGCTATTCCTAAGTCTTTAAATAATGAAATAATTATACCCAAGGGGTCTGGGTATGAGTTAGGGGTCTTTTCCAACCCCTAAGCCCCTTTTTTTACTTTTGTGGCCACTCAAAAAGTCTCTTTTTGCTTTTGTGCAAAAATTGACTATGGCTACCATGAGTTTCATTACCCCACCTCCACTTAGTGTTTAACCATAGTGTAGGTTGAGTTAGGAGTTTCTAGAATTGTAAGTGGGTGGGTGAAGTTATTGATCCCTTTGGTGGTTGAGTTTGGGGGCTTATTTAGAGGCCCTTCTTGGACTAGTTGAGGTTGTTACCCAATCTCTACATTTAGGGAGGAGTCTTGGAAGATTGGAGCAAGGAAGGGGAAAGCTCTACTCAAACTTGTTCATTTCCATTACCTCTTTGTGAAGGTAGGAATTGTCATCTCCCTTGTTCAGATTTCAGTCTTGTTTCATGCTTATGTTGCCTTGTTGTTGTTTGAATGTTTGTATGTTTGTGGGGGTATATTGGGAAGATTAAAACCATGTTATTTTGGATGATTTCTTTTCATGTTTATGTTTGAAATTTTGAGATTTTCTTGCATGGGTGTTTTGGTATTACTCACCCTTGGATAGGGCCGAAGTGACCAATTTTGAGAAAGGTCTGTTTAGTTGGACTCCAACCAGTGTAGAGTCTCTTCTCAAGATGAGAAGAGGGAGAAAGGGTAGGGTGCTATGGGCCCCTGCCTGTCAGCACAAACCTTGTATGATTATGGTATGTTGAAATGGAAGAACGAAAGTTCTTGGTTTATAGCCCCGATTGGGCATCTGTTTGGTGTTGTGCTTGACTTCTCCTGGTTGGAAGAATCCACCTTTCCCTAGTGTTGATTCATTGTGAATCATATAGTGATAAACTTGTGTGAATATGCATGGTTGAATTGTTCTTGGTCATGCTTGTTGTCACCTGATCAAAATTTTGTTCCATCCATGGTTCTAGAAATGTGTTACAGAAATTGTTATGAATCCCTTGATGAGGGTCATGAAGAAAATCCATTGAAATTGTTGTAATTTGAGATTGAACTCCTATATAATTTGTATCTCAAAACTTTTTTGTAATAGAAAAGACGTCAAGTTTTCTTCCTGGTTCTTTCCCGGCTGAGCCCTTGAATCAGGTTTGCCAATAAAATTGGTATTTGAGTATAATTGTTTATCATGTGATTTAATCGTGATTTAAATTTAGATGGATGCACCTCAAAAATAGGATGGAAACAATGATGATGTTCAATTTGGCAAAATTTCAAGTTTTCTTATATGTTGGAAATGAAAATCATATTATGGATGAAAGTTTAGTTTATGTGATTATTAGAAAACAAAGCAATTCTTGCATTATTGATTAAAACGGATAATTCAAATTTTTGGTATATTAAGTTGTAGCAAATCCTTATAGATTTGCTTTGAAAAGAACAATCTAATCCCCTCTTAGTAATATATCAACTTTAGAATTTATACTTAGATAAATAATTTTACATTATGTCTTTTGTTCTTAAAATTTGCTATACTTAAAAAAAAATATGACACAAAAAGAATTTGTATCCTAGAGCCTAAAAGTCTTTGGATTTTGTATGGGAAAGAGATTACTTATTCCCTTGAATAGAGAATATTCTTTGAGTGATCCTTTAATTCAAATTTCATTTCAAAAATGAAATAATAATAAATAAAATAATTACTACCAATTAAAGAAATAAAACTTAAGTATAACTAAATATCCTAAACTTACCTACAAAACTTTATGTTATCAATTCTTACCTATCTCCTTGAAGAAATGTCACTTAAACTTGCTTTATTAAAAAAGTATGGTTCCAAAGTTTGTTTGGCAAGTCATATTGTCTTGATGGGAGGGTGACATCACCCTGTCACCCTATCCCATCCCCATCTCCCTCACCAAGTTGGGTGCTCAACTTGGAGGGAAAGACATTTTAATTGGTTGCTTTTTCTAAAAGTTTAGTAAGAAAATTTATTACTATCTCCCCATTTTTTTTATATCCTTGGGACGCATGTTTCTTACCCAAGACTGTCTACGCTTGGGGTTGCGTGGGGTAGAGCACTGTCCCAAGGACAGTGCTTAGGAAGTGCTACCCATGGAGGGGGTTTGGGGGTCGATGTGACATGGGAGGTTAGTAGGTAGGATGTGAGGGGTAGATGTAGTAGCAGTTAGTTTTAAGTTAGTTCTGAGTTAGTATAGAGTTAGGTGTTAGTATAGGGTTAGTTTAGTTTTTAAACAAACTTTAGATTAGTATGTTTTAACATTAGTTTGTTAGGATTAGTTTTTTTTTATTAGTGTTAATCAATTTTTTTTGTTATAACTTAGCTTAGTTTATTTTAATTTAAGATTAGTTTAAAATTAAAGTTAGTTTAAGATTATTAGATAGCTTTGATTTAGGAAATGTAATTTTTATGTTTTAAAATTTAGTTAGTTAATTTAATAAATGGATAAGTAGTAAATTTGGTTATGTTAATACATTTATTTAAGCTATTTGTTTTAAAATTTATTATATAATTAGTAGTGTTAGTTTATTAACATATTTTAAGTAGTTAATTTTTATGACATGATGGTATGGGTATATTTTGATGATTAGCTATTATTTATATTATATCAAATTAAGTTAGTTTAGTATCAAATTAATATTAAATGTAATATAGTTTAGATTTTAAATTAGTTAGTATTTTTAAAAATATATACATATTTTAATATAGCTTAGTTGCAATTATAGTTTTAATTTAGTGTTAATTGAATTGGTGTTTGAATGGCAATTTTATTAGAATTAAAAGGATAAGTTTAATTTTGTTATGAATTAAGTATCATGCTAAATTAATATTAAATTTTAGGTTCTATCATCTTTTAAATTTAGTAAGATTAGATAGTTAATTTCTATGTTAAGATAGTTGAAATGTTTTAAGTTAATAAATTTTAGATATATATATTCAGTTTTAATTTTAGTTAATTGTTTTTTGTTAAAAGTGACTTTACAATATCGGTTAGATTGTAAATCAATATTTGTCAAAGAGATTTATAGTTGTTTTTTATTAGATATTCTTCAATTAATCTAAACTCGAATACATTTACATTATCATTTAAATAATTGTTTCATATTGTTGTAAGTTAATAAAATAATGTATCTTATGATCGATATCAATCTTAACGATGTACTTCTCCACTAGAGTTTTAAACTTAAGACAAATTGTAGAGAACCTTACTTAACTGTGAGCATATCCTTATCAAACTTAGAGCATTTTAATTTAAAAAAATTTGTTGTGTGTTTGCCTCGTAGTTTGGGCATGACATCTAATTACTAAAGAAAAACACACACACACACACACACACACACACACACACACACACACACACACACAGCTCTATTAAATATATTATTAACCATATATAATTTTCTTGAAGATTTAAGAGATAAATTTTTATATTTTATGTAAAATATAATGTAAAATATCAATAAATTGTCATGTTTAGATAGTAAAAATATGTTATCTATATTTTTTTGTCCTTTTGCTTGATTACTAGATTTATTAAAAAAATTATTCATAAATATTTTTACAAAAAAATTTCTAAAATAAATTTAATATTTATTTAGTGAATTAGTTTTCTATGTTATATTTCACATCATGTAAATCTATTACTAGCTCTTTGTCCCATATATAGGGTTTTGTCTTTTTATCCTGAAATCTTCAATTTCCTTGTTCTACTTGATCTTAATTCTAAATGACTTACATAAAAGATTATGTATTGAATTGATTCATTGATTATGAATACCTTACAATGCAAAATGGAAAATTCTTATAATGCATTTTCTTCATCTTATTAACCATCTAAAAATTCATTAAGGGAATAACCTTGATTGAAAAACTAGATTATTATATTATTTAATCTAACCTAGAAAATAATGTATTAATGTAAAAAAAGCTAATGTTCCCCACTTACTAAAATAATATAAACAAGAGTGGAAGTTACAAGGGTTTTTAACCAAACCCTCTAGATACTTTGGAAAGGCACCTTCACCAGTCCTCCTCACTCGCTCAAGAAATATTAGACTAGTAGATCTCATAACTAAAATAGTTAAAATTTCCTATACAAAATGTGTTCCCCCAAATCCCCTATACAATGAAACACATTTTCTTTGAAATTCTATATCACCTTTACGTGTGTCTAATGTGTCCTTTATTACTATACATGAGAGACCTTTCCTCTAAAAGCCCACATATCCTTTGTGTGTGTGTATAAAATTCATTGTACTATACTTTAAAAATAATCACCACTAATATCCTTGTCATCAGATGCCTTTCCTCTAAAAGTCCACATCTTTTTCAAGTGTGTCCAAAGCTTCCTAAAATTATTGAGATTTAACAAAAATATATATAAATCCTCTCTTCCCCTTGAAGGGACATTCATGATGCTAAGCTCCCTCTTCTCTTGAGGCACACAATATGTTAAGTCCACTCATTTTTTTCTAGAAAAAATTCACCAAGTCCTGACTTCTCAAGAACACAATAAGTTTTTTTCTCATGCAGTGAGTCATCTTTAACTGAGATGGTATCTCAAGATGAATGGTACCCTCCATCCTCTATTCCTCTAGCATATTTGTGATTCTTTGTTAATCTCAAAAAAACAAGTGTTTTATTAATTATTATAATTCATGGTGGCTTTTCATTGTCAAATAAGAAATTTTCATGTTTGAAAATACACAAAAGTGTGTTTCACCTTTAATCATAGTAAATTTTTTATGTTATTTAACTTTTGATTGATGATGTCTTTGGCCTATTGAATGTAATTCATATCTATGTGCTTGATCTCTAACATTAATAATATTTAAGTTATCTTCTATTGCAAATGTTAGATTTATTTCTAGCAATTAAAGCAGATTCCTCAGTTAAACTTTAATTATACTAATTTTTTTAATGTTTTTTTATAAAAAAATTCATTGATGATTTCTTTGGCCCGTTGAATGTAATTCATATGTGGGTGGCCATTCTCTGATAATAATAACAATTAAGTTCTCTTCTAGTAAAAATGTTTGACTTCTTTCTAGAAATTAAAGCATATTCCTCTGTAATTTGATGACCCTTATATTAGCTTTACATCCTTCATCAGTTAGAGAATAAATGACTCTTTGTAATATAGGATTCATTTTCTAAAGTGAAAATAATGTGGTCAAAACTAGAAAGTATAATATTGAATGAAATTGATTGGGTATCATCATCGTTAACTTTATAGTTCATAGTTGTAAGTTTGTTAAGAACTGAATCAAAAGTTTTTATATATTGAGTAATATTATCACCTTCAACCTAAATAACTTAATATTTATATATATTTTCCACTTGGTGTATGTTAATCAAATAATTTATGTAAAGTTTTTGTTGTTTTAGTGTTATCTTAAATACAAAAATAAAAATAAACTAAGTGAAATCATTTTTATTTTTTCCTTCTCTTAGATATAGCATTAAGTAGCACTTGCACTTGCAGCTTTGAAGTGTGCAAGCATTAAGCCGATAGTCTTGAATACCTTTGATGATGTTCTTGAATAGTTATTTATAAATTCTCCATGTCTACTTCTTTACCTTCACCTTTATATCTTTCTTATTCACACACATAACCAATCCTTTTTCCCTTCTTATCTATATCTTTTATTATTCCTCTTTACATTTTTCTTCTGCATGTATCTATACCCTATATGCTCTATTCCTCTTTGATCTACTCTATGTATGTGGTCTATCTATCTATCTATCTATCTACTACCCACCCTCATATATCTTTATCATTCTCTATCTTCATCTCCCTCCTCTCCTCTTCCTATTTATTTCCCTCCCACTCCCCCACTCTTTGTTAACTATCCCACCCTTTAATACTCAATTCTTATCAATCTATCTCTACATAGTCTCTTTCATATTACCCTAGCATTTTATATCACTATTAATATTTTCACATATCTATCCTTCTTATTAAATATATTATTCATCATATGCACTCCCAAGCCCCCCACATAGTCTCTTTCATATTACCCTAAAAGAAATTATCACTATTAATATTTTAACATATCTATCTTTCTTATTAAATATATTATTTATCATATGCACTCACATCCCCCCCTGCTCCAACACCCCTCCCCCACTCTCTCCCTATCTTTCATTATAATTATCTACCCCTCTAACTATTATTTCCTTTATGAAATGGACAACCTAGCTATTTGAAAACAATAATTTAAAATTCTCTATATATTCATATCTATCTCTCCCTCTCCCTCTTACTCTGTATTTCTACATCTCTTTTTTATTTAATATCCATATGTCACTCTTTGATTCTAAAACTTTTCCTATTTACCTCCCTATAATTTTCTTACTATATTTCTACATACATATGTTGATTTCTCTTTCCCTATCATGTCATCCTTCTCTTGGAATTTATTCCTTTTATAGTATCTTATGCATGCAAAGGCATTTTTATGGGTGGGTGAAACATCGAACCTAGCATCTTGGTGTAGAGGCATGTAGAATTTATTTGTGTTTTATCTATCATTTTCCTCTCTTCATTGTTCATCTCCCATTATCTATATTTTACTTTTAACATGTATCTTTATCCTTTCTATGTATCCATTTATACACTATTGATCACGTCATGTATCTTTATCATTTTATCTCTTCATCTGCACTCTATGTCTTTAAGGAAGTGATTCATTGAAGACTATAGGGATCAATTTATTCATCTTCATTCAAGTAAAAAACTTATCAAGAAAGAAAAATAAATAATAATGTCTAGTATTATGAGTAAATATAAAATAAATTTTTCATTTAATTTTATTTGTGTAAGTAAATAATCGATTCGATATAAAACAAAATTTATATTTAAAAAATCTGCATTAAAAATCTAGATATATATTTAATATTTTTTAAATTAATAAAATTATCATTCTAATAATATATAAAATAATTTACATAAAACATATATTTATAAATTTTAGAATTTTTTTCTATTACGAATGTATCATAATGCATCCAAAATTAGAAATATGTTAGTCTTATAATAGATTTCATATTTATCAGTTCTACAAATTTAATTTAATGATTCAATTTATAGGAAAATATTTTTATTTCAAATCATTGATATTATTAATATTAATTCTTATTTTTATTTATTTTTACATTTTTTAATTTTTCAAATATAAAAATATATAATACCATAGCAATGTAGATTTTGTTACAATTATGGAACAACATTATGTACTAAATTTTCTTTTGTCAAAGCCAATATGATAATTTACCAAAATAGAATAAGAGAATGTTTGCCAACATCACAAAGAGTATAAATTAAATAAATTATTAACTGTCTTATACACCATTTAGCAAGCCCAAAATTCAAGTTAACAATGACATCATCTATAAACATAAGGATCATCATAATCTTCACTATTGTGAAGAAATTCCAATCCAATTTATACAGTGAAGTCACCATTTGTGTGGACCAACGATTCCACAAATAAGTCCTCCTCTACTAATTTAATCCAAATAAATGGAACTCATCATACAAAACATAACCCTTCCTTTGTAGTTTTAATTGAAAAGAGAGTCTAGAAGAAATCATCACATCTTAGAGAAGGCCATCGCTAAATATTCATTAATTTTAGTTACCTTGATATCATTCCTGTATCCACAAAACATTGAGAGTAGTAGAGAATGATGCCAAAATAGTTTTTCATAGGGAAAATAGTTTTTCATGGTGTCTAACACCACCGGAATGTCTCAACATTTTGGTGGCAAGTCTCATACAAATAAGCCTATTAGCTTAAAATATTAAACTATCTAACAATATATATTGGATAAAAAATAATTATGATCTTTATTTAAATATCTTTATCTAGAAAAAGTGTGGAATAAGGCAACTAATTTTCTATTTTATATTCTTTTGTAAAACTTTTATGTAGTATTTCTAATGTTTGTATCCTCAAATATGGCTTACTTAGCTTCATTTTTTGAATTTGTTAAAATGTAATAGTAAATTAATGATTATGTAAAATTAGTAATTTTTACATAAAAAGGAAAAATATAACTATTTTCCAATACCTCACTATAGATATTTTTACTTAAAATCACCTCCAACACATTTTGAATAGAATCTAATTATTACAAAACCACCTTCCTAGCAAAGTAAATTGTAAAAGCACATGCCTAATAAAAAATGTATGCATGTAATAAATGAGAATTTTTTTTCTTTCATATTCAAATATTTTCCAATATAAATTATAAAAAAATGCTAAAAATAACTCTTTGAAATTAATTGTTTTCAAACATTCTAAGAAGGAAAAGATGGGAATTTAAACTTTACTTATAACATGCACACTAATTTAAACTATCACTAAGAAAAAGATATAGTACATGTCCATTTCCTTTTCAGTTTTATATTTGATTCTTTCTTTGAATCCTATGATTTTTTTAAAAAAAACTTGATCTAACACATCACTTATAATTTAGCTTTTGCTCACCAAATACAAGTCAATACATAATCTACAACACATTATTGTGAGCTCAAAGATTCCAATGATTGAAAGGCATCCATTAAAGAGAATTTCTTAAAGGACTTTTTAAGTTTTATATTTATTGAATAATTATTACACCTTCCAACAAAGTATGTATGTCTATAAAAGTATAATGGAAGATGATTTTTTGTTAAATACTCTAGTACACATGTTTACAAAATATTATAGTTGTAAATTCTATAGTAGATATGAATGTAAGGAGTGAAATCATAGAAATAGAAACTAATGAAGGGCATTTACATTCTTTTAAGAAAACACAAGAAGGTGCAAAATCTTCTATGAAACCTAGGTGAGAATCCTCCTTTCCTATGCTAAATGGTAATAAATTACCTCCTTTAAAATGAATAGCTATATATTCCATACATCTTGTCACTCCTAAAAAATAGGCCATCATACAAGAATCACTACTTTTCATGCATTATATATAAAGTTCCTAAATTGGTAGAATTATAACTCCCTTGCTCTTTGTGGAGTCCATAAAAAGAAATAAGAAGAGTGTGAACTATAAGGAAATGGTGTCAAATCTTGAAGAACTAAAAGAAGATAAAGATAAAATCCTACAAATAGAGGAGGAAGAAGAGAGTGGTGAGTGGAAAAAAATTAGGCCACCATGTACCTATACTTCCCATATTTTTGTTCACTCTAAGGATGTAAATGATTGTTTACAAAAGAAGGAATAGATGGGAGAAAAACATTTAGAAACTAGTGAAGATGAGGAGGGAGCTAAAAATGTGGAGACTAGTGAAGTAGAGGATGATTATGATAAAGATGCCCTATGTGATAACTCTTTTGAGGAAAATATGACTCATGATGTGTATACTGAGCTGAAAAAATCTCATCTCCACATGGCCACTGAAGAATCTAAGGATTAGAATGAGGAAAATAGATGGAGAGAATTCCCTATCATCAATATCATGTATGAGGATGACATCCATATTAAGTTGTTTGACTAAGATTTGAAAGGTATTGATATTCATCCTTCATCGAGTGTGCCCCAAATGATGAAATCTATTTCCATGTACATATTTAAAGAATGGAGCAAAGGACCTTTGTTTCCATTAAAAGGCTCAACATTAGCCAAAAATACCTAAATATAAAAATGGAAGAAGTTGAGAATAAGCTCAATGAGGAGGCAGGGAGTGGTAATGTTAAGATTGATGCAGAGGTAAAAATACAAGAGATGGTTGACAAAATTGAGAATTTCGAAATAAACACCTCTTCTTTAATCAATACTTAACAAAAGTTGTTGGAGACCATGGTGGAAAGTATATATTAGAATTTTTTTTTTAAAACGTGGATATCTAGGTGAACAACCACATGTTGGTGGACTTGGATGAGGTTAAGGGAATGAAAGATACATTGGGTAAGAAAAGAACTAGATCTACTACCAAGAATCTCAAGGCCAAGAGTGGTGAATAGGTCAAAGAGGATGTCAAAGAACTCATGAAGAGGATTAAGAAAAAGGAGGAGATGCCACTAGAGACATCATCAATTATGAGTTGTTTTGATCTTCCTCTACTTTTTGCTTCTTCTTTTTTTTCTTTTAAGCATATTTTAGTGATTTCATTTTGATGCCAATTCTAGTCCCACTTTGTCTACTAGCCTTTTGTGGGATGTTGGTTATTTGGGGGTATTGGTTTTCAATTCCAACAATGTTTTTTCATTTTAATGGCCCGCCAAGGGATCCAAACAATTAACCTAGAATTTCACTAAGTTTGGTAGAATTTTTTTTTTTAAACATGGAAGTAAATCACACATATAACTTATGCACCATAACAAAAGCAATAGTAATGTCCATCTAAAAATAAACATAACATACACAACTAATTACATTATTTAAGATCCCTTAATGTTGAATTACATCTAAATCAACTAACATTATTGAATCCATCTAATATAACAACCTCATGAAATAATAATGATAAGTCCAATGTTTACACATTACTTTTCAAATGCTCAATCATCCACTATACATGTCATAGGGTATGAAAAGCTTAAAAGAATATACAAATGTGAAATAAGATACATCATCCTATTCTAATCCATGATACATCAAAGTAAAGATAATCACATGATACACATGATACATCATCATAGAAGACATATACATCCATCATAAAGATAAAACATAATAAACTAAGTGAACCATTCCTCCCAACCATTAATAGCATCATTAGACCATCGTGGATCCTAGCCATCCCTTCGTGCGTAACATTCCAAAATCACCGAAGAGATCATCGGTATCAACATAGTAGGAATGTCACTCCTAACCTATACTATATCATATGCAAAAGGTAATCTAACATGCAAATAAAAGCATAAGATAAAATCATCTAACATATCCTAATCATCAATGAAAGGATACATATCCACCATCATGACGGATACATCAGCCATGATGTCTCAATGAATCTCAAATGATAAGAGTGGAAATACACTACCACCTGACCGCGTGGTACCTAAGTGGTCCACTCCCACCGTGCTGAGGAGATAATCTCAAGTCCCAAATAGGCTATCCAAAATAACATAGCATAAATCTCTATAAGTCTAGGAATCCTAAAAGTATACTAACTCAAAGGTTCCAAACACAAAATCGACATCTAATCCCAGAGGCACACAAAGACATGTAGGAACCTACTATGCAAGTAGGAAAGTGTCATCACATTTATCACATACAAGTTACCATAGCAGTTAGCTAAAGTCCATGAGTCCATATTGATCTCATGCGGCCACTAGTATCCTCTCATACTGATGAGGCATACTATGGAATGCAAGGTTGCAACCATGCATTATCTCTACTCCCATCCTAGTCTATACAAGCACTCAAGGCATGGGCGAGAACCAAAACACTTATCTTTTTAGGTTCATTTAGTTAGTATTAGGTGTGAATGTTTTCACTTATTAAACCAACTTACAATGAGTTACCCTGGTAGCCTCTTAGGGCCCCAGCCCCCATTGCAAGCCACTTCCCGACACTACGTGCAAATATCCTACCCTAAGCTCATGGAATCATAAATCTCAAAATCAAAAAAGATAATCCATAATAAAATCATCAAATATGCATAAAAGCATCAAATCTCCATGAGCAAGCATCCATAGAAAATCATGATCACAACAGCTCTCTATTGGCAACTGAAGCATCACTGATAATCAAAAGTATCCATTGGTTCTCAATAACCAAAATATATCTCAATCATATTGATCAAAGACTCAAAAATGGTTGACTTAAAACATGTCACAACATGACATCATAAAATAACATTTCAGTCCCATCATGGTGACTAGAAAATAAACCAGGGATAACTGATCGATGAACCAAAAATGGTTATGTCAAGTGTCTCATACATAAGAATCTCAACTATAGCAATGAAAAATTACAAACATTACATAAAGCATTCCATCACATAAACATGGTTGGGTTTATAAAGATCAAGATTAAAACATCATCATGACATCACAATCACATCACCCCCAAGCCTCTGGTAGACATCCTATAACTAGTCAACACTAGTCAACCCAAAACCCAAAACAATAGCATAAAGAATACACAATGCAAACACATGTTTTGGTTTTGCTAAATTTACATACTTGAATTTAAATGTAGAGGTCTCAGTTTATGTTTCCAAGTTTGGAGGATGAATGGAGGAACATTTTGTACATTTTCCTAACACATCTATTATTTTGGATGGATAAAAGTTTTCTTTTATAAGTCCAAAATCCACCTCCCAATTATAATATTTGTTTGAAAATGACCCCCACCAACTACAAATTATATTTCATTATATATATTATTTTTTAAAATTTAAATCAATTGATTAAATCTTAATAGTTAACTTACAATATTATAAAATAATTCACCCTTATAAAAGATGAACCTTTATTATAAATCATTTATCAAATATATAATAATTTAAATTCATTAATAACATACATACATACATAGATACATACATACATACATATATATATATATATATATATATATATGTATGTATATAAATATATATTAATATAACATTTTATATAAAAAATGAAATATAAATCGAATTTCATAGCTTACGTTCTTTCTTATTTAAAAAAAAAAGCCAAATCATAAAAGCACCTGCTGTCGTATCAATGACTATCACAAATGTGACATCTGTGTGACTATTGCCTTGATGGCACTATTGCAGGTACACTGTGTAGCAGGTACCCAATGACCATTTCAAAGGCATGGGTATGGGGGGGTGCAATTTCACCCCACCCAATATGTAAATTATTATTATTATTTTTCACATATTCAAAATCGTATTTCAAAGATGCGAACGAAATTTGAATCTTTAATAAACATTATCAACTACGATTCCATATTCAATTTTTCCAATTAAATAAATATATATGTATATATACATAGGTATGTATGTCTATATATATATATTTGTGTATATTTGTGTATATATATATACATGCAGAGTTTTAAAAAAATAACATCACAGCATATAAACATGTATGTATATATATATATATATATATATATATATATATATATATATATATATATATATATATATATAATTGTATGTGTGTGTGTGTGTGTGTGTGTGTGTGCAGATTCAAAAAATATAAACATGTATATACATAATTTATTTTAAAAATTTAATTTTTAGAATTTTCCTTTAAACTTTTGATCTCAAATTTATCCAATAATTTATCTAATGGGTTTGGCTATGAATTTAAACACTAGCCCCGTGTTCTTATGCATATAATCAATTTTAACTACCCATATTGAGAATGTATAAAATTTAAATAGAAAAACCCTCAGAAGACATATGGAAGACACGAAAAAGACAAGGAATGCAAGATGCGGAAATAGCATAAATAAAATCACAAGAATCTACCTAGACTCTGATGCTAATTCGCTCTTTCTCAGAAAACCTGCAGAGCAAGCTCCTCCCTTCTTTAGAATTCTCGAGTCCTCCAATGCTCCAAATGCTCTCCAAACGCTATATCTAAGCTTCTAGGAATACCTGAATATAAAGAGCTCTTAGGAAACACCTAGAATGCTTCTAGAAATAGCTAGAAGGTGTCACCAACTAAGCATGTGTCTTTTCCAACCTTCTAGATGAATCATAAGGTTGTAGATAGCATGTGCTTAATTGATGCACTAACCTCTATGTTTTTGACGTAAGAGAAATAGAAAGGTGCGTTAACTCCTAGTCAAGCTTATAACTCCAATTTACTTTTTATATAATTTCTATTTAAATTTTTTATAACTTTCATTTTAATTTTTATAACTTTCATTATTATTATTTATTTATTACTTTTATTATTATTTCTAATTATTATTAATTTTAGTTTATAATTTTATTTTTATTTAATCCTTTTTCCTCAATTAATTTACATTTAATTATTTATAATCAAAATATCAAAGACCATGATATTTTATATTAATCTTCTCAAATAATTAATTTATTAATTAAATCCATTTATTAAGACTTAATTAATAGAAAATTCACTATAGACCTCCAAGATAAAATATAAAAATCCATCATAGAGCAATTCACACAAAATTAGTCTAAAGGGTTAAAAATCATGAAATATGTAATTCGACACATTCGGTGGGTAAAGTATCTAGATACTTGTCCTACTTCACTAGGAAAAATGGTTTAAGGGTTTGGGATTTGGACATGAGAATTTATCTCCCTTCTCTTATCATTGAGATAGTATAATAGGGTATGCTCATCCTAGCAATTTAGGGTTGTCGATACCCGGTACCTACAACCTACAAAAAAACCATGCATGTACATACAATATATATAATGCTAAGCTAAACAGGCAATGGCAGGAAGTGGTGCATCATGTAGATCCCAACTAAGAAGGTGACTACGACTCCCTTCCTTAACCATATCAGAAATGCCATACAATATGAAAGCACGCACACCATACACATGTAAGTATGGGGTAAGTATCCATAATAAAACACATGAGATAATGAACCATCTAACTAATCCTCAACAATAACTGAAAGCAATATAATGATCATCATGCATACATGAAATGTAAAGTCTAAATGATCTCATCATGTAACCATTGAATCCATAACATAATGTCTGATAGTCTCAAAACAATACCACTAATCCGTCAACATAAAACTAGTCTATCATAGTCTGATAATAACAACAACAATGTCCAGAAAAGATGTGAACGAGGGTAGGCACAACATTCCTCATAAACTTGAACTTTAATTTTGTAAAGATAGTTGGGGTTTTGAGTACCTTGTAAAAAACCTATTTTATCTTGTTATAAAAAAAACATACACTCACTTTCATATAACATGGGTGGATCCTCTATGTAAAAGAACTATTCTTTTTCTCTACCACAATAGCACACAACACAATGTGAATCGGTAGCTAGTTTTACATTAAATTATAGGATATGTAATTACAAAATAGGAATATGAATCACTTATTGTATTACCATATAATTAGTATGCATGAAAATTGTTGAGCTTCTACTATCCTCAATCTAACTAGTATTAAAAAAAAAATCATTTCTCTTCTCCTAGTCTAAAGATTAATTTTTAGAAATTTCTTTAAAAAGTTTTGTTAAATGTATTTTAAATTAAAAAATCATTGAATAATGACAACATTTCTAGTATAAATAATTTTTTTTAGGAGAAAAGTTTTCGTACAAAGCCTCGGCTTAAAGATCAATTTCATTTGGATTGCTTAAAAAAATCATCCATTTTCTCTACATCCATACATAAAACAGAACCCAAGTCATTCCCCTATCATTGGCAGGTATGTGTAGATCCTATAGGAATGAAGAAGATAACATTTGCACGACATACACATGAACCAAGGTCATATCAACACAATTTCAAATTAAAACTAGTGGTGAGGATATATGTAAACTTATATGTTGAATCTGGTATCACATATGTTATAATTTTTTACGATTTTGATATATAATTATCATTCATTATCCAAATTAATTATGTATAGTGAATTTATTGATACACTAATTAAACAAAAAACCTATAACTATCCAATGATATAACATTTTTTTAAATTTGAAATATGCTTCAAATTCTAGATAGGATAAAACAATGTGTTTGTTTAAGTTTAGACCAAGTTATGGTGGTTGGATACATAGTTTTTCAATATTAAAAATTAGTTTTATTAGAATACCCATAGTTAATTATTTACTTTGAAAAAAATTGCAATATGTGTCACATTCAAGCATGACTCTTATACTTATATATGATCTTATAAAAAAACATTATAATTTTATTGATGTTAGGTTGATCATACATATACCTATTTTTTATCATTTTCCAAAAACTTCCATGCTCCTATATTAAAATCTCATATTTTATATCATTAAAAAAGCAATTAGTAGTTTAGAAACTAAATATAATTTTCTGCATATTGTATTGTTACATATTTTTAAAAATAACTTTTGTATATTATTAAAAAAAAAATGCATAAAGTTTCCTAATACCACTTTTATAAAATAATTCTAGAGGGCATACATTGGCCCACCATAATCTTGAACATAGCCAACCGCAAGAGAAGACTACTTGTCTCAAACAAATAAATCATTTATTTGTGCTATTAGATTAGCAATAAGGCTCACTAATTAATATCTTTTTCCAACCTCATGTAAAACCATAAAGTACTATATTTGGGCTTATCATTTAGGATATGATATATTACTTCTAGTTTTCACCCTTTATTATGACCTTATTTAACTTACTTTTATTCACTATACATATGTCATGGAAGGCTGACACAATCTCCAAAAAATGAGAAGGTTGCACAACAAGATAAAATCCATACACAAATATGAATTCCTATCATCATTCTACACAATTTCATTACAACCTCCCATGTCAATGTTCCAGTGAGAGCAACTACCCAAATTCAGCTTTAACCAAATGGGTAGAAGGGAATAAAGAGTAAAACACCTAATCAAATAATAAATATATATTTATTTAACAACATACAATAGAGTGAAATCAGATATCTTTGGACATGGATAATTTTAAGATTCTATATAGTGAATTATTTTTAACTTGGTTAGTGAAATCTCCAAAAAAAAAAAATCACAAATCAATTTGGGAAGGATGACACAGACAATAGAGCTAAACGATTCTTTGGACATTTTATTAACAATCTTGTATTTTATTTTGAATTCCATTGAAAGAGAAAATATTTTGCACTATAATGAATCAATACTAGCAACAATTTAAAATCACATAAATAAACAAATCCATCAAATACTAAATAGAGAAAATAATTTAAAATAAGTTATTTGAGACTACCACATAAAATATTTATCGGCAAAAAGACTAGTGTATAAATAAATTTCTATCCAAAAATCAATGACTATATTCAATCATAATATTTCTCAATACTTTTGATACTAAAGATGCTTTGAATCTATATGGGCTCTCACATGGTGAAAAGATTTCCCCAATCAATATTTTTCAAGGTTAACCTACAAGATAAAGGAGCTTATTCAACTCCTATTAACCTTTTTGAGGACTCATTTCCTTCTATCAATCAGAAAATAAAATTCATTAATGGTGACCTAAAAGAAGGGAAACTACCTCAAACACCAATAGAAGAAAAATTACACCTAAAAAAACTCAATAAAAAATCTAGTGACCATCCTAGGGAAATTTGAGAAATCATAAATTTATTTTTTCAATGTTAAAATAAAAAGTTATTGATAGAACCAAATATGATGAATTGTGAACATGGCTGGCAATCGAAACAAGGAAAATTGAATTTTTTTAATCCAAGAAAATGAAATTAGTCATTCAATGTTAAGTTTTTTTTATCAACCTTGATAGTAAAAATTTGACAAAGAGAAAGAAAAAACTAACAAAGAAAAGGGTATGAAAAAATAATCATTTGTTCAATCCAACTTATACTAAATTTGTGAGCCAACTTGTTCAAGGAAGAAAAATTGCCTCTTTTAAGCAATCTAAATGAAAGACATTTCATGATGTGATTTTTCATCTTCAATAACAAAAAAAAAAATTTATTGATAAAATGGCCATTAGCTATGTAATTTTGAGCATTGGGAAGATAAATTCTCTTTACTAGAGAATGCATATGGATTAAAAATTAACAAAACGCTTCTACAATGAGGACATTGGATGACATAGAAAGAAGTAAAGCTTGTTGAATATAATTGGAGATCCCAAAAGATCAATATTATAGAATGCACTAACTTATGTGTTTATAGTTAACAATGTAATAGATGGTGCACATTTCATGTAGAAAAATTAAATTTGTCTACATTTGGTAATCCAAAATTAACTTCTTTATAATTACTCATTATAAAGGAGAAAAAAAAAATTTGTTTATAAGTAAAATAACAATCATTCTAAAAGTAGTTATTGTTACAATTGAGGAACTTAAAATAAATAAATATATTTCTCAAAACCCATTCAAAACATTTCATTCATTAAAATAATTACAAAAACTCATTAACTAGGTAATTACAAATCTATTGATCAAAATATCAAAGCCAAAAAAAACATTGTGAATGCCTTCATACATACAGATGTTGAATAAATTGAATATATTTAAATCTTATCATGCAATTCTACATGTTGATTATAAATTATAGAATTTTTGTCCAAAAACTATTTTTTGATATTTAGTTTTAACTTAGGCATTAACTGTTATTCTTTTGAACTCTTTATGAAAGTGGAAAGATCAAATTTAAGAAATCACTCCTTTAATTTCATCCACTAGTGTGTGTGTGTGTGTGTGTGTGTGTGTAGTAGAGTTTTGTTTTCACCTTTTAAGAGATGACATCTACATTGTTAAAAATATTGTCTTTATGCTCTCGACTTGGACTACTTCCTTTTCAAAACTTAGTATTTCTTTAAACATGGTAAAGGATTCCATTTACATTTAGGTCAATCAGTTTCTTTGGATACAATTTTTCTGTATGACAACTCTCTCATGACAAGAGCCACCTTGAGTACAATGGTGAATTGGCATCACTTCCTTTGGCAAGGTCATTAGTTCAAAACCTTGCATTGTCAATATTTTTTTTAAAAAAACTCTCACATAGCAAGACACAATAGCTCTTTTTTATAAAGAAAATGGAAACTTCATAAACTATGGGTTTCTTCTCTTATTGTAGCATCTATATATTATTTTCTTTTAAAAATTTAACCCCATGGTTATAGAGAATAGCTCATAAGAAAAAATAAAGAAAATGAAACAAAACAAAAAAAATTTACTCCAAAAGTAGATTAAACATTCCATTGATTCAAAGTAATTATAAACACTTCTTGATTGAGTGATCAAGGATAAACTACACAATAGTTTACAAATGAAGACTTCATTACAAAGACCTCAATACATGCAGGTCTAGAACACATCAAAGATTTATATAGTTTATCATGAAATTCCACATCCAAATTCCAAACTCTATAATACTCATGTAGCATCATGCAAAGCTATTCTTATAGGCCTAGTTTTAACTTAGACATTAAGTATTATTCTTCCCACCTGACATTTCATACAAACTAGAGCAATTAATTTCCAACTATCAACATACAAATTGGACTATGAGAAGACTCAAACAAAGTAGTTTCACTCATTCTAGTAGGAGCACCTTCATTTATAATTTGTATAGAGCTTTTTTAATAGTGCTAAGGATCTGGACCTCCAGGAATTTGTCTCTTACATTGAAGTTTTGGCTTCATCTTTATTGGTCTCAACAATCCAAATTTTGCATTTTCTTGAATGTTAGTTTCCCCCTGTATTTGTGGATAAGTCAACTGATTTGAAATTGACATAAAATAATTCAATTAGCCTTATTTTAGTATTGCAAAACTAAAATCAAATGGAAATACAATTATTATCCAAGAAAACCTTTGACAAAGCTTGGTCACTCATAGAGTTTATAAGAACTCTTTTAGTGATGCCTACATTATGTTGTTCCTTCAAGTATTCCATACTTAACTTACCGCCTGTATTAGAAAATAAATAGAAAATAAAAATAGATTTTACATTTATTAAATACTAGAAATTAGTGACTAATTTTATTTTTTTTCAAACTATTATTTTCATATATGCAAATCATAATTATCTATCTAACCAACAATGCTAGTATTTAGCTTTCGATACACAAATTTTATAACCAAAGCTAATCCACTATACAAGCATTTCAGATAAAAGAAAAACAAAATGATATAGATTTTCAACAATAATTTTTTTAAATTTTTTGATTAATTATTTATTTAGAAAATAATTTATTTTATTATTATAAAATTTGATTAAATACTCATTTAATATTAATAATTCATCTAAAAACAAATCTGAAATATATAACAGACTTTTCCACTTCCATTCATAATTAAATCTCTTACGTCAAATTCTTGTCCACTGAAAACATGTTACAATCATATTCAAATTGTATTCATAAGACTACTTTGCATTTGTAATGGCCACTTCTATTATATTTACGAATCTTGGTCTTTATTTTAATAAGAGAAACTGTAGTGGATAATCGAATGATTAATAAACATGATCAGATCTATATAGACAAGTCACCCAAATAATGACAAATAAATAGCCAAATGTCCACCAACTTCTGAACACAATGAATTCGTTCATAATATTTGAAATCAAGAAACAAAAGAACCGTTCCTAATTTTTCACGTTAACTAAATAATTAAGAAGCAAGGAGAAGTGCTTACGTTTTCCTGTTGGCCTGCCGCAGCGACGAGAGAATGTTGACCAAAATAATGAGAGAGTAATAAGAAACAACATAGCCGCAAATACAAAGCGTCTATAGAGGGCCATTAATCTCTCTTTACTTTTATCTCCAACTGCAAAGAGTCCAGACTCTTGGGCTCTGGCGAGCTGATTATCTCTTGGGTGCATTTCGCAATGAAGTTAGGTGACTTATGAAGACATAAATTTGCAAAATGAAACAAAAAAATTGCTTGAATATTGAAGGAAATGATAGAAAATGTTGAAGGCTCAAGGCTTTTAACCCCCACAAGCAATAGTTATCGTTTGATAAGAATTTTATTAAAGGCTTTATTATATATTTAACACTATTGTCTGCCACAAATATTAAAATAAATGCATGCTAAGCAACTTGGATAATATTCAAAACCGTGTATCCTAACTTGTCAGCAACTCATTTTTAGGGAGACGTACCAGAGAAACCATTTTGTGGTGGTCGGCAAACACTTTCGGCTTGAAGTTGTTGGAAAATGAAGTTGAGACCAACAACTACCGCAAGTTTTTATTGTTATCTTGCACTGGTGCTGAGGGTTGGTTACATTGGACTCTCCTAGTGCATTTGGGAGGCACCTCCCTCGTTTATAAATAATATGTCTTAATGCTTTCACATATGTTTGTGAATATCTATACGAGTGTGAGACAATGGAAAAGGGAAAGCCGACGATTTTAGGGATATATATAGGCCAAACATTTCTTATAATTTTCCCGCTCCCCTATGGAGGTTGTTAGGTCAAAATTCAAATTTCTTTTAATCAAGTTGTTGGAATAATGTTTATTTATTCAGTGGTAGGAATACATTTAATGCATACTCCAGAACTTTATACTTATTTTGTGAGGCTTCCTTCTTAGAAATGTCTAGAATGCTTCCTTTTTTCAATCTTCTCAAGAAGTCTCTAGAAACATGTATAAGCTCTATAAATAGAGCATTTCTCTCAGCTTTAAGTGCAAGGAAAACAAATATAACACTTAAAGTGTGTTTATTTGATATGTTCAATCTTGTTTTGCTGTTATATTTTTCTAGCTCTGGTTTACCTCTTTATGCTACTTTGTTTTATTTAGTTCAACATGGTATCAAAGTGTATTATGATTCATGGGTTGTGCTATTTTTGTTGTTATGTCAAATTTTGACTTGTTTGCAGATCTAAAATTCTGTAATTAGCAGATTGCTGGTTGTAAAAAAAATTTCCCAAAGAAGAGAAATGCTGCTAAAGTCTAATTTGATAAAATGATTGGTCTAGTTAAAAGAAAGAGCAAGAAAAGTAAGCATTATTTTGGAGCAGCCAGTTCGTAAGGATTCTTAAAGGGCACCACTGTGTCTACAGAGGATATTGAAGTGTATTTTTTTTAAAATGGTTATGTGTCTTCAGCTCCTGATCAAGGTTGAAACTGATCAAAGTTTGCAAATTGCTACTAGGAATGTTAGAAAAAATGAATCAAGGTATGCATGAGATTTGATGACAATTTTTGACATTAACAAAGAGTGTTAAGAATTGTGTATAGCTTGGATTGGAAGGTTACAATTAATAGAACAATAATTCTTTGGTAAATGTATTTTTTTAAAGATCTGAGAAATTGTAAAGAATTTGACAAAAGAGAGAGAGTGTTTAACCTCAATGGGAAAAGCTGGAAGAGCTAGAAAGGAGAGGACCAATAATTTAGAAGAAGAATTAATGAAGGTAAAGAAAGAAAATGCAAGAGTAATATGTGATTTTTTGCAAAGAGAATTGACAAAACTAAGAAATGAACTAAGTGTAGAAAGATGTAACTTTATAGATCAGATTAATGTTTATATAGCAGCAAATGGAGAATTAGAACAAAAATTAAAGATGTTTGATGATGTTAAGAAAAGAAATGAAGAATTAAAGGACAAAATGAAGAGACTAAAAGAAGAGAATGACTTGTTAAAGGATATACTAATTCAATTAGTTATTGAAAGAAATACACATGTGAAGACAAAATTATTATATGATGTTTCATGCAGTACAAATGACTTGAATTCACCACCAGAAAAGTATGATTCTGTTGAAGTTGTTTGTGATAAAGAATGTAAGAAAGAGTATGAAAATGTGGCATCAAATACTACTAGTTGTGATAATAGGAATGTTGGTTGGAATATCATGAAGAAAATAGGTTACAAAGGTAAAGGATTGGGAAAACATGAACAAGGAATCATAGAACCTATTCTATCAACAATGAGACCAAAGGTTGAAGGACTAGGATATGCAATAGATGAAAGAAATAATTTCATTGGTTCAAGAAAATTTGTTTAAAGTAAATAATGTATGCAATGTGCAAATTGTAATAGGAAAGGACACACAGAAGACAAGTATTGGGATCTACATCCATGTAATATTTGTGGTTTAAAGAGTCATAGTGAAATGATGTGTTAGAATAGAAAGTGCATAAATATTTGTATGGACAAGTGCTTTAAAATGGACTTTGGATGGAGCTATGGATCAAGTTCACAAAAGATTGTCGATATAATCAAAGGTTTGTTTAAACACAAATCTTCAAGTGTGAGAAATAATAAAAATCCATCAAAGTGTGAATTCTCAAGGAGTACAAATGGTTTGAGAAAATCAGAATCATTGTTCAGTAAGACATCCATGAAGAATGAGATTTCATAAAGGAGAAAATCCTAAAGATAGTTTCCTCATTATTGAGATGATATTTGTGCCAAGCCTTTGAATGGTTTATGGTAATCCATAATCACTTGCTTGGGTGAAAAACTTAAAAGAAAAAGAAATTGTATTAGTTGGAAAATCCCAAATGGTTATGGGTGAACTGGTAAAAAATTCAAAGTATAATGACAAGAGGAACAAAGTGATAATGATACTAGGAACCAAAATCTTAATTGGTAAATGGGTACCTAAAATGGCTTAACATCAAGACCCATGTCCTATTTGATTAATATCTCCCACATATAGATCCATTAGTGGTAGAAATTAAGAGAGGGTGTTGGAATAATGTTTATTTATTCAATGGTCGGAATACATTTAATGCATACTCCAAAACTTTCTACTTATCTCATGAAGCTTCCTTCTTAGAAATCTCTAGAATGCTTTCCTTCTTGAAGCTTCTCAACAAGTCTCTAGAAATATGTATAAGCTCTATAAATAGAGCATTCCTCTCATTTGTAAGTGCAAGAATAAAAATTATAGTGCTTTAATAATAAAGTGTGTATATTTGATATGTTCAATCTTGTTTTGTTGCTATATTTTTTGTAGCTCCATTTTCACTCTTTATGCTACTCTGTTTTGTTTTGTTCTACACAAGCTCTAGGAATTGCAACTATACTCGTATCTCCATCGAAAATTATACCTAGGAGATTGAAATTGTAAGGATGTCTTTAATTTTTATAAGTAACATTTTAAATTAAATATTAAGAATGCTAATTACTATATTTTGTCTTTAATAAAAACCATTATAGATATATTAAATAAATCTATCTAAACAAATGTTGATAGAAATCCACTACAAAAAAAAAAATTTAATTTTCTACATCTAAAATTATTTATATTTAGTTTATTCCCATTTATTTAGTTTTTTTACTAACTTAAGCTTTTTCTTTTAATTTCTAAAAAAATGGATGATTTGAACAAATATTTTATGTGGTATTTATTAAATCTCTATTAAAAGTATTTTCTATTTATAATAAGATTTAAACTTTTAACATGTATATGGTTGTCAAATTTAACCTAAAAAAATAAAAGTTAACATTGACATGTTCACACCATCCCACTCCAACCATTCTGCCATTGTAGAATGCCTCTGTGCATTAAATATTAAATATGTTAAGGAATATCATTCTTAAGATGCTTATCTCATTTAAATCATATTGAGTTATAATAAGTGATAGTTTTCAATTTCATGTTCATCAATATCCACATACAAAGGAGATTGGAGACAATACAACACAATCCCTTGGGATAAGGTGGCTCAGTCTCACCATGATTTATTTCTATATTTGTACTTTATCAAAAAGTTGCTAAATAAAGTTGGATTCTTTGACAAGAAAAGACTTGTAGTAGAAAAACAAAAACCTTTCTATTTTTTGGCAATTTATTCTCTTATGCTTTTTTTTTATGCAAGGGTTGTGCATAAGGAAGTTTCTAAAATAATTTATAGATGTGTTGAATGTAGACACTTTAGAAATTGTTTCCTCTTGTGTAAAAATTCTATATATATAAAGCATTTTTGTAGAGAATTAAGGGAGAGATGAGAAGTTATTTGCATAGGGTTATGCTGCTAGATATTCTCCAGAATGGAGCAAGATGTAAATCTCCATGTTAAGACTAAAAATGTATTTTAACTTGTTCTTGAATAATACATTAGCTTGATGGTCTAGAGGGTGGGGTTTTTACCTAGAAAGGTTTTCCCCACGTATATATGTGTTCTCTATTCTATCTCATTCTTCTAGTTTTATGATTGTAGAATAATAATCTATTTGTTGTAATGCTGCTAAAATATTAAAGATTTAATTTGAAACATATATCCTTTACAACACAACCCTTTTTTTTTTAGTTATTATGATTTCTTTTTTTTAAAGGGTGTGTCCTTATTCTAAATACATCCACAAATAAGCAATTTTTTCTAAAGATGGATGTGTTGGTAACATTCATAATTGCACCCATAGATAAAGAAGGTTGTATTCATCAATATGTTAGAGGTAACATGTTGTTTTAAGATATTAATTAAACACTTGATTAATTAAAATGTCACATTTGTACCCTCAAAACATAAGTTTTTGACACAAATTTATGCTTAATTGCATGATTAATAAGCCTTTGATAAGAAACCCTCAATAGATGACAAAATGTGAGTTTTTGACATAAATTTTCATTTTAATTATTTCATTATTAAGCCTTTGATATGTTACCGATGCATACATGTCAACCCTTACACCTCTAAATCACCACTGCAACTTTATAATAATTGGGTTAGCACTTAGAATATAAATAATGAAGCAAGGAAAATATAGTCAAACTAGAATATTAGAAATTAAAGTTGAAACATGCATCTATTACACCTATAAACAACCATTGTACCATTTTTTTAATATAATGAATACTTAAAAAATAATCAATGAAACAAGAAAATTATTAGAAATAATAATATTAAATATTAGGTTTGAAACATGTATCTCCTACACCTATAAATCATCATTGCATCTTTATATTAATGGGATGATCACTTGAAATGCAACCAATGAAGTGACAAAAAATAAATAAAAAATCAATGAAATCTTAAAGATTAGTTTTGAAATATAGACCTAGTACAATTGATCTTCAAGTTTTGATAATATTTAAAAAATAATGAATGAATCAAGAAAAATTTAAAAAATAAGAATATTAAATATTAGGTTTGAAACATCTATCTCCTACACTTATAAATCATCATTGCATCTTTATATTAATGGGATGATCACTTGCAATGCAACCAATAAAGTGACAAAAAATAAATAAAAAATAATGAAATCTTAAGGATTAGTTTTGAAATATAGACCTAGTACAATTGATCTTAAAGATTTGATTCTCTATATTATAACTTATAAATCATTTATATATTGTCTTAATATTATACATTCTATCGTAAAAATATATCAAGCTTTCACGTTATGATTGACTATAACAATAAAAAATCTTTTATAAAAATTACATGTATGTCTATGAGTGTAGGAATGTGCATACATATATGTGTATATATGTTTATGTGCATTTTTGTAGTACATGCATGTATGTCTAGACACACACATACACAGACACAAATACTTCTAGAAAATATTTCTATGTATATTTGTGATTAAAATTATTCTTATAATATTATAAAAATATTATCAAGACTTATGTTAAGTATAACTAGATAATAGTTAAAAATTTAGAGATATTAATTATTATTTTGAAAATTCTAATTAAATTTATTGACAAAAATATACATTTATTATTATTTAAAGATGAAGGCTCTAACAAGATACTCTAACATACATGTCTTTTCATACACTTGTAAGAAACATTTTCACTTGTATATAAATAACATAACCACTTATACTATGAACGAAGAAACAAGAGAAATGTTGATTATGAAATATTAAGGTTCAAGCATAAATCCCATACACTTCTAAATGATATTAGCGCCTCTATATTTAATTGTATAAAAACCTAAAATATGACTAATAAAGAAAAAAATTTATAAAATAAATTGAAAAGTTAAAAAAAAGAGTTAAAGAATATGAATATCATAATTAATCTTTAAGATTTCCTTCTCCTTGTAACTTTAAAATATAGTTTTATATTTTCTAGAGATCATCCATTTTAAAAATATATCTTATTTACCTCTTATGTAATATATTTAAAAATTACATATAATAATAATATTATTCTTACTTATTTTATTACTAATACGGTTATATGATAATTTGATTTATTTAATAAATAAAATCATTAGAAAAATATATGTTTAGTTGCAAATACAAGCGTTGACTATAATACTTTTGAGCATATCATTAAAGGTTTATAAGGTACAATAATTATTAATATTTTGGTATTTTGGGATGGATGCAATGTGTGTTCCTTTTTTGGCACATTTTATTTTAATAATTGTAATGTTCAGCAATGTTTCCCAAACACTATTTTAATGCTTGCTAGAGAATAAGGCAACAAACTATTGAGTTTATTCCTTTTTAACATAAGAGAATAAAAAAATGTCAAATTTTCTTAAGAAAATGCAATACTATTTGTTTACACTTCCTTTAAACATAATAATATTAGTTTTAAATTTTCTAGTAGAAAATTCAAGCTAAAGTGGTCCCTAATAGGAAGTATATATCCTGAAGGAAGATAATCCTTTTCTTTGCTTTGTTTGGAAAAAGATACGCATTTAAATTGGTCTCTGATATATGACTACTAGTTTTTCTTCTTCTTCAAAAGATATATAAATTGATTTTATTTAGAAGTAATGAGATGTAAATTCCATAAATATATTCTTTTTAAAAAAAAAATTGAACCTAAGAAATTTGCCTTTAATTTACAAGTCTCAAATTTGGGAGGACTAGATAGGATTGGCAACTGCATGGACAAATGACATATATTTTATATAAATTTATGCTCTATTGAGAAATAGGTCTGTGTACAAGACCTTGTTAGCAAATAATTCATATGCAAAAAATAAAAGTGAACATACTTTTGGCTAGTGAAATGGCATTGTAAGGAAACAAAAGTTGTATGCGTATTAGAATGAAAAATGTCAATGAGTGTACCGTATCAATTGTGAAAGATTGGTATTGAAAATATTGGTTTGAAAGAGCTAAATGTAATTATAGGAGTCTATAGGGGAGCTTGTAGATATCACTTCTTGCAACATAATTCCTCAAGTTGTATAGTATGAGTAAATTAGTATTTTTTTTGAAATTTAAAAATGATATCCATACAAACATGAGAGGAAGAGTGATGAAACAAGGTGTGTTTCACTCTTGAAGATGGATGGCCAAATTAGCACAAAATCCTTGACATATGCCTCAAAGATTCCTATAGAATCATCCATAATTGGAAATAAAAAGGTAGGATAGGAGATGCTTGTAGATTTCTCATAATGAAGCTTTTAACCTTTTTTAAATGTTACAATGTTAAGAAACTTACATTTTAGCAAAATAAAATAATTTTACAACTTCCTCAAATCAATATAATTTTATAGAAATTAAAAATGTAAATAATAATAAAGTATATTGATAACAAACTATTTATGGGCTCAATAGGTTTTATTGTTCACTTTCTTCTATTGTGCTAAGATCAGGTCTCATCACTTCTTGATATAATTTTTGGTTGATCTCTTGGCCATCAAGCATAATTTTTCTTTTAGGTTTGAAAGGATGTAGATGGAACACCCATGTTTGATATTCTTGTTTATGATTGGTGGAAGGTGATGGTTGATGGATTGATCATGTTTAGGATACCTAAAAAATCAATCATATTAAAAGTAAAGTCAAATCTTTGAACAAGGAAACTTTTAGAATATTTTCACCAAAAAACTAACATAAAAAGGGGCCTAGATGAAAATAAAAAATGCTATCCAAATAGATGGGGATTACTAGGGTAAATTTGAGGAGGAAAAATATTTAGTTGTGAGGTATCATGATATTGTGGCCAAAGAGAAGATTCACTAAAGATAGAGATCAAGAACCCTCTAGTTGAAGAGTGGAGAGAGGAGCACTAGGGTTTTTCATCTAATGATGTTTGAATATAGGCCTTCCAAAAGGATTTTAAATATAACTTTAGAGATAGGATATGTGCAATCTGATGGGGATCTTTCTAAATCTTTTCTGGATTTCTTCTCCAAATTTTAAACAAAACAGTTCTAATATTTTCCCTAAAAGTCAAAATAAAATTTTGGCTTCCATTCCTTTGATACTAGATGAAAACATTAATAAAATTTTTGCTTCTATTCCTTCAATGAATGACATAAAAAATGAGGTGTTTTCTTTTGAAGGAGAGAAGTTCCAGGGGTTGACGATTTACATTTTTTTTTTTTCTTTCAACAAATTTTCAAGTTAGTGGGGTTAGAGATGTGTGTAATTGTTAAAGATTTCTTTGTATCTAGGAAGCACCTTAAAGAACAAAATTCTACCTTTATAGTTTTGATCCCTAAGAAAGAGGGCACTAGAATGGTGAAAACATATGGATTGACTAGTTTGTGCAATTCCACATATAACGCGTTCCCTATAGTCATGACCTCAAGATTGTTGTTTATTTTTCCTTTGATTATTTCATCACAACAAGATGGTTTTATTTTCAGCAGGAAAATTTTCGGTTACATTATCAAAGTCCATGAGGTGATACACTCTACTAATACTTCAAATTCACAAGGTTTTCTCCATAAGATTGACTTGTCTAAACCTTATCAGAGAGTTGACTAGGACTTTAAGTTCAAATTATTAAAGAATTTTGGGTTTGGGAATGATTTAATTTAGCTTGTTTCATAATTGGTTGAGATGTGCTTTTCAATGATCATAGTTAATGGTTCCTCTTAAAAATTTTACAAACCTAGAAAAAGAGTGAGATGAGGAGATCCTCTTTATCTTATCCTTTTTTGCAATTACAATTGAGAACCTAGCTGGTAGATTTCCAGTTCTCATGTGTTTGATGGTCTAGTAGCAAGCGTTCAACTTTCTTATGATCACCTAACTTAATCTCATGAGAAATGTGCTGATGATAAAATTAGGATGGGGGAATCTTTGATTATGAGAGCAAGAAACTTTAAATATTTCCTTCAAGTGTGCATTAAGGCCTTGGGATAATTGTTTAACTAGGAGAGAGGATACATCTTCTTTATCAACACTCCTATTCCTAGACTAGGGCATAGTGCTCGAATATTGGAATGTAAAGTCGAGAACATGCTTTGTTACTATTTGAGGTTTCTTTTAGGGTTTAAACATTCAAAGGCCTTATGGGCTAAGATGGTTGATAGATTTAATGAAAAAATCACTGGTTTAAAAGCCTACCTCATATACCAAGTAGGAAAAATCATAATTCAAAACATGGTTATTTATACTCTTAGTCTATTTATAATTTTACATATGTTTTTTGATAAAATAGAAAAAATATAGAGAAATTTTCTTCGGTCTCAAGTGGAGGTCAAAAAAAGGTTGGCTCTAGTTGCTTGGGATAAAATCTACAATGAAAAAGGAATCGGTGGACTTAGATTGTGCTATATCAAATTATTTAATTTGACACTCTTGGCCAAGACAATTTGAGATATTTTTGAAGAAAATAAATATTGAAATAAATCCTAAAGGATAACTACCTTAGCAATCATGAGTCTTCTCTGTAGAATCTTATAAAAAAATAAAAATTATTCCATTATCATTAGATTGGTCATACATACACCTAGTTTTTTCCCCATTTAAAAAAAAATTCTTTCACCAAATAGATTAATTTCTTTCACATGCTAACTAGTAGTTTTGAAGCTAAATTCAATTTTATACAAATTCCATTGTTACATATTTTTGATATAAGGTAGATAACTTATCAATTTTTTTACATAAAGTTCCCTAACTCTACTTTAGGGATATCTTATTACCACTTGAGTTCTTACATTGGCTAACCATGATCTTGACCATAGCTAAGAATAGAGGAGGACTAGATCTCTCAAGAAAAAAATTATCCCTTTTATCTTGTGAGACCAACAATGAGATTCACTTTTTTAATTTATTTATGTAAAAAAATATAAAACCATGAGATTCAAGATTTTTATTTCTCATTTAGGAGATGATATAGTACTTATAAGGTGCCACCCTCCTTATTACCTTATCTAACTCCATTATATTGGCTACATAGATGTCATGGAAGCATGATCGAATCTTCACAAAATGAGAAGTCTGCACACAAAGACACAAATATGAATTTCCTATCATGGTTGTACATGATTTCCTTATAGCCTCTCATGTTAAAGGTCCTATGAAAGGAAATTTCCAAAAGAAATTTTAACCAAATGGATTGAAGGAAAAAAGTGTAAAATAACTAATAAAATAATAAGTATAAGTTTACTTAATGGTTTTAGGTTTGTATACAGTTAATCATTTCTACCCTAGTTCTAGTAAGATCTCACCCAAAATTCATGAGTCAATTTTGGAATGATGACATAGATAGTAGCCAAAGGAGTATTTTTACATCTTATTGATAATATTGTATTTTATTGTGAATTTGATGGAAAAAGAGTATATCTTGTAACATAATAAATAAATGCTACCAACAATTTAAAGTCTCTTTTAAATAACTCATGACACCCTAAATAGAGCAAATTATTGAAAATAAATAATTAGAGACTCCACATGTAATATTTATTGAGAAAGAAATTAGTGCACAAATAATTCTCTTTCCACAAATCAATTATTTTAATTCATCCTAATATTTCTAAGTACTTTTGTTAATAAAGATGCTTTGAATCTAGATAGGCTCTCACGTGGTGAGAAGACTACTTGAATCAATTTATTCTTAGGATAATCTACTTGAAGAGGGGCTTGTTCAACTCCTATCAACATTTTTTAGGATTCATTTACTTCTATAGATTGTATAATTTATTTGAACCAAAATATAATTTTGTCATGGTGGACTAAAAGAAGGTCCAACTTTGTCAAATCCCAAACTAGCAAAAAATACTCCTAAAGAAACTCAATGAAAAAATTGGTCACCATCATTGGAATATTTTTGAGATCACAGAGTGGCTTTTCAATGTTTAAATATGAAGCTTTTGATGGCACAAAATATGATGAATTTTGGACTTGAATTATAAACCGAGATTTTAGAAGAAAATTAAAACTTGCCATCAAAGGAAACAAACTTACTTATTCAATAGTTAATCTTTTCATCTATCTTTAAAGTAAAAAATTTCCAAAGAGAAAGAGAAACCTTAAAAGAAAATGGGGTGACCATATTTTTCTTTCTTCAATCAAATTTATATTGAAATAAAATAACCAACTTGTTCAAAGTAGAAAAAGTGTCTGTAATAAGAAATCTAAGCAACAGAACTTTTAAACATATTATATTTATCCTCAATAATAATGAAAAAAATGTTCACTCCTAAAATGACCATTAACAAATTAACTTTGCAATTTGGGAAGAATAGGTTGAGAATGAAAAATTTTATGCACTAAAAATCAGCCAAAAGCTTCAAAAGTGAGCCCATTAAAAGATTGAAAGAAATAAATATTTTTGAATATAATTAAAGGGTCCAAAAGATTATTATTTTATAATATTGTGACTAATGTTACAATAACTAATATTTTAATAAAAAATACACATTTCTTTTAGAAAAAATAATGTCAACATGAATTGGTAATCCACTAGCATTGAAATTAACTTATTTATAATTACTCAGTAATAAAGAAAAATAATAATAATTTATAGTGAGAAATTTAAATGATTGTGAAAGTAGTTATAATTATGGTTGAAGAATAAATAAAAATACAAATTACTCTAAAGAATATAAGTCATTCCATTCATTAAGATAATTAGAATAACTTTTTGACTATCATGGAATTCTACACGTGAATTATGAATTCAAGAATAACATTGCAATATTTTTTGAATAGACATTTAGTTTTGACTTATGCCTTAACTATTATTCTTTCGAACTCTTCATGAAAGTCTAGGATCAATTTCCAACAATCCCCCCTTTAATCTTAACTAATGATGCATATAATATAAAATAATTATATTTTATTCCAACTTTAGCTAGATACTCTTCTACCATGATGCATTATGTAGAATATTCAACTTAAATGGAAAAATATTGGCTTGGTCAACTCCTTCAAGCCTTTTATAAGACTTGGATTTGACTTATTCCAAAATAAACTTGTTTTGATATGTAATCCTCCTACAACTTAAAACTTTGTAGAAATAACATTGTCTTTAGGCATAGCAATCTTCTAATCTTATTGACCATGAATTCTTACAATTTGTATCTCCTATTCTTTTGAAAAAGCTTTTTAATTAATCGCAAGGTTATATAAAATCCCCAATTAATTGCTTTGAACTTGAACTTAAACCCCTCCTACGATGACTAGTTTTATGCTTTGTTCAATGTGGACTCCCACTTTTTAAAAATTATTCCTTTTGGATTCTTTGACCTCATTCTTTCAAGAGTTGGCTTCACCTTTTTAGACATGACATATGCATGATAA
The DNA here is from genome assembly GCA_028749045.1 of Cupressus sempervirens. NCBI lineage: Eukaryota > Viridiplantae > Streptophyta > Pinopsida > Cupressales > Cupressaceae > Cupressus > Cupressus sempervirens. Next base: position 172,202,661 of record CM053784.1, read on the forward strand.
CAAGATTTTGTTTGTCCTTTCAACATGGACTATTCATTTTTAGAACTTGCTATTTGTTCACACATGGTGAGGAACTTCATTTATATTTAAGCTATAAAAAAGAAAATTGGGACATGATTTATCTTTATTGTAGCTTTTTCATGATAAGACACAATGACTTCAATTTTAAAGAAAATGAAAACTTTATAAACTTTGGTTTTCTTCTTTCATTGTAGCACCTAAACCTTCTTTTATTTTCAAAAGTTAACCATGTAAACATGATAGAAAAATGTTGTAAAAACAAATAAAGAAAATGAAACGAAACCACAAATAAATCAAAAAGTACATAAAACATTTTAATATTTAGTGTAATTATAATTATTTAGTGTAATTACACACATTTGTTTATTGAGTGATCAAGGTTAAACTAGTCAATAGATTATAAATGAAGACTTCATTACAAATGACTCGATATATTTAGAAGTCTTCAAAATATAAGAGATTATTTAATTTATCATGTAATTTAACATACAAATTACAAGGTATCAAAGCTTAAACAAACTACAGTTAATTAAGAAATATCTAATTAATCTACCACTTCATTGGTTTGGTGGAGTGAGCTATGATATTAGTTTTTGTTTCTATATACTAGGTGGATGCAGTGGCTAGGTACCTATGAAAATTAGTGAGATGATCATAGTCTCCTTTTCATTCCTACTTTGGTTGCAGCCTTCCATACTTGATTGAAAAAGTCTTCAAGATTTGGTGTTTCATTCCATGTGTATCTTTGAGTTTAGTTGTTTTCCTTTGTGTGCCTCCTAATTTGGTGTACATTTCTGTCTTCTCTGCTTGGTCAGGTTCTACTTTAGTCAAGGTTTTTTAGATCAACAATTAGTTTTGACAAAGCTTTCCAACTTCTACATACTTCTATGGTGTTCTTCATGATTATCTTTTGTTCCTATTTTCTGGAACATTCCTAGTTTGAAGGCTTCTTCAGTCCTTTACAAGTTTCTTTTCAGAATTATTTCCATCTCCTTTTGTAGTAGGGTTTTTCCCATGTGCTTTTCTCTATTTCTACTCTTTTCATAGATTTGGTTGTGCTAGGTTACCTCATCACACCTTTTATTTCTGGGACTAAAATTTACTTTCTATAGTACTTTCTAGGTTTCTAACTACTGTCTAAGTTTATCTTAAGGGGACATATTAGAGTAATTAGATATTTTCTAATTAACTCTAGTGTACTTAAATTAAACTTTAGGCATATAATAATTCATTATTTTATTAATAATTACTATGCAACCTAGGTTAGACCTTCTTAGGGTTTTGATCTCCTTTATAGTGATGATTTCTCTTTTCTTTCTCTGATATCATGTTGAAGTTGATGAAAGACCAACCCCATAGCTCCCAAGAATCATTTGCATGCAAATACCTATCACAGAAATAGAGAAACAAAAGTTATTGAGGCTAGAATTCTAAGATCCATAGACATGACATTCTTGATGAGCAAAAAGAGAAATTTCTATTATCAAAATTGAATCTAGTTAACAATTACAAAGAGAGATTGTTTTTATAAAGGAGATCAAAACCCTAAAATGGTCTAACCTAGGTTGCATAATAATAATTAATAAAAGAATTGAATATTATATGCCTAAAGTTTATCTTAAGTAGACCATAGTTAATTAGAAAATATCTAATTACTCTAACAACACACACACACACACACACACACACACACATAGAGCGAGCGAGAGAGAGAGAGAGAGAGAGAGAGAGAGAGAGAGAGCTCAATTAATTTTTTTAAGCATATATAATTTTCTTGAAGATTTAAGAGCTAATTTTTTTATATTTTATGTTAAATATAATATAAGTTATCAATAAATATTTATGTTTAGATAGTAAAAATATCTTCTTTTTTTGTCCTTTGGCATGTTTACTAGATTTATTTAAAATTATACTTCTAAAGATTTTTGCAAAAAATATTTCCAAAAAAAATAAAATACTAACTTATTGAATTGGTATTCTATGTTATATTTTATAACATGTAAATATATTACTAGCTCTTTATCTCATATAGAATCCTTTTTTCTTTTTATCTTGACATCTTCATTTTCCTTTTTCTACTTAATCTTAATTCTAAATCACATACATAAAAGATCATGTATTGAATTGATTCATTGCTTATAAATACCTTACAACACCATATGCAAAATATTGATAAAGCATTTCCTTCATGTTATTAACCATCTAAAAATACCTTTAGGGAAAAAATTAGATTTTCAAACTAGTTTATTATGTTATTTAATTGAACCTAGAAACTAATGCATTAATTTAAAAACTCTAACATTCCCCCCTTACTACAATAATATGAACAAGAGAGGAAGTTACAAGGGTTTAAAACCAAACCCTCTAGATACTTTGGAAAAGCACCTTCACCAATCCTCCTCACTCACTTAAGAAATATTAAATTGATTGCACTCTAGTATATCTCATAACTAAAATATTTAAATTTTCCTATACAAAATGTGTGTCCTCCAAACTTCCCTCTATAATGAAACACATTCTGTTTGAAATTCTATATCTCCCTTAAGTGTTTCTAATTTGCCCTCTATTATTACACATGAGAAACCTTTCCTCTAAAAGTCCATATTATGTGTGTCTAATTCATTCTCCTTTACTTTAAAAAAATCACCACTGATATGCCCGCTCATCAAATGCCTTTCCTTTGAAATTCCATATCTTGTTCAAGTGTGTCCAAAGATTCGTAAAATTATTTAGATTCAACCAAAATATAAATCCTCCCTTCCCCTTTAAGGGACAATCATGATGCTAAGCCCCCTCTTCTCTTGAGGGATACAAGTATGTTAAGTCCACTCTTTTTTTTATAGAATATTTTTTCAAGTCCCACCTTCTCAAGAATGCAATAAGTTGTTTCTCATGCAACGAGTCATCTTTGACTGAGATGCTATCTCAAGATGAATGGTACCTCCTTCCTCTATTTCCTCTCACATATCTATGATTCTTTGCTAATCTCTAAATAATAAATCTTTTATTAATTATTATATTTCATGGTGACTTTTCACCATCAAATGAGAAATTTGTATGTTTGAAAAATACACAAAAGTGTGTTTCGCCTTTAATCGTAGTAATTTTTTTTATGTTATACAAATTTTCATTGATGATGTCTTTGGCCTGTTGAATGTAATTCATATGTGCATGCCCATTCTCTAGCAATAATAATATTTAGGTTCTCTTCTATTGAAAATGTTAGATTTCCTTCTAGCAATCAAAGTTAATTTCTTAATTCAACTTTAACTGCGGTAATGTTTTTAATGTTTTTTCAACTTTTCATTAACGATGTCTTTGGATCATCAAACATAACTCATGTGCATGCCCATTCTCCAACAATAATAATGTTTAAGTTCTGTTCTAGTAAAATTTTAGATTTCTTTCTAGAAATTAAAGAATATTCCTTTGTAATTTGATGACCCTTATTAGCTTTACTTCCTTCACCAATTAGAGAATAAATGAGTTTTTGTAAGATAGGATTCATTTTTTAGAGTGAAAATAATATAATCAAATCTAGAAGGCATAATATTTAGTAGAATTGATTGGGTATGCATGTTAACCATATCATTTAAGTAAAATTATTGTTGTTTTGGCCTTATCTCATATACAAAAATAAAAATAATTTCACTGATATTATTTTTATTTTAGTCTTCTCTTAGATATAGTAATAAAAATATTAGACTATCTAACAATATATAAAGGATAAAAAAAATTTATGATATTTATTTAAATATTTTTATCTAGCAAAATGTGGAATAAGGCAACTAATTTTCAATTTTGGATGCTTTTGTACAACTTTTAAGTGGATTTCTAATGCTCACATCATCAAATTTGGCTTATTTAGCTTCATTTTTTGAATTTTGTGAAATGTTGCAGTAAATTAATTATTATGAAAACTTATTAATTTTTAAATGGAAAAATTGATAAATAATTTTGTTTTCCAATACGTGACTATAGATATTTTTACTTAAAGTCACCTTTAATACAATTTGTACACATTTTAAACAAAATCATTTTTTAATGAAACCACCTTCTTAGAAAAGTGAATCGTATAAACACATTCCTAATACAACACATATGCATGTAATAAATGAGATTTTTTTCCATTTCTATTACAATATTTTCAATATAAAATTAAGTTTTCTTGCTAGTTCTTTCTCTGATGAGCCTTTGAATTAGTTTATTAATAAATATATTATATAAGTGCTATGTCACTTTTTGATTATATATATATATATATATATATATATGCTAAAAATAAATCTTTGAAATTAATTGTTTTCAAACGTTCAAAGAAGGAAAAGATGGGAATCTAAACTTAACTTATAACACACACACTAATTCATACTATCACCAAGAAAAAAAATAGAACATATCCATTTCCTTTTCAATTGTATATTTGATTCTTTCTTTGAACCTTGTGAAATTTAAAAAAAAAAAGCATTTTTTCTAACACATCACCTTTGATTTAGCTTTTTCTCACCAAATATATGTCAATACATAATCTACAACACATTATTGTGGGCTCATAGATTCCAGTGATTGCAAGGCATCCATAAAAGAGAATTTGTGAAAAGAATTTCAATTTATTCATTAATTCAATACTTATTACACCTTCAAACAAAGTATCAATGTCTATAAAACTATAATTGAAGATGATTTTTTATTAAATGCTCTAGTACACATGTTTACAAAATATTATAGTTATAAATTCTACAGTATATATGAATGCAAGGTGTAAAATCATAGACATAAAAACTAATGGAGGGCATTTACATTCTTTTAAGAAAATAAAAGAAGGTGCAAAATCTTCTAAGAAACCTTGGTAAGAATCCTCCATGCCTATGCTAAATGTCATAAAATACCTCCTTCATATTTTCATGATTTGAACAAATGAATAACTATATATTTCATACATCTTCTCACTCCTAAAAAATACACCATCATACAAGAATCACTACATTGCATGCATAAGATATAAAGTTCTTATATTGGTAGAATAATAACATCCTTTCTCTTTGGGGAGTTTGGAAAAAGAAATTAGAAGAGTGTGAATTATAAGGAAATGGTGTTAGATCCTAAAGAAGTCAAAGAGAATAAAGCCAAAATCCTAAAAATAGAGGAGGAAGTAGAGAGTAATTTCATTGGTGGGTCAGTGGAAAAAGAATTAGGCCACCATGTACCTATCCTTCTCCTATTTTTTTCACTCTCAAGATGTTAATGATGGTTTATAGAAGAAGAAATAGATGGGAGGAAAAAATGTGTAAACTAATGAAGATGAGGAGGGTGTTAAAAATGTGGAGACTAGTGAAGAAGAGGATGACTGCAATAAAGATGAACTATGTAATAATTTCTTTGAGGAAAATGTGAGTCATTATGTGTACATTGAGCTGAATAATTACCCTCTCCACATGGCCCCTGAAAAATCCAAGGATTAGAATGAGGAAAGGAGATAGAGACAATTCCCTATCATCAACATAATGTATGATGATGAGGTTCATATTAAGTTGTTAGAGGAAGATCTAAAAGGTATTGATATTCATCCTTCATTGGGTGTGCCCCAAAGAATGAAATATATTTTGATGTATAAATTTAAAGAATGGAGCAAAGGACCTTTAATTCCATTAAAAGGGTCAACATCAACTACATATCCCTAAATATAGAAATGAAAGAAATTGAGAATAAGCTCAATGAGGAGGTAGGGAGTGGTAATGGTAAGATAGATATAGAGGTAAAAATACAAGGGATGGTTGAAAAATTGAAAATAGGAAAGAAACACCTCTTCTTTGATTAACAATTACCAGAAGTTGTTGGAGGCCATGGTGGAAATTATATATTAGAATGTTTTTAAATGTGGATATCTAGTGGACAACCACATGGTGGTGGACTAAAATGAGGTCAAGGGAACGAATGATACATTGGGTAAGAAAAGAACTAGATCTACTTCCAATAATCTCAAGGCCAAGAGTGGTGAATAGGCCAAAGAGGATGTCAAAGAAGTCATGAAGAAGATTAAGGAAACAGAGGAGATGGTACCAGAGCTAGCATAATTCTAAGTTGGTTTGATTTTCCTATAACTGTCCAATGACATAACTTTTCTTTAATTTTAAATATGCTTCACATTCTAGATAGGATAAAAAAATATTTTAGAACTTAAGTTTAGACAAAGTTATGGTTGTTGGATACATAATTCTTTAATATCAAAAATTTAAGGGTATGTGCAGGATCATGGTGTGCCAAAAAGTGGTGATGTGAAAAAAAAAAGAGTTTGAAGATGCCTAAAAGCACTTCAAAATCCGCTCTGACTTTTTTTATCTATCTAGGAACCAAACCTGGAAGGTTAAGCCGAGCCTTATCGAATATCCGATATGATATCAGATATCTGATTTGACATCGAATATCCGATATGATATCAGATATCCGATTTGACATCGAATATCCGATAATATCAGATATCTGATTTTAAATCAAATATCTGACTAATAATTATAATCACATAATAGTATGATATATTATTTAATATTATTATTTTTTAATATTAATATTTACTTAATGATATTATTATTATTTAATATAATATTATTATTATTTAGTATTATTATTATAATAATTATTATACTATAATATAATAATAATAATAATATGTTATAATCGTATAATATTATAGTATAATAATAATATTATAATGTATTATATTATAATAATTTAATATAATAATATTATTATTATATAATATGATATTTTATATTATAATATATAGTAAATTAATATAATAAATATAAAATATAATATAAAAATATATAAAATGTAATATATATTATATATTATATGTTATATTATATATATTGTACTCATTTTATGTTATTATGCCATATCGGATATCTGATACCTGTACATTGGATTAAATAAAATCACAGACCCGCAGGACCTCATTTTACACGAATTTGGGGCCAGTATTGCCATAGTGGATCGGATATCAAATACGAGATCGGATAGCAGATATCAGGTATGTTTCCCCCCCGACTCATGTTTAACCTAAATTTAATAGATTTTAACATGATTTTTTTTGTTTGAGTTGAATCTAGGGTTTTTTTGACAAAAATGGTTAAAATTTAGATTTTTTTTTAATATATATTACATTTTGCAATTCAATAGTAATGGCTGATCAAAATGATGACACTGAGGCAGGGAATAATATTCCTCGTAACCCACCACCAAACGATCCAGTATCCCACAAAAGCCTCCAACAAATGATCCTCCACCTCCTCAAAACCCTCCTCAAATCGAGGATTTGATAAATGAAAATCTAACTGAGTTGAGAGGTTTGTATAGAACATACAATAATGTACCTGCACTGGCTCCTATGTTATCCACGTTAAACACCATAGTGGATAACATTGAAACCCTTACAAACCAACAAAATGTCGCTCTTCATTGGCATGATGAAATGCACCAGATGTTTGATGATGGTTTGGATTATGATGAGGTCATGGCCCTCAACATAACCAAAGATGATTTGGCTAGCCTTTTTGCTAACCCAAAAACGGGTATACCAGTTGACCCAAAGAAAACCAAACTATCGATTAAATGGTGCACAAATGATGCCATATGCACAAATTTTTGGGACTGTTGGTGGATGGTCTTTGATATCCCTCCACATGGCAATTTAGACATACCATTTTATTTCCTTAAAAAATTATATGCATAATTTGTGTTGAAACTTAAAGTGAACTATTGGAGCATGAAGCCCAACATGGGCTTAGGACTAGGAGCTCCTCTGGATAGACCCTCTTCCCAATGGAAGAAACTTGGCACTTTTGTCCCCCCCCCCCCCCCCTAATATCTCTCCCCCTCCTCGAGTGTAGCATCCAAATATTATGGCAGAGGCTAGCTCTCAGACCATCAGAGCCATTCATAGGCTGAGTAGCCTAATGATATCTCAGGCTAGGTCAGTCCTGCCTCCTCGTGTTGATGATGTTGGTGCCAGTTCATTATCGACTAGCACATCACATGTTTGTGTGCCTCAAACTTCCATTACATGCAAGAATATTTGCCTAGGTCCCGTAGGTGATCTTCCTGAGTATCATTTTGTATTAGATGAGGATACACCAGATGCACGTGCAAAGGCTATAGACCCTGATGCGAGAGAGGAGGGGAATGCAAAGGCATGGACTCCTTCAGTGTCGGTACGTGTATACATTTTTTTGTTATGAAATATGTGATTTAAAGTTAATTTTTATAATAGAGTAATTTTATTTTTTAAGCCATACTGACTTTTACATGTATGTGATCTTCATTCATGTTTAGTTGATGACCGAGGAGGAGCTCAAATAGATAGATGATGCTAGACTCTCGGCCATTTCATTTGGCCTTGAGACATCTACGGTACATTATGTTGTGTTCACATTTTTTTTTCTATTTGATATTGTAGCATATATGGTTGCTAATCTTTCTTTTATCTTGTAGATACCACCTGCTCGAGGGGGACAAAGTGCAGGGGGTGAGTCAGCATGCATTGATAAAGGAAAGGTAATTAGATGTTTTCTAATTGATTAAATATTGATGCATTTTTGTAAAATGTTTGTGGTAATCTCATTTAATTACATTCTATATTGTATATAGGGTGTGGCTACTGGCGATGAGCCTGTATAGATTTAGCATCCTAGATCATCAGGGATTTTCATTCGCACAGAGAGCCCCATTGTATGTATAAGTATCATTTATTTTTTATTTTTTTAATTGATGCAGAGGAAAGTATGATTTTTGTTCTATACAATTTCTGTAATTTTTTCCATACCAATAATGATTCATGTCTTGCATATGTTCATTACAACTTAATTAGGCTTATATGCACCTGTCCAACCGACCAAGTTGGTTACAAAAGTTTATTTAATCAAAAAAATACCAAATTACTACTTTCCCTCCAAAACTAATATGACCATTTGAATTTGAAATTCAAATTTCAAACTATAGTTTTTATGCATTCCCTAACTTTCTAAACTATTCCATTGACTCAAAATTGGACATATGGATTTATTAAATGCAACTAAGTATGAAACTATCCTAAGACTACCCCATATGGCTCTTTTGGCCATTTTACATCATGTTGCCCTTAGGTCCTTACTAGGAATTTTATGACTTTTGTCTTTCAAATTACATTGTTTATTACATAATTCTATTATTAGTTTTAATATATCCGAATTAACAATCAATGATGTCTTTGATCCTCTATCTTCATCTGGTACCAAGGCTCTCTTAGATGATTTAATAGGTGCCCCTGCACCAAACACCCCACCTTCAAAGCAACTCTTGTCCCAAGAGTTAAGGGGTACTATCTTCTTTCCTCCCATCCTTCTAGATGGATGTTTGCAACTTTTCACCTACAATGTATTACCCTGCACACTTGCATACAAATCATTAGAAACAAAAAGCATTGGATCCTTGTTACCAGTCATGGTAACCTTACTGCCTGTTGATTGTGAATAGTCATGTTTTATCCTTAACAAAGGCTGAATAACTTGTTTTCTGAGGTCATGCTGACCCTGTCTCTTATCCTCAATGGATATTTTCACTTCTTTCTTCACTCTCATCACCAAAGGACGCCATATTGTTCCTATCATCACTCCTTTTCCTATCACTATCTGCTTGTAAGTAGAATTCTGAGTTTTGTTTTGAACAATCTCATCCTTCATAACCAAAAGCGATGGCTTCAGTGGCAGATCTGTTATATCATGTTTACTCTCCCTCTGCTCCTACAAGTCCACAAACTCTTTCTTTCCAAAACAAATAACTCTTTCCTCATCATGACCAGTCAAAGGATTTAGCTTAAACTTCACACCATCTTTGTGTACTATATAAATATTTGATGAGCGAAAATGAATAGTGTTCCTTGAGGCTTGCCAAGGCCTTCCAAGGATTACATGACATCATGTCATTAGAATGTGATCACATATAGCTTGATCTTTTATATTCTCCTATAGAGAAACCCACTATTGCTTGATCTCTTACAACAATATTTTGTGCATCACTGACCCAAAATGACCTATATGTTCTATCAATAGGATACTTCTTCAATCCTAGTTTATTTACCATTTCATAAGACACTAAATCATCAAAGGAACTAGAGTCTATTATCATCTTACAAATCCTACCATGGCTCATGCAATTTGTCCTGAAAATAGATGGTCTGGTCTCCTTTTGGTGCTCCATTTGTGGTCCTCTTGTTAGGATAAACTATAGACAGAAATAAATAAAAACTACATGCAAATATAACCAATAATAGAAAATAACATAACACATAGAAATGAACACAAGGCACCAAGATTTAACATGGTTCACCCAATCCTTGGGCTACGTCCACCAAATAGCAAGTCTAATCTTATTACAATCTAGTGATTACAACTTGATTAAAATCTGTAATCCCTTACAACTCAATACTGCTGCAAGAACCAATTTCGCATCACAACATAATGAAAAATAACCCAAACCTAAGCCCTTTTATACAAATATTAAACCACTTTAGGGTTATAACATGTCAGCCATAATATGTCAGCTACCATGTTGGCCACGGCCCAAAAATTTTATGAAGTATGTACAGTACTTTCCTGATCAATCACCACAATCTAACAATCTCCCACTTGGGGACTGATCAAGCTCCACACTAAAAACAATCTCCCACTTGGAGACTGATCGTATAGCAATACCATGACCACATGAGGCTCCCACTGGATCAAACCACCCTGGACTCTGTTGTTCTTTTATTCATGTTCAGTCTAAAAGACAAACCGAAGCTGAAGAGGAGTTCATCTTCTCCCATGTTACAACCTTTGTCAAGATATCTGCTAGATTATCATTGGTATGTATGTTCTCCAGCTTTAACTATCCATCCTCCAAAACTAACTGAATGAAATGGTACTGCAACTGTATGTGTTTCATCTTAGAATGCAGAGCTGAATTCTTAGCAAGATGAATGACACTCTGACTATTTGTCAACAAATAATTATCCTTCTGAGGATGTCCCAATTCTTCCAAGAAGAACTGAAGCCATATCATCTCCTTGCTTGCCTTTGTAGCAGCAACATACTCTGCCTCTATAGTGGATAAAGCATTAATCTTCTGTAACCTAGAAACCTAGCTCATAGTTGCCCCACCAACAGTAAAGACATAACCTGTAGTACTCTGCCTGGTATCAATATCTCCAGCCAAATCTGAGTCAACATAGCCCTCTAAATTAGTAGTAGAGCCCCCAAAGTGTAAACACTCATTGGATGTCCCTCTCAAATATCTAAGAATCCACTTGATAGCATTCCAATGCTCAAATCCTGGATGACTCATATACCTGTTAACAACTCCCACTGCATGTGCAATATCTGGCCTAGTGCATACCATAGCATACATCAAACTTCCTACAGCTGAAGAATAGGGTACCTTGAAAATCTTATCCTCCTCTTCCTATGTTTTGGGACACATTTCCTTAGTCAGTTTCAAATGACTGGGTAAAGGTGTGCTAACAGCTTTAACATTCTCCATAGAGAAACGTTGCAACACCTTCTCAACATAATCAGCTTGAGATAGCATCAATGTTTTGTTCTTCCTATCTCTACAAATCTTCATACCAAGGATTTTTTTTCCGTCCCCCAAATCCTTCATAGCAAATGCATGTGTTAACTGGCATTTTAGCCCCTTAATATGATCCATGTTAGACCCAGCTATAAGCATATCATCAACATATAGACATAAAATAATGTAGCTATCATCCTCCAACCTCTAAAAATAAACACAATAATCTGAATGACACCTATTATATCCATGCTCGTGCATAAAGCTATCAAATTTTAGATACCATTGCTGAGGTGCTTGCATCAAGCCATATAAACTTTTCTTCAATTTGCACACTAAGTTCTCCTTACCTTTGACCTCAAAAACCCTGTGGCTGAGCCATATATATTTTTTTCATCCAAATCACCATGAAGAAAGGCTGTTTTAACATCCATCTGCTCTAAATGCAAATATTCAGTAGTCACAAGACTTAAAACAGTACAAATAGAAGTCATTTTAACAACAAGAGAAAATATCTCATCAAAATCAATTCCCTTTTTCTGTGCAAATCCTTTGACAACTAACCTGGCCTTAAATCTTTTCTTACCTCCTTCCTCTTCTTTCAACCTATAAACCCACTTATTATGTAAAGCCTTTTTACCTATAGGCAACTTGCACAAATCCCATGTCTTATTTTTCAGCAAAGCGTAAATTTCATCTTTCATTGCAAACTCCCACTGAATCTTAGTATCCACCTGCACAGCTTCATCATAACTTTCAGGTTCACTAGCATTAGTAAGTAAAATAGAATACAAAGAGGGAGAAAACCTTTGTGGAGGTCTAATTTGCCTTGTGGACCGTCTAACATTTACTAATGTGTGTGGTATTTGTTGTTGCAGTTGTTGCACATCATGAGGAATGACTGGAACATCAGCTTTTGGAGTATCATCCAGCACTACATAATCATCTTCTTTCTTCTCATGTTGCTGCAACAGATCTTTGTACAACACTTTCTCATTGAATATGACATCCCGACTTCTAACAATTTTAAGATTTTCAAAATTCCAAATCCTATAACCAAATTCATTAATGTCATATCCAACAAAGACACATTTCTTTGATTTAGCTTCTAGCTTGGTTCTATTTTCAGAGTCTATATGAAAAAAAGCTTCACAACCGAAGGTGTTGAGAAAAGAATAACTCACCTTCTTACCAGTCCATGATTCCTCTAGAATACCACAACCTAAAGGAGTAGAGGGACCTCTATTAATCAAATATACTGTAGCATTGATAGCCTCTACCCACATGTGTAAGGGCAACCCAACATGCAACCTCATGCTGCTTGCGCGCTCCATTATAGTCATGTTCATGCATTTAGCCATTCCATTTTCCTGTGGAGTCTTTGGAAAAAAAATTTGTCTACGAATACCATTAGTGGAGCAATAATATTCAAATTCATGACTAAAATACTCACCACCATTATCAGATCTGAGAGATTTTAATTTCTTACCAGTCTCATCTTCAACCAAGCATTTCCATTTCTTAAAAGTTTGAAATACATCAGATTTCTATCTAAGGAAATAAACCCATACTTTTCTAGTTACATCATCAATAAATGTAACATAATAATTAGAGCCACCAAGGGAAGGTACCTAAGCTAGTCTCCATACATCTGTATACACAAGCTCTAATTTCTCCTTTTTGTTTTCCTTCCCTATCTTTACAAAACTCACTCTCTTTTGTTTTCCATACACACAACTTTCATAGAAATCCATATTCACACATTTCGGACCTAGTAAAACTTTCTTTGAATGAAGTACTTTCATACCTTTCTCACTCATGTGCCCAAGTCTATTATGCCACAACACTATATCAGAATCTATAGCAGCTATTTGTTCTCCCTGCTCAACTGCAGCAATTGTTCCTGAACATTCATTTTTCTCTGAAACAATCAAATTTGAAGGAACAATATGACCTGTACAAAGATATACAATGCCTACTTTCACACCTTTTTCTACTACAAGGGAACCTTTTGAAACCTTCCAATTTTTATCATTAAAAGTAACTACACAACCCTCATCACCGAGTCACCCTTCTAAAATTAAATTTCTACTTAGTTTTGGAGCATGTCTTACCTCATGTAGTAGCCAATGATTCCCATTCTGCAACTTAATCTTAACTTTTCCCTTTCCAAAAATTTGATAGGATTCATTATCCCCCAAATAAACAAGCCCAAAATCCCCTTGGACATAATCAATGAAATAACCTCTATGAGGTGTAGCATGAAATGAAGCACCAGAATCTAAAACCCATGAATCATCAACACTCTCTAAAGACAGAAGCAAAGCATCCTCTTCAGATTTGTTGCTTAGCACATTTGCCTCCTTGTCTCCATCTGATTTATCTCCTTCATTTTTCTTTCGATTCCAACAATCTTTCTTTTTGTGCCCTAGTTTCCCACAGTACCCGCAATCATTTGGTCCTCTCAATTGAAACCTCCTCCCCTTTGACTTTCCTCTTGATTTCCCATCATTTCCAGAGTTACTTCCTCTTTTAGTCATTCTACCCCTACTTTGTGCATTCAAAGCACTTCCTGATGTAGATCCACCTGAGGATTTCCTATGAGTTTCCTCACTTAAAATAACACCGATCACGTCATCATATTTTAGGGTACTTGATCCAGGAACAGAATTACTCACAGCCATTACTAAGCCATTCCAGCTTTCAGGTAAAGAACACAAAATCAAGAGAACCCTAATTTCTTCATCAAAATTGATACCCACAGAAGATAATTGACTAGTAATAGTATTAAACTCATTTAAATGATCTACAACAGATCCACCTTCTGCCATTTTCATATTAAATAAACGCTTCATGATAAATACCTTGTTTGAAGCGGAGGGTTTTTCATACAGTGTCGCTAGGGTTTTCATCAAATCTTCTATCATCTTTTCTTTTCTAATATTAAATACCATCGATGGTGCCAATCATAACCAAATTCTTTCGAGTTATTTTCTATCCAAAAGATCCCATTCAACCTCTAACATAGTTCCCTGATTCTTGGCTTTTCCTTCAAACAGCTTCTGTAAATCCTTCTGATATAGATAGTCTTCCATTTGCATCTTCCATAACTAGAAGTTCTACCCATTAAACCTGTCAACCCTCAACTTACCGTCATCTCCCATCGCTCCCACTCAACCGTGAGACTCCCACTTAATCGTGAGACTTTCTTGCAGAGGATAACTGAAAGACAACCCTGCTTTGATACCACTTGTTAGGATAAACTATAGATATAAAAAAAAAAAAAAAACTACATGCAAATATAACCAATAATAGAAAATAATAGAACACATAGAAATGAACACAAGGCACCAAGATTTAACATGGTTCACCCAATCCCTGGGCTACGTCCACCAAACAGCAAGTCTGATTTTATTACAATCCAGTGATTACAACCTAATTACAATCTGTAATCCCTTATAGCTCAATACCGCCGCAAGAACCAATTTCGCATCACAACATAATGAAAAAATACCCAACCCTAAGCCCTTTTATACAAGTATTAAACCACTTTAGGGTTATAACATTTCGGCCATATGTTGGCCATAATATGTTGGCTACCATGTCAGCCACAGCCCCGAACCCCACTATTTATGAAGTATGTATAGTACTTTCCTGATCAGTCACCACAATCTAACACCTCTTCTCACCATCAAAGATTCTCCTTCAAGTTCAAGGTCTAAATTATCGTACTTCTTTTCTTCCTCTTCTCCTTGGGTCAAGGTGACTCTCCTCTCCTCCTTTCATAAATCCACACCTTTCTTAGGGCACTTGTAGGATTGATTGCACCTACTCCTCCACATGTGAAGCATTTACCTGTCAAAACACTATTACCTCTTCCACTTCCAAATCTTCCTCCCCTAAAACTTCCTCTTGTCTTAGATGTAATCTCTTTTCCTTTATCTTTGTCTTGATTTTTTGAAGTGTCAAATTGACTTCTTACACCTCTTCCTCTCATTGTTCCACCTTTGCTCTGATTTTCTTGCCTCTCATTCTTTCTTTTCAACTTCTCCTCTGCCCGGATTGCCAACTAAAAACATTCTCCAAGTGTCTTTGGTACATTCAATCCTATTTCATCTTGAATATTATACTTGAGGCCATTAATGTATCTAGTCACCTTCTCATCTTCATCTTCCAGTCCTCCCCTAATACTCAGAGTATGGAATTTCTCAGTATAGGACATGACATCCATATCCCTCTATTTCAAATTGTTCCTTCTTATCTTTAAATTTTGATTGCTAAATCAGATGGCAAGAATGGATTTCTCACCATGGTCTTCATTCTCTCCTAATTTTAAATCTTATTCAATCCCCTTTTGATGTAGAGTCTGCAATAACTACCTTCCACAAGCCAATAAATGGTTGTAACAATCCAACTTAGGATTCTAGGACTTCTCACAAGTCCTCTTACCCACTCTAGGTATACTCAACCTCCAAGACAAACAAGGCAATCCCACTTCAAAAGCCTCACAACTGTCACCAAAAATGGAGACAATAATGGCCATACTATTCCAACCCAAACTTATCAATTTGTTTGGTTCCACAAAACTCCCAACACACCTTTGCACTTCTAGGCCTACAAACCTTGTAGCCTTCGAATTAGCTTCTTTGCACTTTTTTGCTAGTATCCTTTAATATCATAGGGACTTCTCCATAGGTCCAAACACCCTTCTTGGAACCTACTAAGAATCCAAAAGCTTTTGGGCTGATCTTGCTCTAGCACCCTCCAAACTGCTTCTTGGTACCTAGGCCTAGTTGATGAAGTTAGGCTAGGGCTTCAAGGAAGAATGGGCAAGGTGGGTTCCCAAGACCCAAAATACTTTAGGTAATCTCCAACATAGTCAATGCATCCAACTCCAGCACTCAAACTGATCAGAAGTGCTTGCAACCATGACTATCACCAATTACCTTGCAAAAATCGGTCAAGCACATGGGCTTGCTTGACCTAGGGCTGACTTGGAAAATAGTTTCCCTTCTCTCTAGTACTCCAACCTCTGGCATTATGTTTCCTAGTCTCTTAAATTTCATAAACCTTAGTTTTAGAGGGTGCCACTACTGGGAATGCAAGTCAGGGATGCATTTGTGGAAGGGTCTAGGAAACAAGGCTTTTTAGACCACCTTCTACTAAAATGCAGATAACTTTTAAACCGCAACTCCTTTTTGAGTCAAACCAAAACCAAAAGTTTCCTAACTCATGCCTACAAATATTTCATACACTTAGCAATATTAAAAATTCCATACAGATCTGTACCAGTGTAATAGCCGAGCGATTACCAGTAAATTTTGAGAAAATTGAAGTTTTTATTGTTTTATCTCCAAACCACCATACACTCTGATCTCCCCCTTTCAACTGAGATCACATATCACATATGACATATATAAAGGTCTACATGACCGTTGAAACAACCATATAGGCGTTCCCAACCATAAAACAAACAAACAACCACTTTTTGCTAATACTGTTTAGACTCTAAATACCCTATTCTAAGGCCTTTTGGTCCCATGGAGTCACTTGGTTTATAACCACACCAAAATGCTTGTGGGATTTACATATGCCTTTATTAAAAACCATAGACCAACTTGTAAAATATGGACCAAACCTTTATTCCAACTTCTTAATCTACTTGAATCCTTGCTTTCATGGAGTGGGAAGGTGTTCAGAAACATAGATACTTGTTCCCCCCTGCCACATAGGTTAGGTGCCCTGCACCACCTTTCCTCTCTCTCATTTTGAACACTAGTCCACCAAGTGAGTCATGTTCCTCTTAGTCTTGTTGTTGCTACTTTTACCTTCTTATATGCCTCTATTTCTTCAAGATCAAAGTAGTTCTCAAGGGCCTCTATCCACCCTAGCACTTCTTCACTATCCATTTTACCCTGGTATACTGGAAAATCAATATGGTTCTTCCCACCATTACTTTGTACTGCCTTAATGATTCTCATAAATCTCCTTTCTTCAGGATCATCTATTGTCTCATGCTCTTGCCTTGCATTACCAACCTCTTCGTCTTCATGGTTCTGTCCATGATTTCTTCCTCTAACCTCTTCTCCTCTAGGTTCTTGCCTTTCCTTTTCTAAGGATTCTATCCTTGCAATAAGCTTCAGCCTCTCTCTTCTCATTTGTCTTTCTTCCCTCACTCTAGATGCTTCAAGTTCTCTCCTCTCTCTTTTCTCTTTTGCCAACTCTTCTCTCAATTCTTCAAGTTCTCTAACCATTTGATTTTTAGGAGGCATTTTCACAACAAGTTTTCTTCCTTCCCAAGGGCCAACTCACAGATTCTCTTTCTTTCCTCACCAAGAAATCTCTAGACACTAGTTATGTACCTTTCAACTCTGGGACACACAAGGAGGAATTAGACATGCCAAGGCTTCAACAAATGGACCAGCACACTAAGGATTTTCAAGATTATAGGTCTTGGTCACACTCCTATACACCCAAACTTCAAAACCCTCCTTAAAATGGCTTAAAAACTAGGGCCTGCTTGTTCAAGCCCCAAAACTCAATTCTAGAATGTTCTGACTTGTCTAACGACAAGATATGATCATGACAACCTACATGAACCTATCAAATGACTCATCTACCATATGAAATCCTAAAATCCTATCTCATGCCCAATTACAACTTTTTTCCACATATGAGTCCAACATTATAACTTTGTATGCTTCCATGAGCAATAATTGGAGCAAGGATTTCCCAATTGACTTCAAGAGATGTTCTATGACCTTTGTAATGCCTTGGATCTTCAATGTTCCCCTGATGAGCATGGGATGCTCCTGCATCACTTATCTTCATAAATAAATTCAAAACTAATTTCTGTGATATTAACAACTACTATTTTGTATCTCATAGGAGACTCCTAGTGCACATGAGGTTCGACGGGATAGTTATGTAGATTTGATGATGCCGCCACTCACTCCTGAGGAGGAGCCTACAATAGTAAGTTGTAGTTTGAATTCATGATTAAATATGTTTTAAATTTAGCATGATATGAATTATAATGTTATAGATTAAATTGTAGATTTATCTGACAAAGGTATTTGAACATATAGAGCCCACAATCAGAGAGGTACCAGCATTGCTAAGGGCATATGAGAGGACTCCCGACGGGCGTAGGAGGTCGACAAGAGAGGTATCTATTATGAAATTTTGATAGTATTAATCTTCATTACGGAAAAGATCATTATGCATTTGAGTAATTCAATGTTAGATACGTAGAATCATATAAATTTAGTAGTCTAACTTTGGGTTTTCCTTTTTTGTTTATGTAGGAGGTATCCAATCCACCTAGTGCAGCGAAGAAGCTGCATTTTGATCATCCACTAGCACCCTAGGATAGTATAGTTTTCATAGGATGCATCATGAGACATTTTGAGATGGCATATGCCACATTGTATACAGAAACATTGATATTATACACATTCTGATGGCATGATCAGCCACATTTTGTATATGGATCTATGTATTTTGATATATATTTGAGTACTTTGTCTATGGATACATGATCTTTGATATATATTTGTGTAAAATTTTGTCTATGGATACATGTATTTTGATATATATTTTTGTCATTTATGTGCACAATGATATACATATTAATTTAGTATCTAGTATTGTTCAGTTTATCGTGGATCATGTGTCATGCCCTAAATTTTACTAGTAAAAACACAACAATTTTTTATTTTTTTTGTAGCTTATGAGGTCGCATAAGAAATTACATATTGTAAAAAAAGGTTATCATTGAATAGGAGTTCAAGACTCATGTGGATAGTGTCATCTAGTTGTAACATTTTAGTCTATGTCAAGTTAGCATCACGAGTCAAATGAGCAAGTTCAAGATACAAAAATCATAAATTAGTGAGGTAATTCATATCCTAAAAAGCCTCTAATACTAATATTATATTACGGTCTGTCGGTTGTATCATATGGACTAGGTCATGATTCTAGCATGTAAGGGAAGGGGATCAAAATTACTTATTATCCTCATTACCAATGTACACACATTCATTAATGATTACAATATTTATTAATGTGACAATTACTATATGGTGTGGAAGTGTAGTATATCTTAATCGATTAAACACACGTATCTAGAGAATTTAGATTTAGTACTCATCACATGAGCACCCTTAGTCAAATAAGAAAACGTGCACTTATCTACCAGACTATATCAGATCTAACCATTGGAAATTAGAAAAGATATGCCCCAAAGGTAGCTTCGAAGCCTACATGATGGAAAAGGGGCCACTTGCATTGATAGTATCCATCATTCAACACATTAGTTACATTAGTTGCATTTATGTACCAAACATGTATCATGTGCTTGCATCCATATCTTACTAGTTATAGGTCCTCTCGAAGATTGGACCAATACTGAGTCATTTTCTCCCTCTTTACTCTATTTAGTCATCCTTATGCATTCTATCAACATTGCTTCCTCACCAAACTAGCACTCACTACAGTTTCCTAAACACAAAAATTACTATTTCAATCTATGCTCCATGGGGATGCGTCCCCTGCCTCTGTACCCTAGTACATGTACCGGGGACGAAACAGGGACGTGGGGACGGATTTTGGCCGTCCCTTGAGTCATCCCCTTTTTGAAAAATTCAAAAACGTCCCTGAAATAGCCAATTTTTTTGGGCAGGAAACTTGGGGACGGCCAGCAATATCGGGGACGGTTTTGCCATCCCCTATCTGTCCCTGAAACTGCTGGCCGTCTCCTTTTTTCCAGTCACTCTGGTAAAGGCAAACCATCCCCAAAAAAACTTTTTTTGCTAATTTTTGTTGTTCGTGTGGCCCCTAGTCATCTTAAAGACATAATAACAATATGCAACCCATATTTGGTCCATTAAAACACTAACTCTTCTACTCATTTTTCGATTTAGCATACTTGCTAAGAGGAAGGAAAAAAACATAAGAGCAATAGCAGCAATGAGCAAAGATTGTGTTTAGTGAAGAAAGATTGCGTTTGGTATTTACTATTCACTAACTATTTTAGTTGGACTTCTCTTTATTTCATTCTGATTTCAGCATGATACTTGAAGCCTTTAGGCATTTTAATTTTTGCTATATATGTATGTGATATTGTTATAATGAAAGCACTTAGTATTTGCCATTTGATAATATTCCATGTATTTATCTTCTAAAATGTCTATGGTGAATGGTTTATCAATGTTATGATATACATATTTGAATTTTGTCTCTATATTAAAAAAAATCCCCTATGTTTTTAATCACCGTCCCCTGATGTCCCGTCCCCTAAATTTTGGCTTCGACCCGTACCCATACCGGAAACACGTCCCCATCCCCTAAAACATCCCCGTTTCGGAAACTCCGTGGAACATAGATTTCAATACATAAATTGAACTCACTCTAACAAAAGAAAATTACTAACTATCTAGCTCATCAACTACTAACTAATCTAGCTACATTGCCATGCTTTTACATTTACTATTTTAATTACTATAATTACTATACTATTACATTTACTTTTTACATTATTACATCTAATTATTCACCATAAGCTCGCTTTCTCACTATACATATTATTATTATCAAAGCATGTTAAGATTCAAAGTAGTTTTATAGTATGAATTAGTAAGCACATAAAATGAGGAAATCTTAGTAATTCTAAGGGCCAATTCAAAGTACTTAACTCAATAATAATTCACGATTTGTATTTAAACACATCCTACTACACCATCGTATTAAGTGTGTCAATTTAAATTTATTTAATTACTAATTTATTATTTGAGTGTTGGATGTGACTTAGAGGTCACAAGATTGTAATGTGTACCATTCTGTCACTTAGGAAATATATTATTCTAGGACACTCATTAGTCTCTATGTGCTATTATTATTTTTATTTTTATTGGATAGCAGTCTAGAATCTGAGAATATTCTTTAATATTTTATTGCTCTATATTAAGGAAGGGATTTATTTTCCTTTACCATAAATTTTCTAGAGAGGAAAATGCATGCCTACAACAATGTATCTCATAGATTTTATTATGTCTTCTCTTACAACAAACTTCATTTTGTTATATTATGAAATTAATTTGATGATTTCCTTGCTTAGAATTGCATTAAGCTTGGTAATTAAAATCAATGTTATCCATGCATGTGATATGAACATAAAATTTTCCTTCCAAATTATTGAGTGCACAACAAGATTGTAAGCAATCTACTAAGTTTTAAATTTATACAATCAATGTTATCACATAACATCTATGGATTGTTATTATCAACTAGTCATTTACAATACCACAAGGAGAAAACTTTCCTTCACATTTTCAAATGATAACAATGATGCCAAAGCAAATATGTGACTCATACCAATGCTTTCATAGCAATATAAACTCCAAATGAAACATGCATATACAACCTTATCAATTATTTCCTCTACACATACATTAGGTAACAATGATACAATCTCCTTCCATCACAATGGGGCAACATAAGGGACTTTTCAAAATCATAAGGAACATGAACATTGAAAGATATGGACAGTGAGTACCATGAACATTGTCCAACATGATCATTGAGAACATGAACAAGCTGGTGAATCCTCCTTCACAAATGAGGGCACAATGTCAAGTTTTCTCATCCAACATCAATCTTCAAGATGATCATTCCAAGCCATTTCCATTGCTCCCTTGGACACAAATCTTCATATGCAACACAACAAAATAACCAGGACCATGGGTGCTTTCCACCCAACCATAGCCTCAAAGAGACCACCCCTATGCTAGGGAACAAGGGTCAAACTGGGATACACATACAATCTTTCAATGCATAAACATTACATTTCAAACTTGAACAATTTCCCCCCAAGGCTATTTCACAATGGCTTCATAGATGGAACCATAAACATAGGGTGAAGGTGTGTTCTAAAATGGAGACTTGCCATACCAAACCATATCTGCAATAAACAATTTTCATGCCCTCTCGAGGCTATCATAATTTAGAAAATTTCATGCCCTCTCGGGGCCTCCACATTTACTCCTCCAAACCCACTAGCATCAGTTGTAACTCCTCAAACTTCCTTTCTACACCATACTTTCCTTATCACCCCCAATAAGATATGAAATGTTATGGCATACAATGGAGCCCATACTCCAAGGTTCTCAATACATTTTTTGAACTCAACTTAAGCCCTTCACCCTAGTGAAGAGGCTGCATTTTGATCATCCACTAGCACCCTAGGATAGTATAGTTTTTGTAGGATGCATCATGAGAAATTTTGAGATTGCATATGCCACATTGTATACAGAAACATTGATATTATACACATTCTGATGGTAGGATCAGCCACATTTTGTATATAGATCTATGTATTTTGATATATATATATATATATATATATATATATATATATATATATATTTGAGTACTTTGTCTATGGATACATGATCTTTGATACATATTTGTGTAAAATTTTGTCTATGGATACATGTATTTTGATATATATATTTTTCATTTACGTGCACAATGATATACATATTAATTTAGTATCTAGTATTGTTCAATTTATCGTGGATCATGTGTCATGCCCTAAATTTTACTATTAAAAACACAACAATTTTTTATTTTTTTATAGCTTATGAAGTCGCATAAGAAATTACATATTGTAAAAAAAGGTTATCATTGAATAGGAGTTCAAGACTCGTGTGGATAGTGTGAAGGTGTTAACATTCTAGTCACAGGTGGTTTTCAAATAGATTGGATGATAGCCTAGTTCAAGTTAGTGAGGTAATTAGTGAGGTAATTCATATCCTAACAAGCGTCTGATACTAATATTCTATTAGGGTCTTTCGGTTGTATCATATGGACTAGGTCGTGATTCTAGCATGTAAGGGAAGGGGATCAGAATTACTTATTATCCTCATTAGCAATGTACACACATTCATTAATCATTACAATATATATTAATGTGACAATTACTATATGGTGTGGAAGTGTAGTATATCTTAATCGATTAAACACACGTATCTAGAGAATTTAGATTTAGTACTCATCACATGAGCACCATTAGTCAAATAAGAAAATGTGCACTTATCTACCACACTATATCAGATCTAACCATTGGAAATTAGAAAAGATATGCCGCAAAGGTAGCTTCGAATTCTACATGATGGAGAAGGGGCAACTTACATTGATAGTATCCATCATTCAACACTTTAGTTACACAACTTATGGAATAAATAATTTTTTTTATGTGCCAAATGTGTATCATGTGCTTGCATCCATATCTTACTGGTTACAGGTCCTCTCAAAGATTGGACCAATGCTGAGTCATTTTCTCCCTCTCTACTCTATTTAGTCATCCTTATGCATTCTATCAACATTGCTTCCTCACCAAACTAGCACTCACTATAGTTTTCTAAACACGAAAATTACTATTTCAATGATAAATTAAACTCACTCTAACAAAAGACAATTACTAACTATCTAGCTCATCAACTACTAACTAATCTAGCTACATTGCCATGCTTTTACATTTACTATTTTAATTACTATAATTACTATACTATTACATTTTACTTTTTACATTATTACATCTAACTATTCACCATAATCTCACTTTCTCACTATCAATATTATTATTATCAAAGCATGTTAAGATTCAAAGTAGTTTCATAGTACGAATTAGTAAGCACATGAGATGAGGAACTCTTAGTAAGTCTAAGGGCCAATTCAAAGTACTTAACTCAATAATAATTCACGATATGTATTTAAACACATCCTACTACACCATCGTATTGAGTGTGTCAATTTAAATTTGTTAGATAAATTATTTATGCAAGGATTAGGTGGAAGCGTATAAATAAGGTTTGTATATAACATGCCTTGTCATTCTGACATATATGTATCAATGTATCAATGTACTTTATTGACTAGATAAAACTAGATTTGAGTTATTATTTTAATCCACCATCCATCCTTATCCTTGATTCTCCAATCCCGTCATCCTGACAACTTACTTCATACTTAACCTATTATATGTGCATCCAATCAATCTTGGCTTTTATTTTATTTTTGAGTTAAATATTTAAATTTTTCATATTCTCTAACATGCACACCAATATGCCTTTATTTATTTAATTACTAATTTATTATTTGAGTGTTGGATGTGACTTAGAGGTCATAAGATTGTAATGTGTACCATTCTGTCACTTGGAAAATATATTAGTCTAGGACACTCATTAGTCTCTATATGCTATTATTATTTTTATTTTTATTGGATAGCAGTCTAGAATCTGGGAATATTCTTTAATATTTTATTGCTCTGTATTAAGGAAGGGATTTATTTTCCTTTACCATACATTTTCTAGAGAGGAAAATGCATACCTACAGCAATGTATCTCATAGATTTTATTATGTCTTCTCTTACAACAAACTTCATTTTGTTATATCATAAAATTAATTTGATGATTTCCTTGCTTAGAATTGCATTAAGCTTGGTAATTAAAATCAATGTTATCCATGCCTGTGATATGAACATAAAATTTTCCTTCCAAATTATTGAGTGCACAACAAGATTGTAAGCAATCTACTAAGTTTTAAATTTATACAATCAATGGTATCACACAACATCTATGGATTGTTATTATCAACTAGTCATTTACAATATCACAAGGAGAAAACTTTCTTTCACATTTTCAAATGATAACAATGATGTCAATGGTTGACCTATGACCCCCTTTGACTCATATATAATAATAATAATATACATATCTATTAATAACATACATATTAATATAATTATATATATATATTACATTATTATATTTAATAAAAATATTACGTTATTATATATAGATTAATAACATATATATATATATATATATATATATGTATTACTTTATTATATTTAATGAAAATTTTATGTTATTATATATATATATATATTAATAACATACATATTAATATAATAATATATATAATACATATTATATTTAATGAAAATATTACGTTATTATATTTAATAAAAATAATAATAATATAAATTATATTTATAGATTGTAATAAGATTAACATAATATATTAGTATATATTGTTAGATTATATCTTATATCTTTACATTACGTTATTATATATATATAATATATTAAAATACATCTTTACATAGTAATATAAGTGAAATAATTTAGAAATAATAAGTTGTGACGTTTAAACCCAATTTTTCCTCTAAAATGGGTTGGGATTTTAAATTTGCCCACCTCAACATATCGGATATCCAATTTGCAATCGGATACTGATTAGGCTTGGTGAATACCAAGCCTACCCGATCAACCCAAAAGACGTGTTTGAAGAGGGTTTTAGTGATACTAAGACTTCGGGTAGCCGTTTGACAATGTTATTTTGATCGAAATTGAATAAAACGAAAACGGTTTTTTAATATCGATCTCTACATTTCATAAATATATTTTTTGTCAAATTCTGAGTTCGATAAGTATTTATTAGTTAATTATCAATGACGATAATTGTAAAGTGTTGATTGGCATACTGATTGAAAAATAGCTATAACTTTCAAACGATATAACATTTTTTAAATCTAAAAGTTGCATCACATTCTAGACTTCGGCTAGTATAAGAAAAAATAAATAAATTTAAATTTGGTAAAATTTTCTATTAGTTAGGGTGGTCAGACACGAGACTTTTTTTTTTCGAAAAAGTTTTGGTAGAAAATTCATAGTTAATTATTTATTTAGAATAAAAATACTAAAAATATGTGTCACATCTGGGCATGAGTCTACTTTTCATATCTATAATTATATTAAAAAAATATTATGATTTGATTTTGATTAAGGTGGTCAGATGTACACCTACTTTTTATTTTCACCCTAAAATTTTCTTAGTACTGCATTAAAATTCAAACTTTTGACCAATTAATTTTTTTTTCTCCTGGTAAGGCCTGATAGTTTAGAAACTACATTCAATTTCTTACAGATTATTTTCTTACAACTTTTTGATATAAAGTCCATAACCACTTCAAAATTATGTGTCAAGTTGACATAAACCTGATTTGTTGATTTTTCACTGCCACTTAAGGCCATAGTTTGGTACACCATAATCCTGCACATACCCTTAAGTTTTATTAGAATACCCATAGTTAATTATTTTCTTTGGAAAAAATTGCAATATGTGTCACATTCAATAATGACTCTTATACTTAGAAGTAGGATCTTATAAAACAATATTGTCATTTTATCGAGGTTTGGTTGATCATACGTATACCTATTTTTTAACATTTTCTTGAAACTTTCATACTTCTATATTAAAATTTTATATTTTATTATCTTTAAAAAAATAATTAGTAGTTTAGAAACTAAATATAATTTTCCTTAGATTGTATTTTTGCATATTTTTAATATAATGTTTGTAAATTATTGAAATTTTTTACATAAAGTTTCCTAACACCACTTATATGAAATTTTATCACCACAAGAGGGCTTATGTTAGCCCATCACAATCTTCAACATGGCCAGTGGTAAGAGAAAACATTTTTCTCAAAAAAATAAATTTTTTACTTGTGTTATTAGATTAACAATAAGATTCACTAAATAATTTCTTTCTCTAACCTCATGTAAAACCATAAAGTTCTATATTTGGGCTTGTCATTTAGGAAGTGATATATTACCTCTAGGTTCTACCCTTTATTACGACCTTATTTAACTCACTTTTATTGGCTATACATATTTCATGGAACGTTGACACAATCTCCACAAAATGAGAAGTTTACATAACAAGATAAAATCTATACACAAATATGAATTCTTATCAAGATTCTACACTTTTTCACTACAACCTCCCATGTCAATATTCTAGTAAGAGGTACCACCCAAATTAAGATCTAACCAAATGGTTAGAAGGGAATAAATAGTAAAAAGCCTAATAAAATAATAAATATTCATTTATTTAACAACATACAATATACTAAAATAAAACATGTTTGGACATGGATAATTTTAGGATTCTATAGTGCAAATTATTTTTAACCTGTGTAGTGAAATCTCAAGAAATTTTCATTAATCAATTTGGGAAGGATGACATAGACAATAGCTAAAGGATTCTTTCAATATTTTATTGACAATCTTGTATTTCATTTTGAATTCTATTGAAAGAGAAAATATTATGTAATATAATGAATCAATACTAGTAGCAATTTAAAATTACATAAATGCATGAGTCTATGACATCCTAAATAGAGAAAATTATTTAAATTTAACTTATTGGAGGCTACCATATAAAATATTTATCAACAAAGAGACTAGTGTATAAATAATTTTTTGTCCAAAAATCAATGACATTTTTCCATCATTATATTTCTCAATACTTTTGATAGTAAAGATGCTTTGAATCTAGATGGGCTCTCACATGGTGAGAAGATTTCCCTAATAAATCAATTTTAAGGTTAACCTACAATATAGAGGAGCTTATGCAATTCCTATTTACCTTTTTGAGGCCCCATTTCCTTCTATGAATCACACAATAAAAATCATTGATGGTGAGCTTAAAGGAAGGAAAATTGCCTAAAACACTGATAGATAGAAAAATACACCTAAACAAACTCAATGAAAAATCCAGTGACCATCATAGGTAAATTTGAGAAATCATAAAGAAAATTTTTAATCTTTAAATAAAAATTTATTGATAGAAACAAATATGATGAACTGTGAACATGGTTAGCAATCAATACAAGGTAAACTAATTTTTTTAATCTAAGAAAATGAAATTAGTTATTCAATAATTAAGGTTTTCTTTGTCAATCTTGATAGTAAAAATTTTCCAAAGAGAAAGATAAAGCTAAAAAAGAAAAGGGTATGAAAAAATATCCTTTCTTCAACCCAACTTATACTAAAATTGTGAACCAACATGTTCAAGGAAGAAAAAGTGCCTATTTTAAACAATCAGAACAAACAAATTTGAGGATGTATATTTTTCATCTTCAATAAGATTTTTTTTTAAAAATCATTGATAAAATGGCCATTGGATATCTTAATCTAAAGTTGGGAAGAGAAATTCTCTTTGTTAGAGGATGCAAAATTGTATGGATTAAAAATTAATTAAAAGCTGTTGTCACTTAGGTTTGCACCCTTGTCGACGGCCTATGCGCGAGGACAACCTAGTGAAACATGGAAACAACCTCCAAGCTATGGGACTTGAACTATGAGGCTGAGTCTCCAGAGAAGGCTGGCTTCGTCTTACTGTCAGGGCACACCTATCTATTCTTAGAAGGGAAAGGGAGAAAGAGAGTGTTAAAGCAAATCTACCTAGTCTAATCTAAGGCGGTGATGCACCAAAAGAGAGTGTTCAGACTCATTCCTGCCCATATATGCACTACAAAACTAGGGTAACATACAAAAGTCATACACATCCAGACTTATATCGATCAATAATCACATACAGATTAGAAAACCAACTGAATGACACCAGGAAAAGGAGATTTCACTAGTATATTATCCAAT
Source organism: Cupressus sempervirens (assembly GCA_028749045.1). Lineage (NCBI taxonomy): Eukaryota > Viridiplantae > Streptophyta > Pinopsida > Cupressales > Cupressaceae > Cupressus > Cupressus sempervirens. Next base: position 172,231,775 of record CM053784.1, read on the forward strand.
AGGCCAAAGATAGATACAGTATGTGGACCACCAATCTCAATAATGCATCAATGAGAGGCAAAATGAAGCACATACACATCGACCACTGAAGAGAATGACACAGGATGCTATGTAGCTCAGAGACACAGGGATTCTACACTGCAAGTCTGCAAGCAGTAGCAGAGAAAACCAGGAAGAGTCGACCCTGAGAACAAGTCACCAAATTGCCTTTATAGATTAGGCATAATTAAAGATTTCTGTGTCACACTCACTTCTTACCTACTGGCATTAACTTCCCATCTTGACAATCCAATCGAAGATCTGATTGAATCCTGGCTTGCATACCAAGAAATCTCATATCTTTCTGAGAAAGAGCCTGGGGAAGATAGAAATGGCGCCACAACATTCCCTGACATGGTAGATGGATCGACTGGATAGATGGAGTGTCCCTCTGCACCTGATATTCACTTTGAGTTGGTGGCAATTTATTATGAAATCAGTTCCACGGCAAAATAAATAATGATTTCTATCCTTTCTGGTTCACGAAACAGTAGGGTCAAAAAAGGTCAACCAGGTCCACATGCTGACTGGGCTACGTGGGGCAATCACTTTCCTCCCCTTTGCCACCCTGGCAGTCCTCTTCATGCGGTGACCACACCTTTATGTTTGACTGGGTGCTATGTCTCTATGGGCACCATGCCCTGAAGTTCCTAATAGCGACATAGTGCCCAACAGTTATCTCTATCTGTGGTGGTACCAAACTGTGATTGCGATGCCCCAACCAGACTATATCATTGACTTGGCAACTTAACTATCAATCGTAACTGTGATGTTAACTGTGCATCCAAATCTAGGCCCACGAGGACACATGGCGCATGGGCGCTAACTCGCTATGGAAAACCTCGCACAATTTCCCCATAGCGTGATGGCCCCTGCCCTTGATCTCTGCAGATCTGACGGCTCAAAATTCGTCCCCTGACTGCGCTCGCCGTATTGAAGATCTAGTGCTACTTCATGTTTGCATTCTGATCCAGTACACCTGGCTATTCCTGATTCACCGTAACACTAACCACTGTCGGTACACCTTTTCGACGACGCAGTCTGCCTGTCGCGAGACTTCTGACCTGCCGTGAACTTTTCAATCTACGACCGGGCCCATTCCACTTGGCACCACTTAGCGATGCATCTTGGTGAGACTTGGCCCTACCGACACGTGTCATAAGGGCACCATGTTGTTATACTAAAAATCCTGCAACTTCACCATGGTGAGATGGCACCTGCTGCCGATCCATTCTAATCTGACGGTCACGAAACCTGACCTCCCGCGACCCTCCCTTCTTTATGATTCGCCAGGCCCACCGAAACATGGCGTCAGCTTATTGGTCTGTTGGTCACCCTGAACCTAACTGCGTCGGCAGCATGAAATGCGATCCTGCCAGGACACGTGGCGCAAGGGCACCAAGTCACCAATGTTATCTACAGAGCTTTTCTCGATAGCGAGACAACGCCAGTCATAGATCTATTCTAATCTGACGGTCATGAAGACTCGCCATGTTACCTGAAACTACTGGGCCTACTAAACGCGTGTCGTCATTTGATTCATTCTCCTAATGCCGATTGGTAAGACTTGATTCCCAATGACACGTGGCAGATGGTCGCTATGTCACCATGTTAAAACCTGTGCATCTCTGCCATAGCGAGATGGTGCCATCCACTAATCTGAATTGATCTGACGGTGTGTAAGGAAGATGATTCGCCTGAGTGTATCGATGAATAAGAACTGGCCATGTATCAACGGTCTGACTAGTCCTCGCTGACATCCCTAGACCCACAAGGATGCATGTCCCTCAGGCACAATGTCACTAACATAAGACTCGCAAAGCTCTTCTATAGCGCGATGGCGCCTGCCGTTGATCGGCCCTGATCTGACGGTGGAGATCTTACCTTTCCATGTACCGGTGATGCTGACCGAACTCTGACTTGGAGGACGTGGTCGCTCTTTATTGGCCCAATGAAACACCTCCTTGGTCTGACAAAGCACCAACTCGGAGGGTCCGTATTGCCTTGACCCCACTGATGAATATGTGGCTACATCTGATTCGCTATCTTGACGCCGAGCTGACAAATTGCGTTGCAGAGTACCGACGGGACCCATTTGCCTGACCCTTCCTCGCCACGGTGGATTTTTCGATTGGGCGCTATGTCACCATTGAAAAATGCATTGGTTTTCCATTGGCACCATGGCGCCTCGATGTGTTTTGAAACTTTCGGTCCGTGGAAACGTGTCGCCCGCCGACGTGAGCATCTTCGCTGGGTGCTATGTCGCCATGGAGATTTTTCAACTGGCGTGCGATAGCAACATAGTGCCTGCGACGCTAAAAACCTTTACCGACTTGCCCTCCGTTATAGCTCGCTCGTCAAACCCACCAGACATGTGTCAATTGGGTGCGATGTCGCTGATGCTAACTGTCGGGCAGTTCTTGATGGCGAGATTGCACCGACCGTCGATCTTGCTGAAATCTGATGGAGAAGATCCTGCAGGCTACGAAATACATCATAAGGTCCGATCTTGGCATAAAAAATAATATTTCCGTGGGTAGCCGTTGGATGAGCCGAGCATTTAAAATTTAAACCTTTGGCGGGTGAGCGAAAGGTAACAATTCTGGCGACTCAGAGGGGGCATGAGCCTGCTCAATGCATGACCAGTGCTTGAGAATGATCCATTGGGCTATGGAGTCAGAAAAGAGGGCCTGGAAGGTACGAAACCGAGAGCTGCAAGAAACCCTAACCCTAGAAGAGGAAATCAAAACCTTAAAAAACCCTTGAACTCTAGCCCTGCGACTTGGAAACAAAAAACATGACCTCCTCAACAACCTGAGACTTGTCAAAATTTTGAGGACTGGCAACTCAAGGGAGAACTCTGTGCACGCGCACTTATATGAAAATAGGAACAAACAGAAAGAATTAAACTACTTATGTACATGGATTCCCAAACTTTCAGAAACAGGGCTTCAAATGGATCCTATTGACTGGAATGGGCAGAACTTCACCATTTGGCCTGCTTAGCTAGAACACGTTGGCCTGTTTGCAACCGGAGATCAGATAAGGGCCACTCCATAGTGGATCAAATTTGGAATGTCTTCTTGGTTTTGCTCTGTCTGAATCCCACTTGAGAACCAAATCTCCTTCTCTGAAGATTCTGGCCCTTGCCTTCTTCTCAAACCTCCTCTTCATCTGATGTTGATGTATCTCTAGAGTTTGCATAGCTTTGCTTCTCTTTTCTTCCAGTTCAATTAGTTCTGCTATTCTTACTGACATGGCATCATCTTCAATTAGTTCCAGCTGATGAACCAACTCCAAGGATGGGAATTCCAATGAGATTGGAAGTCTGGCCTCCCTACCATAAACCAACACAAAAGGTGAATTCCCAATAGATCTCTTGGGCATTATCCTATCAGCCCATAGAGCAGTTCTTAGCTTCTTATGCTAGGCCCTCTGGTTGTCTTCTATCGTTCTCTTTATGATTTTGATCAGATTCTTATTAGAGGATTCAGCCAAACCATTACCCTAGGAGTAGTAATTTGATGATGTGCTCAGATAGATATTGTGACTCATTGCCCATGCACAAATCTGGGTTCCAACAAAAGATTTGGCATTATCTGAGATGATGGTAGAAGGAGCTCCAAACCTAGATACAATTCCATCAAGGAATTCAACAACTGATGGCTCTGTAGCATACTTCAAGGCAACTGCCTCTGTCCACCTAGTGAAATAATCGGTAGCAGCTAAGATCCATTTATGACCTGCACTAGATGGAGCATTAATGGGGCCTATGAAATCCAACCCCCACTGGGTGAAGAGCTGATCCACCTGAATGGGATGAAGAGGAAGAGCTACAAGTCTCTATTTGCCTGAGAAGAAAGCGCACTTCACACATTTTCTCACATACCTATGACAATCATGAAACAAGGATGGCCAGTAATAACCAGCCCTCATGATCTTCATGGCAGATGTTCTTGCAGAGAAGTGGCCACCATCCGGGCCATCATGGAGTTCTTTAATCATCCTTTCAGCCTGATCCTCTTCAACACATCTCAACAGGGTCCCATTAAAATCCCTCCTGAATAGGATATTATCAATCACAACATAGGGAATGGATTGTAGTCTATATTGTCTTCTTTTAGCTCTGTCCAATCCCTGAGGGTATCCATTCCCTGATAAAAAGTTCCTCATGTCATCCGTCCAGCTCCTTGGGGCACTAACATTTCCTTCCCCCTGCTGCTCTGTAATTACCATAGCAGCTTCTTCATCTAAATCCTGACTTGATAACATTTCTTTGCATAATCCTCTCCCTCTTACCAATTTGGTAATCTGAATCTCAACATCATATTCCATTACCCTAGTGATCCATCCAACTCTCTTCTCACTGATATCTTTGTTTAACAGGAAGTCTTTTACACTTGCATGGGGCACCAACAAATGGATCCTATTATGGGATAAGAGGTGTCTGAATTTCTTCAAGGCTCTAATGACTGCAAGGGCTTGCTTCTCAACAAAGCTATACTTATCTTCATATTCCTTGAGCCCTTCACTAAAGAAGGCTATGGGCTGCTCCTCATTCTTGTTATTTGTTTGAGTCAAGACAGCAGAAATGCTTGACTCACCACCTAAAGTGTAGAGGATGAAATCTTTCTCAAAATTTGGGTTCATGAGGGTAGGGGCCGATGCTATGGCTGCCTTGATCTTTTCAAAACTCTCGTTCCCCTCCTTGGTCCATGAGAAGACCATATCTTTCTTGAGCATGCCTGTAAGGGGTTTCACCATGGTAGCAAGATTAGGAATAAACCTTCTTACAAAATTTATCCTACCAAGGAAACTTTGCAGCCCTTTCTTGTGTTTAGGGAGAGGAAGGGCAAGTATTGCTTTTGTTCTTTCTGGATCAATGGTCAATCCATCCTTAGATACAATGTGTCCCAATAGTTTTCCTTGGTTTGTAGCAAAGACACATTTGGTTGGGTTGAGAGAAACCCCAAACTCTCTACATCTTAGAAATACCTGTCTCAAATAATCAAGATGATCTTCTACATTCTTGGAATACACAGTTATATCATCCAGGTTTACTAAGACAAACTTGTCAATTAATCTTTTGAAAGCTACCTCCATTGCCTTTTGGAATGTGGCACCTGCATTTGTTAATCCAAATGGCATTTTGCAATAAGCATAGGTGCCCCATTTAGTAGTAAATGTTGTCTTGTATCTATCAGACTCTTTAACCAGCACTTGGTTATAACCAAAAAACCCATCAAGAAAAGAGAATCTCCTTGACCCATTGACCTTGGACAGAATTTGCTCCATAGAAGGAAGAGGATGGTGATCCTTAAGGGAAGCCTGATTAAGATCCCTAAAGTCCACACACAATCTGATTTCTCCATTCTTCTTCCTCACAGGGACAAGGTTAGCCGCCCATGATGAGTGTTTAATAGGAAAAATTATGTTAGCTTCAATCAACTTGGATAGCTCTTTCCTCATCAAAGGTTCAATCTTGGGATTCACTGGCCTCTGCTTTTTTCTTACTGGTTTGACCCTATCAACCAAATCTATGGTATGCTGAAACAAACTAGGGTCGAAACCCTTTAAGTCATCATACGTCCAAGCAAATATATCACTAAATTCTTGACATAGATGAATGAAATTTTCTTGCTCAGCTTCATAACATACCTTCCCCATGCTAAGAGATTTTCTATCAGCAATAGTAACTGGGGCATGGTCATCCTTTTCTGCAGCTAGATTCATTCCTTTATCCCTTGACTAATCATCAGGATTAAAGACACTCTCCAAGGTAATGAGACCCTTGGGCAGCTTGTTGGAACTGAGATGAATGATCTGATCACCATATTGATCTTGTAGTCTTGACTGATTTCTCTCTGAAAAATCTGCTTCATTCTGCAAGAAGCTCATAATTTGCTCATTAGACTCAAACACTTGCAAATGAGTATTATTATCAAGAATAGCAGGCCTTACCACCACCCTTATTTGTTGTTTCTTTTCTTCCTCAAGATTCCTTGGCACATCATAAGATGCACCCACTGCTGCAAGTCTATCAGCATATTTATTTTCTTTCCTAGGAATGCATTGAATATTAAATGCTTGGAAACCCTCAAGAAGATCCCAGACTCTGTGTTTATAAGACTTGAGCAGGCCATTTTTGGTGATATTCTGATTTCTCACTTGGTTCACTACCAACTCACTGTCCCCATATACTTTCAAGGCTTGAATTCCCCTCTTTTGGGCAAGTAGGAGACCTTGGATCAAGGATTCATACTCAACCACATTATTGGTACAACCGAATTGGAACCTAAAAGAGAAGTAGTATCTTATTTGTGCAGGAGAGATCAACATAACACCAACCCCTGCTCCATTTCTATTCCTTGAGCCATCAAAGTACATACTCCATACTCCATTTATGTCTTCATTAGTCCTAACAAGGTCAGGAACTTGAACCTCTTTCTCTATTATGCAATATGTACTAAGGCCTGTCTAAAGGGTTTTTGACATAGGCTCAAACTGGCATGTATTTGCCCACTCATCTAAGAAGAAATCAAGAATCTCTGCTATGGAAGTGATAGGCTCGTTTACTATGTTATTTTCGTCCATCTCTAGGATAGGGCAATTCATATTGATGAAGTTGGGAGTGTAGGGTTCAGTTTGATGAAGGGCTTGAGGTTCTGCTCTTATTGAAGCATTGGCCCCATATCTAGTCTTAAATGACATATAAGACCAATCAGCATATATGAATCCACCAATTTGAGCAGTGAAGTCTCTTGAAAGACAGATGGCAAAATAGGGCTTAACCTCAACAACAGATATGTCTTGAATCACAGTACAAACAGGGCATGCATGTAGGGCCATTTCCACACTTCTAAGGATGCCTACGGTTTTGACAGTACTCCCATCTAGTTGTAACACATCCCTAACAATGGGCTCATATTTTATCCCTAAAGCATCAGCAACACACCTAGACATTACTGAGCTACTAGCCCCCGAATCTATCATGCAATTATGGACTAATTTGCCCCCTATAATTAGAGAAACATAAAATGGAGGAGGTCTAACCTTTTTATTTGTCTCCACATCTCCTGCTGGTTGTACTAAACTAGTGGCACTCTCCATGGTAGATGACTAATCCTTGGGTTCAATCCTTTCCAATTGTTACTACAGCATCTTCCTCTGCATTGGTATGGTAGCAACAACATCCCACATGGAAATGTTAACATTGGTCTTCTTCATTTGCTCTACCACACTCAATGGTGCGTTAGGAATTTTGGTAGAAACTTTGGAAGCTGCACTCATGAGAGGTTGAGATGGAGTAACATAGGGATCACTTGCATTCTCCTCTCTTGGACCTTGCCTTTGCTGTTGTGAAGTGTTTGTTTGCTCATTTGCTGTCTGTGTGTTAGGTATAACACTTGAAGTTGAGGCCTTCTTAGGAGAAGGAGGAGCAGCATGTTCCATAGATCTCTTCTTGCTTCTTGTGTTATGAGCAACGAAATCCTGGTTTACATTACAATGCTCCTCCATTTGGTGATTCATAAAAGAGCAATCACCCTGCCTCTGAACATATGAAGCCTCCTTGGGACGATCTTCCTTGTGTGATTGCTTTACTGTGGACTCCTAGAAAGTAAGGGCCAAATAAGATTCTACCTTCTGACATAGGCAGTAGGTATAAGAATAGTTACATGAAGGACAAAAATCTTGGTCTTGGGCCAAGTTATTTTGAGGGACTATAGCTCTGTTCTGATTTGAGCTTGAAGCAGAAGCATGACTATTCTGCCTATTCTAATCAAAAGAGCTATTCCACTGATTACGAGGCCTACCACCACTTGGAGCTTGATATTGCAACTGGTGAGGCTTGCCACTTTGGGCTTGCTACCTTTCTAAGGCCACCACCTTGTTACTCATCTTTTGTATTAGAGAAAAACTATCCTCTAATCTCTTCCCTTGGTCCTTCAACTCCCTCCCCTGCTCTTGTAATTTTTTATCCAGGGTCTTCTCTCTTTTATCTGTGTTCAGCACTAGACCTTGGAGCATTTCCTTGAGTTCATCTATTCTGTTTGAGGATGTGGAAGCTCGGGGAACTGGAGTAAGGGCTTGTGACGTAGAAATTGTAGGAAGAGGGGCTATCGCTGGTTGGTGGTTGGGAACATCAGGAAAGAAAGGCATAGGAGGCCTTGGAGCCAACTTTCCACCTTGTATTAGGATATTCTCAGCCTTTATAGCTGTCTCATAAGCATTTGGTAATGTATCTCCTCCCATAGTTTGGATTGTGGTGGCAATGTCAGCGTTGAAAGCTCTAAGGTAATGCAAGAAGGCATTACCAGGGGAAGGTTTCACTATAGTAGGTATTCTATCCCATGTATTTTGGAATTTGTAATTAAAATCAGTCATACATTCATGGGGGGCTCTTTTTATTGTAGTCAGCTGCTCTAGTAGTGACAAACGGTCACTCTTATCCTCAAAATGTTTGCATAATCCTGCTCCTAGTACATCCCAATCAGTTATGGAACCATGAGCTAAGCCTCTATACCACTGTAATGCTTTTCCTTTTAAACATGAGGCTAGAAGTCTGATGGCAACATCATCTTCTGTAATACCATGAATATTGCAGACATTCGCTACCTCTTGGATATGCTCTATGGGGGAAATTGAAGTTTCACCAGTAAAATCAGGTATGCTTTTTAGTGCAGCTACTGGTATATCATGTCTTTGGGCTAACAACAAAGGAATTCCACCGTTAAAGGTGGCAAAAGGATGAACTCTTAGCTGTGCCATATAAACAAGTGTTCTATTGATGAGTGTTGATGGCAATCTACGCTGAGTTCGAACAGTAGGGGGAGTAGAGACAGATCTTACAGGTATATCGACAGTTATTCTACCCCTAACTGGTGATAATGAAGTTCTAGTCCTTCTTCTCCTAGGATTTGAAATAGAAATCTCTTGATATTGAAATTTACCTCTAGAAGACACCCTTGTTTCAGTCTTGGGCATGAATTACTGCAAACTTGGTCTAGAACCAGACTTTTTGATGTTCAGAGTCACCAAGTACTTGAAGAACCAGCCTCTTAAAGGCTCGAAGACTTAAGCCAGCACTACTTCTTCAACATTTATCTCTAGAATTCTTTCTTCTTGATACCAGTAGACCTAAAATCTTCTAATATGGGTCCCATCAGGCATGCCAAAAACTGTTGTCACTTAGGTTTTCACCCTTGTCCAAGGCCTATGCGCGAGGACAACCTAGTGAAACATGGAAACAACCTCCAAGCTGTGGGACTTGAACTACAAGGTTGAGTCTCCAGAGAAGGCCGACTTCCTCTTACTGTTAGGGCACACCTATCTATTCTTAGAAGGGAAAGGGAGAAAGAGAGCGTTAAAGCAAATCTACCTAGTCTAATCTAAGGCGGTGATGCACCAAAACAGAGTGTTCAGACTCATTCCTGCCCATATATGCACTACAAAACTAGGGTAACATACAAAAGTCATACACGTCCAAACTTATATCAATCAATAATCACATATAGATCAGAAAACCAACTGAATGACACCAGGAAAAGGAGATTTCACTTGTATATTATCCAATAGGCCAAAGATAGATATAGTATGTGGACCACCAATCTCAATAATGCATCAATGAGAGGCAAAATGAAGCACATACACATTGACCACTGAAGAGAATGACATAGGATGCTATGTACCTCAGAGACACAAGGATTCTACACTGCAAGTCTGCAAGCAGTAGCAGAGAAAACCAGGAAGAGTCGACCCTAAGAACAAGTCACCAAATTGCCTTTATAGATCAGGCATAATTAAAGATTTTTGTGTCACACTCACTTCTTACCTACTGGCATTAACTTCCCATCTTGAGAATCCAATCGAAGATCTTATTGAATCCTAGCTTGCATACCAAGAAATCTCATATCTTTTTGAGAAAGAGCCTGGAGAAGATAGAAACGGTGCCACAACATTCCCTAACATGGTAGATGGATCGACTGGATAGATGGAGTGTCCCTCTACACCTGATACTCACTTTGAGTTGGTGGCAATTGATTATGAAATCAGATCCACGGAAAAATAAATAATGATTTCTATCCTTTCGGGTTCACGAAACAGCAGGGTCAAAAAAGGTCAACCAGGTCTACATGCTGACTGGGCCACATGGGGCAATCACTTTCCTCCCCTTTGCCACCTTGGTAGTCCTCTTCACATGCTGTCCACACCTTTATGTTTGACTGGGTGCTATGTCACTATGGGTGCCATGCCTTGAAGTTCCTAATAGTGACATAGCGCCCAACAGTTATCTCTATCCGTGGTGGTACCAAACTGTGACTGTGATGCCCCAACCAGACTGTATCATTGACTTGGCAACTTAACTATCAATCGTAACTGTGATGTTAACTGTGCATCCAAATCCAGACCCACGAGGACACACGGCGCATGAGCGCTAACTCACTATGGAAAACCTTGCACAATTTCTCAATAGCGCGATGGCACCATCCCTTGATCTCTGCAGATCTAACGGCTCAAAATTCAACCCCTGACTGTGCTAGACATGTTGAAGATCTAGTGTCACCTCATGTCTGCATTCAGATCCAGGACATGTGGCTGTTCCTTATTCACTGTAACACTAACCACTGTCGGTACACCTTTTTGACGACGCAGTCTACCCATCGCGAGACTTTCGACCTGCCGTGAACTTTTCAATCTGCGACCAGGCCCATTCCACTTGGCACCACTTAGCGATGCATCCTGGTGAGACTTGGCCCTACCGACATGTGGCGAAAGGGTGCCATGTCATTATAATAAAAATCCTGCAACTTCACCATGGCGAGATGGCGCCTGCTGCCGATCCATTCTAATCTAACGGTCGCGAAACCTGACCTCCCGCGACCTTCCCTCCTTTATGATTCACCAGGCCCACTAAAATGTGGCGTCAGCTTATTGGTCTGTCGGTCACCTTGAACCTAACTGCGTCGGAAGCATGAAATGCGGTCCCGCTAGGACACGTGGCGCAAGGGCGCCAAGTCGCCGATGTTATCTACCGAGCTATTCTCGATAGTGAGATAGTGCCAGTCGTAGATCTATTCTAATCTGACAGTGATGAAGACTCGCCATGTTTCTCGAAACTACTGGGCCTATTGAACGCGTGTCATCATTTGATTCGTTCTCCTGAGGCCGATTGGTAAGACC
>CM053784.1:172247994-172327994 GCA_028749045.1 Cupressus sempervirens
GCAAAATCTTGGGCTCTGGCGAGTTGATGATCTCTTTGGTGCATTTCATAATGAAGTTAGACAACTTATATAGACGTAAATTGGAAAGAAAAAAAAAATCTTAAAAATTGAAGGAAATGATAGAAAATGTTGGAAGTTTTTAACCCTGCCCCACCAACAATAGTTATTGTTTGATAAGACTCCTATTAAAGTTCTTCTTCTATATTTAACACTATTGTCTGCCACAAATATTAAAATAAACGCATGCTAAGCAACTTGGATAATATCGAAAACCATGTATCCTAAGCTGTGAGTAACTCATATTTATGGAGGCGTACTAGGAAAACTTACGTTGTGTTTGTCGGCAAACACTTTCAGCTTGAAGTTGTTGCACCAGAGAAAAATGACCTTGAGGTTAGCAACTGCTTCAAGTTTTTATTGTTATCTTTCACTGATGCTAAGTGTTGGTTACATTAGCCTCTCTTAGTGCATTTGGGAGGCACCTCCCTTGAATGATTTCACATATATTTGTGCATATCTATACGAGTTGTGAGACATTGGAAACGGGAAAGCCAACTGTTTTAGGGATATATATAGGTCAAACATTTCTTTTAATTTTCCCGCTCCCAGATGTAGGGTGTTGGGGAACGATTTAACAAAGGTCGCTAGACCATGTTGGGGAACGATTTAACAAAGGTCGCTAGACCAAAATTCAAACTTCTTTTAATCAAGGTCTAGGAATTGCAAATGTACCCAAATCTTCATCAAAAATTATACCTAGGAGTTTGAAATGGTATACACATCTTTAATTTTTATAAGTAACATCTTAAATTGAATATAAAAAATGCTAATTACTATATTTTGTCTTTTATAAAAATTGCTAATTAAAATATTTTTTCTTTTATTAAAAAATATTAAATATGTTAAGAGACATTATTCTTAATAGGTTTATCCAATTTAAATCAAATTGATTTATAATACGTGATAGTTTTCAATTTCATGTTTATCAATATTCAAGGAGAATGGACACAATACAACACAACTTGTTGGGGTAAGGTGACTTAGCCTTATGATTTATTAGTTTATTTGTGCTTTTCTTGGAGATTTGCTAAATGAAGTTGAATTCTTCCACAAAAAAGTCTTGGACTAGAAAAACAGAAAGCTTTTGTATTTTGGCAATTTATTCTATTGTGCTTTGTTTTTATGCAAGGATTGTGCATAAGGAAGTTTCTAAAATAATTTGTAGATGTGTTGAACGTAGATCTTTTAGAAATTGTTTCCTCTTGTATGAAAGCTCTATAAGTACAAAGCATTGTTATAGAGAATTAAGGGAGAGATATGAAGTTACTTGCAGAGGGTTATGCTGCTGAATTTTCTCTAGAATGGAGAAAGATGTAAATCTTCATGTGAAGGCTAAAAATGTATTATAACTTTTTGATGAATAATACGTTAGCTTGATTGTTTGGAGGTGAGGTTTTTACCTAGAAAGGTTTTCCCCATATATATTTTTGTTCTCTATTCTATCTCATTCTTCTAGTTTTATGATTGTAGAATAATAATCTGTATGTCATAATGCTACTCAAATTTATTTAGATTGATAAATTGCAATAACTTTCCTTTAAGGTTTTAATTGTGGGAAATCAACTATGTATGTTTCTACTTTTATGGCATAGTAGTATGCACTTGTATTTTCTTATTAGAAGTTATTCAATAAATTATTAGATATAGGATTTGCATGCTAATCTCAAATAACTTTCTAGGTGCTCAAATTCCCCTTCACAACCAACTTTTTTTTTTGTTGTTATAATTTCTTTTGTTTCAAAGGGTGTGTCCTTATTCTAATACGTGCAAAATTATGTAATTTTGTTTTCTAAAAAGATAGATATGTTAGTAACATCTGTATTCATATCTATAGATAAAGAAGACACTATTCATCAATATTTTAGTGGTAACATATTATTTTAAGCTAATAATCATATATTTGATTAGTTAAAATGTTGCAATCATAACCTCAAAAATTAGTTTTTGAAACAAATTTAAATTTAATTACTTGATTAACAAGTCTTTGACAAGTTGTCCTCAATGTGTAGCAAAAAATGAGGTTTTGACATATAGTTGGATTTTAATTATTTGATTATTAAGCTTTTGATAAGTTACCCTTACATACATGTCGACCCTTACACATGTAAATCACCATTGCAACTTTATAATAATGGGGTTAGCACTTAGAATATAAACAATAAAGCAAGGAAAGCATAGTCAAACTAGAATATTAAAGATTAAAGTTGAAACATACACCTCTTACACTTGAAAACAACCATTATACCTTTATATTAATATAATGGCCACTTAAAAAACAATCAATAAAATAAACAAAAGATATTATAAATAAGAATATTAAAGATTAGGTTTGAAACATGTATCTCCTACACTTGTAAATAATCATTGCATCTTTATATTAATGGAATGATCACTTGCCATACAACTAGTAAAGTGAAAAAATTAAAAAATCAATGAAATCTTAAATATTAGTGTTGAAATATATACCTAATACAATTGATTTTCAAGATTTGATTCTCTATATTATAACTTATAAATCATTTATATATTCTCTTAATCTTATCTACTTTCTATCATAAAAATATATCAACCTTTCATGTTAAGACTAACTATAACAATAAACAATCTTTTATAGAAATTACGTGTATGTGTATGAGTGTAGGAATGTGCATACATATATGTGTATATATGTTTATGTGCATATTTTTAGTATATGCATGTATGTTTGGACAAACACACACACACAAATGCTTCTAGAAAGAATTCTACATATATGTGTGAGTAATATTATTCTTATAATATTCAAAAAATATTATCAAGGCTCATGTTAAGTATACATAGATAATGGTTAAAAATTTAGAAAATTTAATTATTACTTAGAAATTATCTAATTAAATTTATTGACACAAATATACCTTTTTAATTATTTGAATATGAAGGCTTTAATTCAATATTCTTACATACATGTCTTTTCATACACTTGTAAGAAACCATTACACCTATATATAAATAACACAACCAATTATACTATGAACAAAGAAACAAGAAAAATATTGATTATTAAATATTAAGGTTGAAGCATAAACCCCATACACATACAAATGATATTAGCACCTTTATATTTAATTGTATAAAAACTTAAAAGATGACCAATAAAACAAGAAAATTATCATATAATTTGAAAAGTAAAAAAATAAAGTTAAAAGAATATGAATATTAGAATTAATCTTTAAGATTTTCCTCTCTTTGTAACTTCAAAATATAGTTTTATATTTTCTAGATATCATCAATTTTAAAAATAAATCTTATTCACCTATTCTATAATATATTTAAAATTTACATATCAAAATGATATTACTCTTACATATTTGATTGCTAATTGATAATTTGATAATTTTATTTATTTAATAAATAAAAACATTATAAAAATATATGTTTAGTTGCAAATACAAGTATTAACTTTCTTATTTTTGAGGATATCATTAAAGATTTATAAGGTACAATAATTATTAATATTTTGTTGTTTTGGGATGGATGACATGTGTGTTCTTCTTCTAGTACATTGTCTTCCAATAATTGTAATGTTTAGTAATGTTTCCCAAACACTATTTTAATGCTCACAAGATAATAAAGCAACAAACTATTTCCCTTATTCATTTTTAACATAAGATAATAATAAAAAAAAAAAAAAATTCTTCAGAAAACACAATAATATTTCTTTACGCTTCCTCTAAATTCAGCCACATTTGAAAGCTAAAAAGTTTAAAGGATCTGCAAAGTATTTTGACTGTCCAAAGGCATAGGTTATCCAATATTACATTAACATGTAAGCCCCTAATATGTGAGGTATTTCTTTAATTATTGAGTCTTAGTTTGAAGCTTCAAGCCTTAGAGGAACAAAATGTAGAACTTCAGCTAAGTCTTTAAAAAATAAAATTTGGACTTATCTATGGGTCCACATCATGTACTCTCTTCTAAATGTAGAATCATAGTTTTCATATAAATTAGGTGTTAATATTAATGGTTATAGATTACCCAAAAAAAAATTATGCAATTTTCTACAAATGGGTTGTCAGATGTAATAAATGAATTCTAGAGTGAGAACTAGTTTATCATCGCAAGATTTTGAATTTGAAAATGTTGGTAGTTTATTTTAAATTTATATTTTCTAATATGAAATTAAAGTTATAGTGGTCCTTATTAGGAAGTATGCATTCTGAAGGAAGATAATCCTTTTCTTTTCTTTGTTTGGAAAAAGCTACACATTTTAATTGGTCTTTGATATATGACTACTCTTTTTTTCTTCTTCTTTAAAAGATATAGCATTTGATTTTATTTAGAAGTAATGAGATGTGTATTCCATAAATATATTTTGATTTTCTTTTACAAAGCTAAGAAATTTGCCTTTAATAAACAAGTCTCAAATTTGGGAGGACTAAGTAGGATTCACAACTGGATAGACATGTGACATATATTTTATATAAATTCATTATCTATTGAGAAATAGGTATGTGTACAAGACCTTGTTAGTAGATAATTCATATGCAAAAAATAAAAGTGAATATACTTCTGGCTAGTGAAATAGTATCGTAAGAAACATAAGTCGTATGTGTATAAGAACGAAAAATTTCTATGAGTATACCATATCCCTTGTGATAGAATGGTCTTGAAAGTATGGGTTTGAAAGAGATAAATGTAATTATAGGAGTCTATAGGGGGGCTTGTGAATATCACTTCCTAGGGTAGCTGCAAGAAGTTGGATCCCATTATTGGGCAATAAGTGGAAGTGTTTTCCCTATTTTTTAATATTTCTGGTCAATTGATGACAAAATTTGATGCATTTAGAGATTGAATACAAAAAAAACTTTATTAATAAAAATTTTAGTGTTTGGAATCTACTTTTTGGATATGTACTTTATTTGTGTACCCATATGATAGATTTGTTTCTAGTATGATAGATTTGTTTTTGGTATGGATTATATAGCAAAAAATATGAGGAATTTTGAACTTGACTTGTAACCAAGATTTCAAAAGAGAATTAAAACATAGCATCAAAGGAAACAAGCTTAGTTATTCAATAGTTAATATTTTCATCTATCTTCAACGTAAAAAATTTCAAAA
Organism: Cupressus sempervirens; assembly: GCA_028749045.1. Lineage (NCBI taxonomy): Eukaryota > Viridiplantae > Streptophyta > Pinopsida > Cupressales > Cupressaceae > Cupressus > Cupressus sempervirens. The sequence continues at coordinate 172,253,155 of CM053784.1, forward strand.
GGGAAAGAGAAACCTTAAAAGGAAAGGGTGTGACAAAGAATGTTAGTGCAAGAAATACCAAGAAAAATTGAAAATGAGATTCAAATCCCAAATAACAATGAAAATAAAATGCCAAGTGAAAATAAAAATTGTATGAATGCAAACATAGAAACACCAATTATTGAATAAACATGTTAGAATGATGCTAAAGTGCCCAAACATAATTTTCATTTTCCTAATGATGTGTTAGATAATCTTGAAGGATTGGTTTCATGGAGACAAATTAGGACACATGCTAATAAATTATATAGACATTTTTTTTTATAATAAGAAATTTGGGTTTCAATGTCAGTTGATGTTGCAACTAATTAAAATATCTAAAATGTAAAAAGTAATGAAAAGGTTAGGAATGTATGCAAAACTTAAGAATAAAAATGAGTCCTTAAAACAAGTTGTATCCACTATTGCTAGTGCCTTTGATGTTATCAAAAGGAAAAGTTGCCCTAAAGATAAGAATGCAAGATGACGAGCAATAACAATAGCTTTAGCTAATAAAGATCAACAATTGAAAAAAGATTGATTAGCAACATAAGTGGATATCTTAATGTGAATCATAAGATGTTAGAAAGAGTTGTAAAGAGAAGGGTTAACTTTGAATGTGATCCAACAAATATTTTGTGGACTTTTAGTGGTAGACTGTCGAGATGTGATATGAAACTTACTAGTGAAGTTGAAAGTTTGGTTGAAAATTTTTGGCATGATATTACAAGAGTATCACCTAATTCAAGCGATGTTCTTAAATTGAGAGTTGGGTCAAAAATATGTGATCCATATCCTAAACACCTGTTTGACATGGCTCAAACTGAATTGTTTAGAAAATCTGTAGATGGTAAGGTGTTAACTATTACCATTAGTCAAAGGTTTTTGGAAAACTATAAACCATGGTATGTAAGGATTAACAAAGAAAGAATCACATGTTGTTGTAAAACTCATATTCAATTTCATTACCATTATGATGTATTTTGATCTATACATGTTACCATGCATAGTAAAGAAATGTTGCAAGAATGTGGTATAAAAATAACACTTGAAACTATAAAGGATTTCATATTAGCTTTGTTTTATAAGCCATCTAATAATCAATACTTTCTTTTCAATGCATGTCTTTCTGGTAAATGTTATATGTGTGGCAATCTTTCTTTGTTAGATTAATGTTTGCATGAAATTGCTTTGACTAATTTTGGTCAATAATTAGTTGAGGTAAAAAGATTCAAAACTATTGAATATCCATTGAAGGATGGGAAGATTGGAAGAAGGTGTGATCTAGTTATAGATCAAGTTAGTTGTCATGTATTTATGGATGAGTTTAAGAGTGTGATCATACCAAAATATGTTAAACACTCTCAATATGCTAAATGGCTTGATAGATAATTTTGCATAAGTAAGAATACATTTCCAATTGGTACTATACTTTAAGTTGTTGACTTTGTAGAGAACTACACACTTACACCACAAGATGAGGTACAACCACAATATTAAAATTTAGTGCAAGTACTAATTTATATTTATATAGTTTATAGGCATACACCTGATAGTATAGAGGAGGATCAAAAAATATTGAGAGTACCATTTTGATATGAGTGATAATAAAATCCATTCATCTAAGTTTGTCCAATAGTGTTTCAAGGTCTTTTATGATAATTTAAATGAGAGACAAATTAAAATGACAGAACATTGGATATGGTCAAATAATTGTATAGGACAATTCAAGAATGCTAGAATATTCTATTGGTTTAGTAGGACACGTAGGAAAACTAACATCCAACATGTGTTGAGTTTTTTTGAGGCTGGACATGGTAAAGTGATGCAGGAGCATCTAGAGGTATAAGGGCAATCCCGTGTCACCCTAAAAAAAAATGTACTTAGACTTAGTTTCTGTTTCATGTCTTTACATTTTTGGATACCCATTTGGGTCAAATAAAGCTTCCAACTCTCACAGTTCCACTATCAGTGCGTTTGAAAATCTTGAAAAAATAGGAGCATGCAATTTGGCCATCATTTTGGTGACCTAGAAGGTGTGAATTGACCAGATGAATGTAATTGTGATTTAGAGCATTCCAAAAAAAGAATTAGGACAAAAGGCCCCACGGTTTGAAAGTTATTGTAGTTTTTTGGGTTTTGGAGACCCCCTAAGAATGCTTCGAAGATAGGTTAGGGGCATTAAATGACCTCGAAAAGGGCTGAAAAATGGGGGACGAGTGAAGCTTCTCCATAGGGCTATAGAGTGCTTCGAGAGCTTTCTGAAAATGTAAATAGTTCATCAATCAGAGCTACGGTTCAAAAGTTATGCCTCCCGGAAGTTCGGCTATCGTTTCTGGATTCTTCTAGATTTGCACCGACTTCTAACGCAGCTTTTGGAACCTTCTATTTTGTCGGTGGATGCCTACTAGCACGTTCTAGAATGTACTCCTAGTCCTTAACCCTCTGGGGTCTATTTAAGGGGATTTCTTGCATTGTAAAAGGCAGTTCGGAGTGGAGTTTGAGAGGAGGTACTGTAAGGAGAAATTATCTCCAGATTTATGCTATTGTAAGCCCTTAGGGCATGTTTTGAAGTTTATTTTCTCTGTACTGTTGTACTAGCTTATTTTCTCAGTTAATATATTTTCTCCTTTTCCTATTGTGTCCATTCTGTTCTTCTGTTGTGTCCCCATTAAGTAGTATCAGAGCGGGTTTTCTTGAGTGTGTAGATAGAGCGCCGATTGTGAGGCAGTTTGCACTAGGACTGTGTGGTTGTGGGTTTGAGTTAGAAGATGCCTCCACAAAGAGGGCGTGGTGGAAGGGCCAGAGCTATTGATACTGAGGAGGTTAGAGCCCTCCAAAGGTAGGTACAGGCATTGCAAGAGGAGCTTCGTAGAGGAGCAAATTTTGCCGCAGGTGACAATAGTGAGGATGACAGTGAAGAGGAAGTAATGGGACCAAAAGAGGAAGTTGACGGGGAAGTTTTGAATCCTATAGTGGAAAGGCTTTTTAGGGCCATTACTAAGTTTGGGAAAAGACCTACAATTGAAGTGGGTATATTTTCAGGAAATCTGAAACCAGATGAGTTGATCGATCGGATCAATGAATTGGAAGAATACTTTGAGTATGAGGATATAAGGGACCCAGATAGGGTTAAGTTTGCAAAGGCCAAACTAAAAGGCCATGCCAAAATCTGGTGGCAAGAGGTTCAACTGGAAAGACTTAGAAGAGGAAAGGAGAAGATCACAAGATGGGATCACATGGTGGACAAATTGAAGAAGCAATTCATTCCTGTGGACTACGAGCTTGATCTGTTTAAAAAGATGCATGGGTTAAAGCAAGCAGGAAGATCAGTCCAAGAATATACAGAGGAGTTTTACTGACTCTTGATTAGAGTAGGGCATGCAGAAGCAAATAAGTCGAAGGTTGCTCATTATATCAGTGGGTTGCGACCTAGCATCCAGGAGGAATTAAGTCTAGTAAGAATGACCAGCGTTGAAGAAGCATACCAGTTTGCCCTACGAGTTGAAGAGAAGCTGAGTAAAAGGTTTGAAGGAAGAAAAAGAGGGCACGGTCAAGGAGGAAGGGGAAGTGGTAGATCATTTGGAGGCCACAATGAAACCTAAAAGAAAAATGAAGATGTGGGTACTAGTAGAAACCAGAGGAATGAGGGTTTCAACCCCTCCCATGATCAAGACTTTGGAAATCAAAGAGGAAGAGGTAGAGGACGTGGACAAGGAAGAGGAGGCTTCTGTGGTACCTATTTCCATTGCAATGAAGAAGGTCATCATGCCTTTGAATGCCCTCAACGACAAGGAAGGATAGATAGAGAGCTGAGGGCCAAGCTAGGGTTGCTCATGTGGATGAGGATGCACAATCATCACATTCAGAGGATGCAGAAAGAGGAGAGACCTTGGTAAATGAAAGAGTCCTACTAAGTGGTGAGAATGAACCAGGACAACGAAGGAGTTTGTTCCATACCAGATACAAGTGTGAGGATAAATGTTGTGATGTGATCATTGATGGTGGTAGCACTAATAACTTGGTATCAGAAGAGATGGTCTCTAAGCTGAAGCTCAAGAGGGAGAAACATCCCCAGCCCTATCGGATTTCCTGGGTAAAAGATGATCGTAAGCTCCTGGTAAGTGAACAATGTTTAGTAAAATTCAAAATTGGGAGTTGCCATGATGAATTTCTATGTGATGTTATTTTGATGGATGTTTGCCATCTATTGTTGGGTAGACCATGGAAGTTTGATAGACATGCAATACATGATGGACATGCAAACACATACTCTCTGACAAAGGATGGAGTTCACCACAAATTGAAGCCCATGAAAAAGGAAGGTGAAAAGGTATGTAGCAGTGCTAAGATTTCTCTTGTTGATGGAAGGAAGTTTTTAGATGGCATGAAACATCAGCATATATGCTATGCTTTGATTCCTAGGAAAGATAAAGAAGTTAGTAGTGAAATACCATTTGAAGTTTTAGATTTACTAGGGAAATTTGGAGATATTATGATAATGTTCCAGATGGATTGCCACCAGTAAGGAAAATCAGTCATAAGACAGATCTGATTCCAGGAGCTAGTTTTCCTAACAAGGCTGCTTACAGGATGACTCCTACTGAAACAGAGGAGCTAAATAGATAGGTTCAAGAGCTGTTGAGGAAGGGCTTGATTCGAGAGAGCCTGAGTCCATGTGCAGTACCTACAGTACTTGCACCAAATAAGGATGGAGAGTGGAGGATGTGTACAGATTCTCGAGCTATAAATAGGATAACCATCAAGTACCGATTTCCTTTACCAAGGATGGATGATCTTATGGATTGCTTGAGTAGAGCTCAGTACTTCACAAAGATAGATCTGAAGAGTGGCTATCATCAGATATGGATTCGAGAAGGAGATGAGTGGAAAACAACCTTTAAGACCAAGGAGGTTCTTTATGAGTGGTTAGTCGTGCCCTTTGGATTGACGAACACCCCAAGCACCTTCATGCGGCTCATGAATGAGGTACTTAAGAAGTTCTTGGGAAAATTTGTTATTGTCTATTTGTATGATATTTTAATTTTCAGCAAGACTTTGGAAGAACATTTACTGCATATTCGTAGTGTGCTTGAAAGGCTAAGGGAAGAGAAATTGTTAATTAATCTAAAGAAGTGTGTCTTTGCAAAAAGGGAGTTAGTCTATTTGGGATTTGTTATATCACCTGAAGGTCTCAAAATGGATCCAGAGAAGGTAAAAGCCATCTTGGAATGGCCTACTCCAAGGTCTGCTACTGAGGTAAGATCATTTCATGGTCTGGTTAGTTTTATAGGAAGTTTATTAATAATTTCAGTGGCATATGTGCACCCCTAACTGATACAATAAGAGGGGATAGAAAAGAGTTCAAATGGACTGCATCAGCTACGAGAAGTTTTGAATTGTTGAAGAAGAAGGTGATAGAACAGTCTGTGTTGGCACTTCCAGATTTTAGAAAAGTGTTCTAGGTGGATTGTGATGCTAGTGGCAACACTATTGGGGCTGTATTAAGCCAAGAAGGTAAGCCTATTGCATATTTTAGTGAAAAATTGAATGATGCAAAGAAGAAGTATTATGTTTATGATCGAGAATTCTATGCAATAGTTCAGGCCTTAAAGAAATGGAGGCATTATTTATTACCAAAGGAATTTGTTTTGTATACTTATCATCAGGCATTATAGTACCTAAATAGCCAAGGTAAATTGAATTAGAGGCATATGAAGTGGGTAGAATTCTTGCAGAGTTATACATTTGTGTTGAAGCATAGAAGTGGAAAATCTAACAGGGTTGTAGATGCACTAAGTATGAGACAGTCACTGCTTACAGTAATGCAGGTTGAAGTAGTTGGGTTTGATGAACTCAAGAATTTGTACCCCGAGGATCCTGATTTTGCTGAAGCATGGAAAGCTTGTAAAGAGCCTATTGCTGTAGATAGAAAAAAGTGGTTAGATTATTTGATTCAGGATGGCATGTTGTTCAAAGGTAGTCAATTGTGCATTCCAAGGAGTTCCATGAGGGAAAATCTGATTAAGGAGAAACACAATGGAGGGATGGCATGACATTTTGGTCAAGATAAGACCATTTCCATTCTTAGAGAACATTATTTTTGGCCTCAAATTTCACAGGATGTGAAGAAGTTCGTACAAAGTTGCCAGGTTTGTCAAGTTGCCACGGGGTTTAGTCACAATACTAGTCTTTATCAGCCGTTGCCTGTTCCATCAAGGCCATGGGAGGACATAAGTATGGATTTTGTTCTTGGATTGCCAAGGAAACAAAGGGGTAATGACTCAGTATTCGTGGTGGTTGATAGGTTCTCCTAAATGGCACATTTTATTCCATGCCACAAAACTCATGATGCTATCCATATTGCAGACTTGTTTTTTAAAGAGGTGGTAAGACTACATGGTCTTCCAAGGAGTATAGTTTCTGAAAGAGATACTAAATTTGTGGGGTATTTCTAGAGGACATTGTGGAAGAAGTTGAGAATAGACCTAAAATTCAGTTCCACGCATCACCCACAGACTGATGGTCAAATAGAAGTGGTAAATAGAAGTTTGGGCAATTTGCTGAGATGTTTAGTTGGGGATAAGCCTAAGGGATGGGATTTGATTCTACCATAGGCAGAGTTTGCTTATAATAACTTTGAAAATAGGAGTACTGGAAAATCACCATTCCAAATTGTATATGGGAATAGCCCAAGGACTGCACCAGAGCTGAGGAAGATAGAACAAGGGGAGAGGACAAGTGTTGAAGTTGAGGAATTTGCTGAACATATCAAGCATCTACATGAGGAGGTTCAGGCACACATAACCAAGATGAATCAAGAGTATAAAGCTAGGGTTGATCAAAGGAGAAGACATAAGGAATTCCAAGTAGGATATTTAGTCATGGTACACTTACGAAAAGAAAGATTTTCAGCCGGTACTTACAACAAGCTGAAAATGAAGAAATTTGGCCCTTGCAAAATTTTGAAGAAACATGACTCAGGAAATGCATATGAAGTGGCGCTGCCAGATGGTATTCAGATTTCTCCCATTTTCAACATTGCAGATTTAACAGAGTATCATGATGATGGTGCAGATGAGGAGCTATTGTTAGAGCCATGTCCAATTCCTGCTTCTAAGAAGGAGGAGATAGAAGACATTCTAGATCATCGTATGGGTAGGAGTACCAAAAATAGGCAGTATGAAGAGTATTTGGTCAAATGGAAAGGATGACCAATCGAGGACTCAACTTGGATTTCAGCAGTTGAGGTCTCCCATTTGGGATTTCCTCTACCATCCATAAAGTGACAGGGTCACTTTTCAATCTACCCTGGGTGTATGATGTAGGAGCATCCAGAGGTATAAGGGCAATCCTGTGTCACCCAAAAAAAAAATGTACTTAGACTTAGTTTTTGTTTCATGTCTTTACATTTTTGGATACCCATTTGGGTCAAATAAAGGTTCCAACTCTCACAGTTCCACTATCAGTGCATTTGAAAATCTTGGAAAAATAGGAGCATGCAATTTGGCCATCATTTTGGTGACCTAGAAGGTGTGAATTGACCAGATGAATGTAATTGTGATTTAGAGCATTCCAGAAAAAGAATTAGGTCAAAATGCCCCACGGTTTGAAAGTTACTGCAGTTTTTCAGGTTTTGGAGACCCCGTAAGAATGCTTCGAAGTCAGGTTAGGTGCATTAAATGACCTCAAAATGGGCTAAAAAATGGGGGATGAGTGAAGCTTATCCACAAGGTTATAGAGTTCCTTGAGAGCTTTTCGAAAATGTAAACAGTTCGTCAATCAGAGCTACGGTTCAAAAGTTATGCCTCCCGAAAGTTTAGCTACCATTTCTGGATTCTTCTAGATTTGCACCGACTTCTAACGTAGCTTCTGGAACCTTCTATTTTGTCGGTGGATGCCTACTAGCACTTTCTAGAATTTACTCCTAGTCCTTAACCCTTCGAGGTCTATTTAAGGAGATTTCTGGCATTGTAAAAGGCAGTTCGGAGTGGAGTTTGAGAGGAGGTACTGTAAGGAGAAATTATCTCCAGATTTATGCTATTGTAAGCCCTTAGGGCATGTTTTGAAGTTTATTTTCTCTGTACTGTTGTACTAGCTTATTTTCTTAGTTAATATATTTTCCCCTTTTTTTGTTGTGTCCATTCTATTCTTCTGTTGTGTCCCCATCATAAAGGAGAACATGATGGTGTTGGTGCATGTGTGAAGAGAGCCCTTAGTATGTACATGAGATTGTTGAATGGTGTAACAAATATTTATACACAAGATCAAGTGAGAACTCTACAATCAAATTTTTCTTCTACCTAGTTGAAGAGAAGAATATCCTTTCAAGATATGATTATGATACAATTAGTGGGTCATCTAAATGGCATTCAATTAAGAGTTCAGATTCTAACACTTGGACTATATGGACTAGGGTGCTTGCTTGGCTTTGTTAATTTTGTCTTGTAGGTGAATGGGAAGAATGTGAGGATATAGAATGGGTTGAAGATTGGCAAAAAAAATCATTAGCACTTACTGACACACATTTTCAAAATGATATAGTAAATGAAGGCCATAATGTTACTTTTGCATTAGAAGATTATGATCGTATTTCAGACCTCATAGAACCTAGTATTCATAATTTAATTAGATTTTGTTGTGATCATGCTTCAATTTATATTATTTATTTATGTACATGTCATTAATATAATTAAAGTACATACATGTCTTTAACATATTATTTATATATGTACACATGTGATTAAAGTGTTTATGTACTTTATCTTATCTTGTAGGACATGTTTATGTTATTATTGTTCATAATGATAACAATGAATAGAATGAGTATTGGCTAGCAAGATGTGTGGAACCTAGTTAAAAATTGATATGTCATCAAGTAGATGATGATGGTTTTGAGTATCTAGTTGGGTCTATCGTTGTAGCTAGCACTTGGCTATGTAGAAACCTAACAAGAAGAAATGGTTTACCAGCATTTGAAGACTACGGATCTAAAAAGAAGATTTTACACTCTTCTCATTTGGTTGTGGCAACGAATATCAAATTAGAAAGATACAAAGGGAGACCCACCAATAAGGTATTATGGACAATTTCAATGGACAAGCATGAGACAATCATAGATGCATTGCAAAAGAGAGAGGATGCAGATGGTACAGTGGGATGACTACATTTAAATCAAACACATGTAAAAAAAAATTCATTGTGTTATTTTTATATATGTCCTTTGTAAATTTAATTACATGTATGTATGAGTTGTCAATAGCAAACTAGAGAACTTATATATACCTCTTATTCAAGTCTCAATTACAATTTATGCAAATTTAAATGTTAAAGTGGATTGAACATCAACATCTTGTGCAATTACACATAGTGAGTACATACAAATTACACATATTTACATAGTTCAGATAAATTTATGCCTTTATTAGCATGTGTCTTTTTTTTACAATTTTATTTTACAGAACCTCATTTGAAGAAATGTCTTCGACCAGTTTTATATTTTGAGTTCACTTCTATAAATATGTCATTGACATTGTCTTACATGTATTGTGAAACATGTTGTAAACATTTAAAAATAGTAGTTTACTTCTATTTGAAAGTTAAAGGTGTGTACTTGATATTATAAATTAATTGTCAATTCAAGTAATGACCTCCAAATTTTTTCCATTACTTTTATATTGAAACATGGTTAAATTAATGTTTTCGTATATAAATAGTTAAAATTATTGTTAAACTGTCATATACTTACAAAATTTGTCATAACATGAATTAAATATGTCGCAATAAAGAAAATGGTTTGAATACTTACAACATGATCTAACATAATAATATATACTACGTACACTCACATAATAAGAAGTCAAAAAAAAATAGTGCATGGTCTAACATGTCATAACATGATCTCTGAAGTCAAAAAATACATATAATACAATTCACTATCCTAATACAAAGTGTATCAAAATAAATAATGTGTCATAAGAACATAATCTAAAGGTGCCACAAATACCTAATCTATTTGATTTGCAGTCCTCTTTAGTCCATGTGAAGAGGACTTAGATGGATCATCCTATGTAACATGAGTTGCCTCATCATGTGGGATACCCTGTGAGGTAGATGGATCATCCTGTGTAACATGAGGTGTCTCATCATGTTCATGCTTAATTGAAATGGGTTTCAAAATCCAGCTTCCAAATAAATTAAATATTCATTACATAATAAAATTAATACCACATGAGATGGGTGTCCCTCTATAATGGGAGGAGGTGCACTGTGAAAGCTACCAAATGCAGCAGTCATGAGGTCCTATAATTTACAATAAATACATTTTTAAAATTTGATAAAAAGCATAATGAATTATGTATATGTACATAAATCACAATACTGACCTCAAAAGATGATGTAGGTGCCTCCATTTGGCTTAGTCATGTACTCTTAGCAACACTCATGGTGACATAGTCCTAAAATTATGAAAACATAAATGTTGAGTCAATATTATATATACATGAATTACTAAAGTACATAAACTAAAAAGTACATAATTTGTACACTACATTTTTTATACACTATAAAAATATGTATATATATCATATCTAAGTAATAGTCAATGTCATAGATGTGTTGGAACATGTGCTAGCATGATGATCAAAAGATGAAGTTAAAAATAAACTATATCTAGGCATGTATGGATAAGGGTAGAAGTAAGGAGCTGGGTCTCAATTCCATGGAAGTCCATAGATTGAGATCATACTCTTTTAGAAATGGGTACCCATTTTAGGCTTAGGCGGCTAATCGAAAATTTAAAACATGGGGACCCATTTTTTTAAAAATCGGGTACCTATTTTTAGTTTTTAAAAAAAGAGTACCCATTTTTGAAAACATAAAAAAATTGTACTTTTTAGAAATGGGTACACATTTCTAAAAATTTAAAATTTTTCTTTTTGTGGGGATTTTGTACGTCAATTTGACTTTTTCAAAATGGGTACCCATTTCTTACAACATTGGGTGGGATTTTTTTCTCCTACCTCAGATTTTGGTTTGGGATAGGCTTGGTGAGACCAAGCCTATGCCTTGATCTCTCAAGATTTTGCTAAGGCATTGAACTAACAAATTTATGCCTTGCCAAAATTTTTAGAGGGTCTTCTAGATCAAATTTTTTTATGAAACTAAAATCCATTAGAGCTCTCACTGTCCTAATTTCAGAAACATAAATTTTACAGTGCAATGATTTTATTTACTATTTTTGCATTATTTTTTAATGAAAGCTGGTACCTAAATGTGAAATAGTGAATTTTAGTAAAACTTTAATAACTTTTTTATTTTATAATTTTTCTGAAATTAATTTATATTTCATCAATCTACATACAATTCTTTTGAGGTTAAAAAATAATAATTCTTGAAAAAAGTGAAATTTTGATCAAATTATGGTGTCTGTACATCAGAGGTTTTAAAAATTTACCTTTATAGCCAATTAATAATTAATAAAAAATAAAATTATTCAATAAAAAATTAAGAAAAAATAATGTCATCAATCATAGCTATATTAGGTAACTTTTTTTAAACGGATTTATGAAAATTCATTTATTTGTGTCAAATTATGGTGTCCGTACATGAGTGTGGTATGGTCCTGAAACAACATTTTAAAAAAGTGGTTTTTAAAGATCCATACCAAAAATAAAATCTATCATATGAGTATACAAATAAATTACATATTCAAAAACTAGATTTCGAAGACAAAAAATTTTGTTTCTGAAGTTTTTTTATATTCAATCTCTAAATGCCTCAAATTTTGACATCAATTGACAAGAAATTTTAAAAATAGGAAAAACACTTCCACTTTTTGTCCAAAAGTGAAACCCAACTTCTTGCACTTACCCATAAGTACAATCCATCTCCTATTCGTGAAATCCAAAAACATAAAATAAATAAATAAATAATATATATATATATATATATATATATATATATATATATATATATATATATATATATATATATATATATATATATATATATATATATATATATATATATATATATATATATGCATGAGTAAAAATTGTTTAGATTATAAGTTAATAACAATGTACATACATAAAAATAGTACAAATTATTTGTCTTCAGTCAAAAGTTCATGCCGTATGTATTTGAGGCTATGCCTCAGTGGTGAATGGATCAAGACCTGTATTGACATCAAATTGTGTAGCATTCGACAATCTCCACAAAATCAAATAAAAAGAACATATGAGCACGTTATTAAATTTGAGTTTGAATGTACTTTTTTATAGTTTAATTCAAAGTGCATGCCATATGAGGGATGCCAATGTCTTTAAGTCTCAAAAAAATACTATACTACCTCCTAGGAGGAACATCATCATCCATCCTCTATTGTCACAAAATCAACATGTACATAAATATGGTTAATACAATTACACATGTATGTAGAAAGTAAATAATTATGTACTTTATATTTAAATTTTAATTAAAACTTTACCTACTACTCTTGACTATCTCTAGGCTCTCCTTGCATGAGGTCAACAAATGATGACACATCAATGTTATCACTACCATTACCATGGCCAGCATATGCATCATCATCAAAATCAGCATCCTCAGCATAATGGTCATCATGTGCTACATCAACATTGCTCTGGGGGCCTCTACATATGCCTCCACAGCTAGTACAAATGTGTTCAATTGGATGAATATGTCTCACCTGCATCCAGTGGTCTACTAAATTGCTCAAAAGGGAACTCAAAGAGATAAGAGCGGATGAAACTGCTCGATGATGGTGTGGCACTAGTACAATGAGTGTAGGAAGAGGTACAATAGGTTGAGATTGCCTATGATTTCTCATTCTATCACTTAGGTTTGCCCCAAGCCTATCCTTTGGCATCCCTCCACAACCTCCTAAAATGATTTCATGTCAAAATAATTTTGTTTCAAACCCAATTCAAACTTAGCCCATAGTTTCCTAAGGAAGTACATGGGCACCTCACGATTAGCATGTGGTGGATGGTCAAATACCATCCACCACTACTCCCAAAAGTGTGCTGATATATGTGGATGTGTGCACCATCTAATAGAAATACGAGGCTTCTTCTCATTAATCTCTTCACCTATCTTAGGGTTTACAAAATATCTTGTAAAATGTCCTTTACCTATTTTGAGGTTACAAACCTCTTTATATGATAAGCCATCAGAATAGTAGGCACACATGTCTTTCTTACATAATCTAAATGAATCAATATTAGAATCTAAATGTTGTATAGATTGAATGATTCCTTGCATACTATCTTCAAGGCATAGTAGGTGAGGACGGGGGTGGGGCTTGCACCTAATAGCCTCAATATCTTGAATGACGTCATTAAGATTATGCCTCATGCTCTCTCACAAATCATCTACAGTAGGTGGTGAAGGAGGACTAGGTGGTTGTGGAGGTGCGAGAGGAGGTGGAGGTGCAGATGGAGGAGGTGGAGGTGGGGGTGGGGTAGGGGGTAGCAGTGGCGATGGCGGTGGGTCCATCAAATATAATCTACACATAAAAAATCACAAAATTACTATTTAATATAATAAATCTAAAATGTCAATTACATAAGTGCAAATCTTTAAAACCATATCAATTAAATAAATAAAGTTAAACACTAAAGTAAACTTTAATGTTGAGGCTAATTGAACATTATACTGAATGTAAGTCTAATCATAAAATAATACTCCAAAAAATTATATTAATAAATCAACTATAAATCTGGTTTTAATGTTAGATATGAACTTGTTTTGTCTATGCAAGTTCAAGGGAACATGCTTTTAATATTAAGGAAAAGGATGTGAAAGTGCCCAATAGTTTAACCAAATTGTTTTGTTATACTATGATCTAGGTCCTAAATGGAATTACATTATGAAACATTGTAGTGATTTATTTATTAATAATATTTTATATTGAATGCTAGAGTAGTTATATTCCTATTCTATTTAGTTTTTAAAGTCTTGTTGAGATAAAAATGAGGATAATATAAGGATAAGATGAGTTAAAAATGAGGATAATTTAGATTATGGAAGGAAAGTATGAAGAAATTGGTAAGGAGACTAAGAACACAACTTCAATATAGTTCATATATTTGAAGTGGTTCCTATGAAAATATAGTCAGTTCTCCATCCAAGAATGAGAAAAAAAATAGATAGAGACAACTGACCCATTGATGTATTAGGTGCTTAGTGGACCTCATAGTTGTTTCTTGGAATAGGCCCATGATTTTGAGATTCAATTAGCTTTTTTTAGTTCTCCTTATTTGACTCTTATGTGATGATGGATTGACTATGTAATATTTTTTGGTGATAACCAAGTGAGGTGTTGAGTAATCATATGTGTATCTGAAGATAGAAAGCTGGATGATTTATATTTGTGCATGCTATTTTTATTTAAAGATAGATATTTCTATTTGATGTTCATGATGAACATTGTAGAGTTTCTTTTGGATTATGAGATAGAGATGTTCTTTTTGTTGATGTGGTATTTCACAATACTTATTTATGTTTCTTAATTGTACCATGTTATTAATATGGGAAAACAATGAGACTTTTGATTGGATTCAAAATGTCTCTTGGAGTGTGTTGATGTATTATTGCCCAACTCAGTTAGTTGTCATGTTGCATTAGATCATGAGTGTGATTGATAGATTGTGCCATACTAGAGATTATATATGTGTGTCCTAGCTATGTCTTAGTTTACATATCTTGGGTAAAATTGATTGTTGTAGTTCATTTTTGTAATTAATATGATGGTTAAGATCAACCTTTTTTATGTTAATTGCATTTATATAAAGATGAAATTATTTTTTAATGTTATAAGAAAATGGTGATGTTATGAGTGTATGAGATATAAAGGTGTGTAAGAAAGTCATACTAAACATTGGTCTAAGAGGCATGACTAGAATATATTGAAATAGAGAGTTGATAGTTCTTATTTAGAGTTGTATTAACATAACATAGATGCTATCAATTAGTCCATAATTCAACGTATTTTTTTCCATAATGGATTGTTGTTTGTTCTAGGGTTATTTTCGTCAAAATTGTTTCCCTTTTGTATATTCAAGTAGCTAGATCATTTTTTATGTATACTTAGTTTGTGACACTGGGGGATTATATTCTCATTATGGATTATATGTTCATCTTAGGATCAAACAAAGTTTAGTAATGTTACCTTTGTTGGCTTGAAATCTTAGTAATGAATGCGTCAAAAAGGTTATAAAATCTAATATAATTATACAAACTCATAGCTAAAGTTGTAATAAATGTATACTTCATCACAAGTTGAATGAGTAATGGACAATTATAAAATATAATTAATTTAATAGTTTGATAGAGGAATTTTATAGTTGGCATAGTTTTAGTGTCTCATAATATATCAATGTACCAAGATCTAGTATTTAACTTAAGAAAATTATATCTATTAAATAGTTCTACATTAATAAATGAATTTTTATACACAATCCATTTCATTATTTAGAACTAATTATTAATAACATATTTTATCAAAATAATATTATTTATATTATCCATAATATTTCTTCAACCAAATTTAAAATCATTAAATATAGTTTTCAAAATTAGGATCAAGATTACTTTCCATTATACCTATTGTTATGGTTACCTGGCTAGAGATCAAGTGTTAGGTTTAAGAATTGAAGTTACAATTAGAATTAGGTTTTAACATTTATGATTAAGTTTATTAACATTATTAGGGTTAGGTTAGAACTATGGTGAGAGTGTGATTTTACATCAAGGTTAATGTGCTATGTTTATGGTTAGTGTGTAGTTTTATTTAAGGTAAGGAAGCACATTATGTAACGCCCAACCAAGGGATCCAAAGAACTAACCTAAAGTTTTTGATGAATAGTGACCTTTTCTATTAATAAAATATACTCAGTTTAAAATTCACAAAAAAGGGGTTAGGGGATACAAGATCACCCCATGAAAGAGTTTAGATGTCCAAACCTGAACTAAAAATACGGCCGCAGCTAGAATAAAAAACTATTAATTTAAAAAGAGCATATAAGGCAACCTCAGGCTACCAAAGTAGTGCGAACCGAGGGTGGTGGATCATCTTTATCTTGTCAGCCCCAATCATCTTTAGGATTGGGGGGTAGGCTAGGAATAGTCTATCCATCATCAATAGTAGTAGCAATAGTGGCAGCCTTTGCATCTTTAACCTCTAGTGGTGGAGGAGAAATTGCCAGGTCTAGGCGAGGCCACTTCCCAAAGTGTGCATGATGAGAACTAGAAGGAGGAGCTGGGGACCAACCAGTACCACCATGGGGTGGGGAAGCTAAGTGGTGCCTCCATCCACCATCAGCACTCCTGAGAGAGTGGTGGTGGGAAGCTTGGGAGTGTGGGGTGTGCAAGTGGTAGCCGAAGGAGTCGCACTAAGGATGGCAGTTGCAGGGCATCGAGGTCTCCGTTGAGGGATCAAGAGGAACTCTAGTGAGAGTACAAGGAGCATTTCCCCAGTTATTGAGAAAATCCTACAAGTGGGTAACTTTAAGTGAAACTTTATTAGCTTGCACCTAAATTTACATAATTACATTATTACAAATGCATGCCTTAGTATACATAGAAATGTTAACATCCAAAAAATTGTGTTTCAGAAAAACAACATTCCTATCTTTTCATAGAGAAAACAAAATCTCTAGCCTGAAGGTATGCCAAATCTATGTGAACTTCTAAGATAATCTAGGAGGGTCACCCAGTAAAATCATATGCCAAGACAAAGACTCAAGTCTGAATGGCTTGAAAAAACATGAATCTAGTGCCAACAATTCTAAGCACACTTTTAGAACCAAAAAATATGCAAGAAAGACTTTGGCTCTCCACAAAAAGGGCATCTAGGGTTAGGAATTCCAATGTGTTTGAGTCAAGGTCCCAGGGGAAGACTTTGGAAGGCCAAGCACCAAGAAAAATGTCCAATCTTGGGTTTAGTTATAGCGTGCCATATGGTGTCAAAGCATTTTCTCCATTGAGAAAGAGAAGATTGCAAACGCCATATGCGGTTTAGCATATCCACAATGGGAAGATGAGATGAAAGCCATTTGTAACCCAAACTTGGCTTGTAATTAGAAAAAAGACTGGTAGGAAACCACCTCCAATCAAGCCACCAAGGGCAAACAGACCGAATCCCTAGTTTATGAACTAAGTGAATAGGGATGGAAGAAAGCAAAAAGGTCAAAAGTCTACCAATCTAAATGAACAAGGTATTATTGTACTTGCATATCTTCCCAAGTCCTAAAACTCATGGTAACCCATGAATAGAGGTCCTTAGGAGTTTTGGTGCCACATTTGAAGAAATGTAGAGCATTGGCTCCTTGAGTCTTGGCCAGGGGAGTACCCTGAATGGCAAACAAGGGAGACCACCATATGTTATGTTGCTTCAAGGAAAGTCCATTGCAAAATTCATTTCTAGCCCATCAAAGCCAAGGCTTAATAGCCTTCCAGGCTTTCCAAATGCTCTTGATGACAAAGGAGCCCTAAGTGACCATGGGCTGACACATAATGAGAAGGGTTTGGAAACTAATCCCCTTCCAAGTAGGCTCGTTGATAGGGAAGCCAAAAGAAATGTAATGCCAAACTAGAATCTTCCAAGCTTCATCTCCTAAGAGATCTCTAATAATCCATTTTGTACAAAGAGTAAGGCCTTGTCTCTGAGTGGAAAGCAAGCCAATACCACCAGACTCTTTTGGGAGACAATAGAAATCCCAAGCCACTCTGCGAAAGAAATGGTGATCAAAACCAAAGGCCTAGAGAAAATCCCTGAAAAATCATTCTAGCTTCATGTAAGAAGCTTTGCATAGAGCCCAACAGGAGGAGTAATACATATGATTGCCACAAGAATCTTAGAGAAAATCTAGAATTTTCCTATGAGGGATAGTGGCTTTGTGATCTAGTAGTTGAGCTTTTTACTAATCTTAGCCAGCACATCATTCCAAAGTTCCACAAGTGATGCTTGGAATGCAAAAGGAATGCCAAGAGTGTGGAAGATTTCTCTGTGAGTAACCCATTTCCACTCAAACTGGCTGAGCCAAGGTGGAGCTAGCAAAAAGGACTGATGGAAGTAGAGTGTTTTATGCTATTGAATGGTAGAACCAGAAGCTTGAAAAAAGGTGTCTAGGAAACTTAAAGCATTATTGATGTTTTCTTCATTAGGTCTAAAAGAGGGATAAAACAATCATCTGCAAAGTGTTTGTTGACTAATTGGGAGGATGATTCAAGCAAGGAAATGCCATGAACCAGTCTCGAGGACACAAAATGCACAAGTAAATATCCAAAACCTTCCAAAGAAAAGACATAAAAAGTAGGAGCTAGTAGAAAACCTTGTCTAATGGAATGAAGAGGTCCAAAATCCTTTGATTGTGAATTGTTGATGGTAATGCAAGAATTAGCATCCACAAAGAGCATCTCCTCAGACTAGATGAAGTTAGGGCCAAAACCCAGAGCCTAGAGCATAGCCAGGATGAAGGGCCATTCAATGTGATCATAGGCTTTAGAAAAATCTTTCTTAAAAAAGATGGCCTTTTGATTGAACTTGCGAGCCCATTCCATTCCCTCCTTGATAGCAATGATGTTATCAAGAATATATCTTGACTTGATGAATCTAATTTCTTCTAGTCACACAATTAAGGGCAACATGTGCTTGATTTTGAGAGAGAGTGCCTTGGCAATGATCTTATATGATACATTTAGAAGGTTAATGGGTCTCCAATTACAAATGTCCTTTGGATCACTAGCTTTAGGTATGAATTTCATATTTCCTTTGTTTATAATGGCTTCTAAGCTTTTAGAGTGATAGGCTTCAAGATTAACTTTGTGCAGATCAGGACCTATATGCTCCTAGAGGTGTTTTTAGAATTCAAAAGGAAACCTATCACACCTAGGGAACTTGTCATCCACCATGGAGTAGACTACCTCTTTAAGGCCTTGGAGGGAAAGAAATTTCTCATAGAAAGCACATTGCTCAGCTGCTAGATAGTTTGGAGTAACAAAAACACACTTTCTAAGAGCTTCCTCCTGAGCAACTGAATTTCTCTACGAAGCAAACACATTCTCATAGTGATGAACAAATCTTGCAGAATGGCAGGGAGACTAGATAGAACAACATTTCCTTGTTTGAGTTTTTTAATCCCAACATTGGTATGATGGGCACTAGGAGCTTGAAAAAATTCCTTTGAGGCTTTGTCGCCAACCTCCAACCAATGGAGAAAGGCTTTGATTTGGGTTCCCCACACAACATAATTATCAGCAATTTTTTTGTCATGATGAAGCTTGGCAAGATGAATTTACAAGTCCACATCAAAGGGATTGAGGGTGAGGGCCTTAGATTCTTTTTTGAGGGCATGTGTGTTGGCTTCATATGACCATTTACAGAACATAGCCAATTGTTTCCCATAAATGCGTAGGAACTGAGTAGTTTTGGTAATGGAATCATTCCATCATTGAATCCATCTCCTTTGAGAACGCAGGCATGGCTCCGAGTTCCAAACATGTAGGAATTTGCGAAATGGTGGAAGCATGCATCAGCATAGACGTGTCAAGGAAGAACTGAGACTTGGCCACCTTTGGGATAGATGTTTGCTAAGAAATGACAAAATAAATGAGGTAGTAGTTAGATAATGTCACAACTAGTAGGGGAATGATAGGAAAATCTTGATCCTTAGAAAAAGAGAAAAAAGATTGCACAGTGATCATAGCATGATCAAGGAATTTTAATATGCGGTCAGAGCTAGCTCAAAAGTTGGACCAAGTGTGCCAAACCCCACTATCCTAGCGGCAGTTGGTATTGGGATAAAAAATCTATTGCACATGTAATACTAGTCTTGTCTTTCCCTAGCTATCTAGTGAAATGGTAGAATGTCATCTTTTTCAGAGACCACTTCAACCATATTAAAGTCCTCACACATAACCCAAGTAGCTGGAGGCAAGTTGCCAACCAGCCAGGCCCACTCCAAAAGAATGATTTTTAATGGAATGCAATAGCCAAATAATTCTATGCATGGGGTCAAAATCATGCAAAATAATAGCAAAATGAAGGCAATGTGACATGAGAGTAACTACACCACCTCAGCTAGCTTCTTACTGGGAAGAAAACATCATGCCATCCTACCAAATTATGCGGCATGCTCAAGAAACCATGAAACTAGAAATTTTAACTTCTTGCAGACAGAGAAAATCTAAATTACCAAGCCTACAATAGACATCCTAAACATAGTACTTTCTAGGGAAGTCTATTAGACCTCGAACATTCTATGATAGGAAGTTCATGAGAACTCCTCCATATCATCTTCTTAAGGAGTAGCTATTCTGTAAGAAGGTAGAAACATGGTTGAAGTCAGATGAAAAACCTCCTAGACTTATAGCCTAACATTTCACCTCTAGTATCTGCACACATCTAGGAGGACTGCAAGAATGTCGCGTTATTGGTGGTGCTATGGAAGAGGCAACAAGAGGAGTTTGCACTCGAGCCAAGGTATAAACCCTGGTACCTACCTTAATCCCCTTCGATCCAAAACGATTTGAAACCTATGAAACTCTAGAAGTAGTTCCTTTGTCCACCACTTGTGTCCCTACATTGGCTAGAATTGATGCTCTTGTAGGGATAGGAGGAACTATAGTGACCACAACATAGGAGTACTTGGGGGGCAAGGAATTCAAGGGAGCCTTGCCCTTATGCCCAATAGTAACCCATTCTTATTTTTTCCCTTCGGCCTATTTGACAAGCGCCTCTTTAGGCATGGGCTTAACCTTAGGCGTAGCAAGAGGTAGCCCTTGATCTTGTGTTTCATGGACTGGAACCTAAAACATGTGTTGGGGAGGTTCAAGTAAAGCACCTTCTAAGAGAAAGTTTTAGTCCCAATCTAAATTTTGATAGAATCTTTGAGATCCTTGGAAAGATCCACCTCTACACAAATGCATCATTGTGGGTAGGAATTGAAGAATTTCTTTGGCTCCTTGGTGACAACTTACCCAAGGGCTTTGGAAATGGACTCAATGAAAGGCTAGCAAGGCAAGGGTAAACCTGGGAACTCGACCCATATATGAACCCTAAGCTTTTTATCACCTGAGACTGTGAAGTCTCATGACCATTTTTGAAAAATAAGCAAGGAAGAATGCACAGACCATGGTCCATTGTTAAAGACTGCATCTACTTGCGAGGGGTTAGTGAAGAAAAATTAAAAAAACCTTTGGTAAGGTTTTGCACAGTGTCAAGGCAAACTCCATGAGGAGTCTAGCTCTTGTTAACCCATTCTTAGAGCCTAGCTTCAGGGGGAGTCCCACCCACAAAATAACCTATCAAGGTGTGTTGTTCTAACCAATCACATGCATCATTACATTCTTGCAAAGGAAGGATAATGTCAGGATTACCTCATGAAAAACCTTCAGTAAAAACTTGTACAGACGTTTGTTCTATGGAGGTACCATGGCAGACCGAAGCAACAATGTGAACACCAGAAACAATTGGTTCATCATCGGCCAGAGCCATTATATCCTAGCCTTAAAAAATCCCACACTAAATGCAGTGTGACAAGTAGAGTTAACAGAGGAAAAGTTTTGATGAAAAGTTGTACACAAAAAATTGAAAGATTGTGTGAAGCAAGAAACCCTAGTAGAGCGAAAAAAACTCCTCTTGCATGAAGCAAGAAACCCCTAACCTAAAGTTTTACTAAGTAAGAAATAATATGTACAATAATTTACATAAAACACATAATAGATTACATTTCTTAACCATCCAAAGACGTTGAGTCACATTTCATTTTTAAGTAATTATATTAGAAGTAAACTAAATAACACATCCACATGAAAGAATAACTACAACTTCAATCCATTTAAATAATATACATTTGTTCTAAATGACACTTGGCATTAATTCATAATGCACAGTCATCCATTGTACATGTCATAGGGTATGAAAGGCTGAAAGAATATATAATTATAAAATAGTTTACATCATCCCTTTTTTATCCATGAAACAAAGTACAATACAATAAATAAAATCATTAAATACTAAATTTTTTGTTTGGATCCTTTGGCAGGGTGTTACATGATTAAATACTTAGTTTTATGTTTAGGGTTTTATTGTACAATTATGGTTAGGTCAAGGTTACAGACTTATGAATATAGTTAGTTTTACTTTCTTTGTTATATGGTTTACAAACTAATCTATAATTAATCACTATTTATTTGAAATAAATATAAAATATTGAATGTAATTACATGTTTAAATAATGAATTTTCATCTATCTAATCATTCAACATTATAATTTACATATTAAATACATTTCAAAACATCTAAAATAATAATTTTCAAATGAACATCTATGAAACTATTATTTAAATTAACAGATACAATAAACTATTATGTAAAACTGAAAATAATTAAATAAAATAGTACAAAAGAAATTGAAATACCTAGTATGTTAGAAAATAGCAACAAGGGGGTTAGTAGACTTCAAAAACGGGCTCCCGTATTGCTCTGAAATTGGGCTCACATTTTGCAAACGATAAAAATGACACAAAAAATGTCAAAAGGGGAGAAATTTGTAGTTTTTCAAATCGGTGCCCAATATTTTTAGAATCAACCACCCAATTTGTTCAAAATCGGGTGCCCAATTTGTTCAAAATTAGGTGCCTGATTCTAAAAAAGTTCAGGTATCTAAAGCGCATTTTAAAAATTGGGTGCCCAATTTTTGAAACATGGATTAGGTGCTCAAAGTGGGATTTCAGAATGGGGTACCCAATTCTAAGAAAATTGGGTACCCATTTTTGAGAGATCTAATTCTGCAGAATTGTGACCCAACTTTGTGCTCTTCTTCAACCCAATTCATACAAAAATGATATAAGCAACTTCTTCAACGTATAATAAAGTGTCTATAATAAGCAATCTAAGCAACAAAGAATTTGAACATATTATTTTTATCCTTAATAAGAATGAAAAATATTCATTGATAAAATGACCATTCACTAATTAACTTGGAAATTTGGGAAGAGTAATTTAAGAATGAAAAATTGGATGGGCTAAAAATTAGCCAATAACTTCAAAAGTGGGCACATTAAAAGACAGAAAGAAGTAAATATTTTTGAATGTAATTAAAGGGTCCAAAAGGTTATTATTCTATAATGTTTTACGTCATGTTACTATAACTAATAGTTTAAAAGACAATACACATTTATTTTAGGAAAAGTAAATTCAAGATGAACTAGTAATGCACTAGCACTAAAATTAACTTGTTTATAATTGCTCACTAATAAAGAAGATGAATAATTCATAATAAAAAATTAAAATGATTATAAAAGTGTTTATAGTTATGCTTGAAGAATAAATAAACATATAAATTTCTCTAAAGAATATAAATCATTCCTTTTAATAAAATAATTACAATCACTTTTTGACTAGGTGATCAAGGATCAATTGATCAAAAGACCATAGAGAAAAAATGAATTACAATACATTCATTCATAAGGAATTGAATAAATAAAATATTATTAAAACTTATCATGCAATTCTACATGTGAATTATGAATTCAATATCATTTCTATAGACATTTGGTTCTAATTTATGCCTTAACTATTGTTCTTTCCAAATCTTCATGAAAATCTAGGGATCAGTTACCAACAATCCCCCCTTTAATTTGAGCGAATGGTGCATATAATATAATATAATTATATTTTATTCAAACTTTAGCTAGATACTCTTCTACCATGATGCATTATGTAGAATATTCAATTTAAATGGAAAAATCTTGGCTTGGAACACTCCTTCAAGCCTTTTATAAGACTTCGATTTGATTTATTGAAAATAAACTTGATTTGATATGTAATCCTCCTACAACTTAAAAATTAGTAGGAATAACATTATCTTTAGTGATGGCAATCTTCTAATCTCATTGACAATAGATTCTTACAACTTATATCTCCTATTCTTTTGAACAAGGTTGTTAATTAATCATGAGGTTATATAAAATCTCGAAGCAATTCCTTTGAACTTAAGCCCCTCTTATTATGATTAGTTTTATGTTTTCTTTAATGTGGATTGAGACTTTGTAAAAAATATTCCTTTTGGATTCTTTGACCTTCATCTTTTGAAAGTTGGCTTGACCTTTTCAAAGATGACATCTACATTGATAATAAGGTTTTCTTTGTCCTTTCAACTTGGACTATTCCTTTTCAAAACTTGGCATTTGTTCACACATGGTGAGGAACTTCATTTATATTTAGGCTAAGAAATTTGTTTGGGGATGTGATTTATCTTTATGGTAGCTTTCTCATGACAAGACACAATGACTTCAATTTTAAATGAAATGAAAACTTCATAAACATTGGTTTTCTTCATTTATTGCAGCATCTAAATCTTCTTCTGTTTTAAAAATTTAACCATGTAAACATGACAAAAAGTTGTTATAAAAAATATAGAAGATGAAAGAAAAACACAAATAAATCAAAAAGTAGATAAAACATTCTAATTTCTTAGGATAATTATACACATTTGTTGATTGGGTGATAAGGATAAACTAGTCAATAGATTATAAATGAAGACTTTACTACAAATGACTCAATATATATTGACGTCTTCAAAATAGCAAAGATATTTCAAGCAAATTAGAGAAATTAATTTCCAACTATCATTGTGGAAATTGGACTATGATAGGACTCAAACTAAGTAGTTCACTCATTCTAGTAGGAGTGGATTTATTCATTATTTTCATTGAGATTCTTTAATGGCAATGAGGATCTAGACCTCGAGGAATTTGTCTCTAATATTGAAGATTTGCCTTTGATTTTTTCTCTTTCAACAATCTAAAGTGCCCATTTTTTCAATGCCAATTTCCCCTTGAAATTGTGGATGGCTCGACTGATTTGAAATTCACATTAGATACTTCAATTAGTCTTGTTTTAGAATTGGAAAACTAACATGAAATTGCAATATAATTAGTATCCAAGAAAACCTTTGGTAGAGCATGGTTGCTAGTGGAGTTTATAAGAACACTTTCAATTATGCCTTCATGCTTTTGTACCTTCAAGTATTCAGTACTTAATATGTCCAATGTATTTGACAAATAATAGAAGATAAAAATAGATTTCATGTTTGTTAAATAAGAGAAATTATTCTTAAAACTATTTTTTTTCATATTAATTAACAAACAAAAGAATAATTCCTAATTTTTCATGTTAACTACATAATTGACCCCTAGAAAAATAAAAATCTACCAATTTTACAAACAAAATGCATACATTCTAAATATTTGGAATTAAGAAACAGAGGAGAATTTGTGCTTTTTTTTCCTTCCTGACTTCATAATTAACTAAAAGTCCCCACGATATTTGTTCAAAATATTTGAAATTAAGAAGGAAAGGAAAAGTGCTTACATTTTCCTGCTGGCTTGCCACAGCCATGCGAGAATGTTAGCTGAAGTACAAATCGACTATATAAGGCCATTGATCTTTCTCCAGTTTTATCTCCGACTGTAACTACAAACAAACAATTTGGTATGCTGATTATCTGTTGGGTGCATTTTGCAACGAAGTTAGACAAGTTATAAAGATGTAAATTTGCTTAAAAATTGAAGGAAATGATTGACGATGTTGAAAGCCATTAACCTCCACAAACAGTTTTTATCATTTGATGAGACTCATATTGAAGGTCTTCCTCTATACTTAGCAATTTAGATAATCAAAATCATTTACATTAAGCTGTCATCAACTCATTTTTATGCAGGCGTAATAGAGAAAACACTTTGTGTTTGTCAACAAAACTTTTGTCCTGAAGTTGTACAAGAACAAAATGGCCTTGATTACTACCGGCAGTTCTAATTGTTCTCCTTCTCTGGTGCCAAGGGTTGATTACTTTAGCCTCTCCTTAGTGTAATCCTTTTGTTTATCCGGGTCAGTTTATATCTCTTTTCTAATCTTATTATCTTTTGAGGAGTGCTCAGTGTATATGAGCAATGTTAGTATGCTAATAGAAACCAAATTTAAATAAAGCTTCTACAAACTAAACAAAATTCATAAACTTCAAGATAGACTAAGATGAGCTCTCAATTGAGAATATGAGCCATTAATGGGCTCTCTCAATGAGAAGCTCTCTTGTTGAGTAGCTTTGTCTAAATAGATAGGATGTATGCTCAGGCTTTATGCTTCAAAAAGGGCTTCAAATGGAGTTGGAATTTGGGTGTGAGTGTATGGTTTTGATGTAAAATGGCTTCTCAAAATGGCATTATGACTTTACTTCATGGATTGTGTTATTTTGCAAAGGGGAAGGATCCAATTTATAGGCAAGAGGCTTGAGGGATTGAGGGCTAAGATGCAAGGATGGGAAAAAGCTTATGGAGGGCTCAAATTGCATGAGAAGAGAGCACATGGATTGTGCTTCCTTATAGCCAATCAAGGAGTGACACATGTCACATGGTGAGAGGATGGAGGAAAGAGGAAGGATGAGTCAACAAAAGAGGCTCAAGGGATAAAATATTCATAAAGACCCTCATAATGACTTGTAAGAGCAATAAAAGGGCTTGTAAGAGTCATTTATGACTTTGTGGGCTTTATAAAGTTTTATGGTTGAGATATTTTGAGGGAGATGGGATCAATTTCGACTTGGACTTGATTAGGAAGGTTTTAAGCTTGCTTAGGCTTGTGCAAATGATTAGAGGATGGATTAGGATGGTTTAGGATTAGCTTAGGGATAGGCAAGTGGATGGCAGTTAATGAGGGTGGGTGAAGGAGGAGATATTTGTTAACTTTGGCTTGGGTTAGTAAGTTTTAACCCATGTTTAGGGAATGTGACAAGGTTAGGAGGGGATTAGGATTATGTTTAAAGACATCTTCTAGAAGAGTCTAGACTTTGGATGAGGATAAAGACTTTCTAGAATAGTCTAGAATTTCCTAGGATGAGGATGAAGACTTTCTAGAAGAGTCTAGAACTTCTTAGGATGAGGATAAATTAAATTTTTAGGAAATAAATAAAGTTTTATTTATTTCAAGGGTTTGGGTTGAGGAGATATTTATTAAAACATTTTTAATAAACATGAGGATTAATATTTAATCTTAATTAAATATTTTGATTTGGGATTAGGGGTAGGAAATGATGGGATTAGCCTTTAATTTAAATTAAAGAAGGATTAGAAGATTTTGGAAGAGGTTAGTGGTCTTAAGGAAATTGGCCAACTTTTGGGAAAAAAATAAATAAATTATTTATTTTGGGATTTTTGGTCAATTTATTAATTAAATAATTAATAAATAAGGAAATACTATTTAAATAAGATTTAAACATTTTTGGGAGGGATTCCTTAATTAAATATTTTTAATTAAGATAAAGGGATTTAATGGCATAAAAATTAATTAAATAATTAATTAATAAATGATGATGTCATCAGGGATTTTTTCAAAAAATAAAAATACTTTATTTTTTAAAGGATTTTTAGGTGTTTACCTGCTTAACAATCTTCTTATCTCTTTATTTCTGCTTTGAGCCTAGACCTACTCTTGTTGCTTTACTATTTTAGCCTTAGTCTTGGTATTCATTACTCTTTATCAAGTCTCTCTTTTCCCCTTTTCAGAGTCTTAGCTACCAGAAATAGTTAAGTTCTCTTAAAATTTCCTTAACCTTTTGAATCTTACAACATGAAATTTCAAAGTGGAGTCAAAGCCTTCAACTCATTAATAAAGTTAAGACAAAGACTAGAATAAATCATGTTATCTACTAGTGAATATGTCAATCTTAATGAGCCAATATAATATTTTCAAAGATAATAAATTCAGACCAATATTTTAGAATCTATAGAGTAGATTGCAATAGGGTAAAATAATCTTAAATAACAAAGAAAAGGTTAAAGTCTGAAAATGGAGACTAGTTTTCAATTCTTTTTAGCTAACTTTACATGTGAGTTGGAAATTGTTTTAAAATTGTAATGAAATACGTAGACCACAAGGATGAACTCTCATTAATAGCTAGCTACTTTTTTCAAAACAGAGCCTTGAATAATTTTAGTCATCCAATTGAAATCAAGAAATCATATAAAATGGACTTTTCAATGTAAGGGAGGGAATTCCTCCCCAAGTCCCAAAATATGTAAAGAGAAATATGTATATAGATTCAAAATTATCAAGGTTTTAAACTTAGTTAATAGGCTATACCATTCAATATATTTTGTAAATCGACGTGTGCCCCTTTTATTTTGTGTAATAATATTATAGGACTTTTATCTTGGGGTAAGACCAGAGGTTTTCTTCTTTGTTCTTTCCTACCAATGTCTGTTTGAATGAAGATTTTGTAATTTTTAGATTTTTATATAATCTATAGGGATTTGGCCTTTTACCAATAAATAATTATTTAAAATGCTAATTACTATATCTTATCTTTTATAAGAAAATATAAAATATGTTAAGGATATCATTCTCAAGGTGTGTATTTCATAAATCATATTGACTTGTAAAAAAAGATAGTTTTCAATTTTGTGTTTATTAATATTAATATACAAAGGTGAATGGACACGGTAAAACACAATCAAATTTTTTTATAATTTGTTATAATTTCTCTTGTTTTGTGAATTGTGTCCTTATTTTAAATACCTGCATATTTTTTTAATTCCAAACATAGATATGCTAGTAACATTTTTAGTTGAACCTACAGATGAAGATGAATTAGTATTCATCAATATTTTAGTTGTAACATAACACAACCCTCAAGGATATTAAATTTATAGATATGAGATTATGTGGCACTCACATCCACAATTTGGAGAATGTATGAAGCAGTCATGGGAAAAAAAGAGTGGAAGGAACAACCATGTTTAGTATTACAAATAAGTTGAAAAATCATTAAATCGAAAGTTTGTAGATTGAAAAAATCAATATTTTGTGATATCTTTAACCAGAGAAGGGTATTGAAAAGAAGCTTGATAATTTCCAAAATGCACTTTCTAGTGGAGAGGTATATGAGGAATCTATCAATGTGGGAACATAGGTAAGAGGTAAATGGAAGGAGGTAGTTAGGAAGGATGAGATCTTCTAGAAGCAATGATCTTGTATTCAATGGCTCATGGAAGGGGATAGAAATACAATATTCTTCCACAAGAACGCCTCTAAGCATAATAGAAGAAACACTATAATTAAATTTTTGGATGACCAAAATTAGGAGCTCACAATGGAGGACATGGGAAACTAGGCTTCAAATTATTTCCATGAGATCTACAATCAACTTATGCTTCCTTAAGATCACAATAAGAGTGAGAAATTGCTCAAAATAATCACCCTGGTGGTGGAGCAAGATATAAATAATGGCCTAGTTAGTAAGATGGAATTTGAGGAGGTTAAGGTGATTTTTTTTCTCTCTATGGTTGCCTATAAAGCACCGGGTCTAGATGGATTCTCACATACTTTCTTCCAGGAGTTTTGGGAAATCATCAAATATGAACTCACCTATGGCATGAGGGATTTCATAAACAAACAAAGATTCCTAAAGGATCTTGACCAGACATACATTATCCTAGTTCCAAAATTTAGTGAACCCACTAGGATGGAGGATTTTAGACCCATGAACCTTTGCAACATGGTGTATAAAATCCTATCCAAGATCCTTGTGAATTGGCTAAAATCCTTTTGGGATAAGTTTAGTAACCCATATCAGAATAACATTGTCCCTAGTTGAATAATCATGGATGAAGCTATCACCTCCCATGAAGTTATGCATTCTATGGAGAAGAGAAAGAATCCAAGTATGCCAATGAAACTTGATATATTGAAATCATATGAAAAAGTTAGATGTGACTTCATTTTTGATATCTCATCTAGGATGGGTTTTTGGGAGAGATTTATATTTTGATTACAAAGGTTGTCCATTCTATCCAATTTCTTGTTCTCTTTAATGGAACCCCATTAGAATTGTCTTAGTCTACAAGGAAATTGTGACATGGGGACCCCCTTTCCCCCTATTTGTTCATCATTGTGATGGAGGTGCTCAAAAGAAACTTCCTTTGCATCATGGAACAAGGATGAATAAAATATATTATGTTGGTGACCCCTAGATGTGATCCAACACTTTGGGGATGATAGGTCTCCCTCTTTTGGATTGCTTCTATAAGAGAATCTTTGTGCTAAGAAGCTCCTCGATGACTATGCTAAATTTTTAGATTAGTATATAAACTATCATAAGAGAAAGACATACTCTTTTCAACTTGGACAAAAGCCTACAAGATAACACTACAAGTGAATTGGAGTATCAACATGCTATCCTCCCAAACACCTACCTTGGATAATACCCCTTACCATTAAAGAGGCCACTACCTAGTTATGGAACTCAATTATGGAGCATATGCAATGAAATGTGGCTAGTTGGAAGATGAAAGTTCTAAGTAGTGATGGTAAGTTAAAACTCCTTCTAGAATGCTTCCTAGGTATCCTTTTTTATTTCTTATCTCTATCCAAAATATTTAGAAAAGTTAGGGACACTATTCAGAAAAATCAGTGCAACTTTTTGAGGTATTGAATTGAAGAGAAGTCTAGGTTGAGTCTTGTGGCCTATGAGAAGTTTTGCAAACATAAATCATTAGAATGTTATGGAAGTTCCTGCCTCATATATGTGTTGACAAATATGGAAGGAGAGAAACAATCACATTTTCAAAGATACATCTTCTCCCTTGGTCACCATCTAATTGTTTGCTAGCTTATTACATGGATGCATCCCCCATTAGAGGTGGAAAATTCCCCCCATCCCGCAGTACAACAAGAATGTATTATTTCAAATAAAAGGAGAATAATGGATTTTGTATCCAAATTGAACAATTCCAAACTATTGACCAAAAAATGGGTGAGGTGGAAACCACCCCCTCCCCTTGGTACAAACTTATATTTGATGGATCTATAAAGGATGGTTATGTAGTTACATTGGGCATTATTATGAATGACCATGGTAATTTGGTGAAGGCCAATTTTATTAGTTATGGTGAACATATTAGAAAATTTAATAAAGCTATGGGTCTATTTTTTGGGTTTAAGAAAGTTAGATTAATTGGTATTCAAAACTTGGTGGTGGAGGGTGATTTGCAACTTATTATTGAAACAACTAAAGGGAAAATTAAATTTAGCTAGAATATTTCCCAAGTCATTAGGGATGCCCATATTTTTACTTCAAGATTTTTCTAAGTGGCTATCTATCACAAGTACTATGAAGGTAATGAGGCTGCAAATGTAGTAGGATTGATTAGGTACACAATGACTAACACATGTATTTGGGAAAACATTGATCAGTTTCTAGCTCATATCATAGATTTATTTAAAAGAGATATTAAATAACTACTTTATGAAATCAAATACTTTTTTGAGAAAACTTACTTCTTGTTTTGTAATCATTATTTTGAGTGTATTCTCAAAAGGTGGTTGTAAAATCATTTATTATGCAAGGATTTTGATGGGTTTTCTAAGTGGTGTTCAATTTGGGGGAGATTTTTTTCAAAAGTTGAAACATCTTCTTTAGCAAGATTTAGTGTTATTTTTCTTGAGAAAAAGGACGTGTGATATTTTTAATGAAGATACTCATACTAACAGAGAAACAAGTTGTGTATGACTGTGAAATGATAGTACAAAGGGTCATTATGATTCTAGGTCGAGTGTGCCCATAGTGGGTAATAATTATTTAAATCCTTTTTACTTGGGTTTTTACCACTTTAATTGCTTCATTCTCAAGTTTCTAAGTGTTCGTCTTATTGGCTTTTTAAGTCTATATATTTTTAGTTAGCTGGGGTAATGTCAGATGTTTCTAAGGATTTCATTAAGGTTTTGTTGGAGAGTGGTGAAATGAGTGAAACCCTATTCATATTGAGTCAAACACCATTCAAAAATATAATGAGTCTTCTTGGAATTAACTCAAGGAGGGTGAGTTGGTGCCATTTATGCAATACATTGATGATTATGATGTGTTTGTCTCTATGTAATTCGTTAATACCACGAACAATAGGCATATGAATATAAATGAGATATCATTTGAGATGAATGAGAAAGCCCTTTCAAAATTTGGTGGTTTATCATTAGATGGCCAAAAATGGGAAAATAAAACAAACCTATGTTGTAAACAAAGACATCCTAAACTAGTTATTACATCCTAGTGAAAGCCTTACTCACGAGCAATGTGGGTTTTTCAAAATGGCTTTTCTACATCACTAGCAAGAGGTATGATATGCTATCATGTGATATCTTACTTTATAGGATAGATTCCAATTTTTTTACCACTACAATTTCCACATTTTAAACCATTTTTAAAATCTCATCTTCTTTCCCTACCTTTTACTCTACTCCATGGAAGATAATATTCTTAAGGTCTTCTATCAATCAATGTCTAGGTGATCTTCTATAGCCTTAATATATCATCATAGACCCCCTAAATGTCATTTGAGGTGATGTCTAATATTGATACAAAAAGTCTCAAGTCCTCCCCACACAACATCCTCAGAAAATTTAAGATGGAGAAGAATATCTAGATTTTCGACTCAGATATGAAAAAAAAAGTCAGAGGAGATCCCTTAGAAAAAAGAAAAAATATGTGAGTGTTGATCCTAAACCTAAAATTGAGAATCATCCAAGCTCTATTTTCATTGGCAAAAATAAATATAAGACCCCCATAAAAGGTAGAAAAGCAAATCCATAAAAAATAAATACATTGCAGATGAGGAGGACACTACTAGTGAGAAAAAAGCCAAAGAAAGAAGTCATTTAAGCCCAACTCCCTCCCATGTCTCTGACACCCAAAATAATGAAACCCCAAAAAAATTGGGGGTGAAAAGGGGGAGAATCTCACCTCCCCCATATGCTAGTAGGGAAAAGGAAAATAGATACTCAATATGGACACTTGGGGACCTTTGTATGTAAAGAGAATAATATTGCAGAGGGGATGGGAAACATGAATGTAGGAGCTTCAAGAAGATAGAGGAGATCTAGGAGATTCTGAAGTAGAGATTTGATGATGTTACTAGGTTCATAGTCAAGTCGATGCATTCAGCTACATCAACTCTTCTCCACTTGCATGCAAAGAAGGAAGGTATAGATACTCAAGATGGACAATTGGGGACCTTTGTATGTGAAGAGAAGAATATTGTAGAGGGGATGGGAAACATGAACGTAGGAGCTTCAAGAAGATAGAGGAGATCTAGGAGATTCTGAAGTAGAGATTAGATGATGTTACTAGGTTCATAGTCAAGTCGATGCATTCAGCTGCATCAACTCTTCTCCACTTGCATGCAAAGAGTGGACTCTATAGGCTCCCTATATAGGTTCATCATAGATGAATCATTATAGCAAGTGTAGGGTAAGCTAGAAGGGAAAAATAAAAACAATGAGAGTTAGTTCTAATCTTGGTTTTAGTGTTTTATTTTTATGTTTTGGTTATGATGGTTATCTAACCCATGGGAACTATTTAGGATGCTTCCTTGGAATTAGTTTTATTATGGTTTATGTATATATGATTGTTCAAGCTACTCATATATTTTTTTAATTAATGGTTAGATTTTTGAACACTCTAATCTGGGGATTTTTTAAATTAAAAAGGTAGGTAGGTAAATTGTGTGATTTTTGACTTATAGTTGTTCGATAACATTTTTTTCTATTTCATCCAACCTCTATTTTTAGCTTCTTTTAATTTCAAAAATTTTTTTTATGAAGATAATAGTTTTATATTTAATTAATTAACTGTTGTAACCTCAAAACACAAATCCTTGACCCAAGTTCATGTTTAATTAATATTTGATTTATAAGTATTTGATAAACAACCTTTAATACATGACAAAATTTTTGTGATGTTGAGCCTAATCAAACTCCAAGGTTTACTCAATACAATTTCCTACAAACAATTGCTTCAGGGGTTTGGGTGTAGCACCCTCAAGATGGGGTCAAGGGGTAGTGCTCTAGGTGTGTCCTCATCATAGTATAGGATGGGGTCAAGGGGCAATTACCCCACAAGATTTTTTGGGGAAGTGCACTACAAAGCTAAAAAAATAACTTGACTATTGTAAAAGGCATCAAATCTTATTTTCTTATTGGATGACTTACTCTAGCCATTTTCCAAGTTACTATTGATATTTTAGTGCTTAAGAAGTTAGAGCATTTTCTAGTGCAAAATTTGTGCCTGTGTGTTTACAGAGCATCATTATTTTTAGTAAAGTTTATTTTCTATGTTGACATCTAAGGCATCTAGGATTTATTTTACTATTAACAGATTCAACCCTCCCCTCTCAGTTACTCCTCTTATATTTCCAACACTTAGGGCATCGAGGGGGAAGTTAGAATGAAAAATAAAAGTAGAGAGGAAGAGTAGAACCAAAGCTAAAAAATGTGAAGTTTGATCTTTGTGATTCAATCTTAAATTATATGTTGATCTTTAGAACCCAAAAGGCCTTATAGGTGTGCATGTATATTGATAATTTGATGAATATATGATGCATTTGACACCTCTATCTCCTACGTTCATTTTTATTTTTTATTTTTCTACTATGTTCAATCTTGTAGGTGACTTGGATATCTAGGTGGGCCTTTAGTCCTAGTTTTTCCTTGTCTCTCTACATCAATGTCATCCATCAAAGGAATAGAAACCAATATTTTATTAATGTTTTCATCTAGAATCAAAGGAATGGAAGCCAAAAGTTGATTCTAGTTTTTACTGTCAAGATTGGACTATTTTTTTAAAAGACTAGTGAAGAAATCCAAAAAAATATTTAGAAATATCCCCATCAGAATGCACATCTCCTTTCTCTAAAGTGACATTTGAAATAATTTTGGAAGCTCTATGTTTGGACATCATGAGATGAAACTACCTAGGGTTCCTCTCTTTAGTGTTCAGTGAGAGGGCTCTTGATCTTTGTCTCCAGTAAAGCTCCTCTTTGGCCATAATATCATGATACTTCACCAATAACCTTTTTTCCTACTCAATAATACCCTAGGTATCCCCATCTACTTGGATAAACTTGTGTCCTTCATCTAGGTCCTTTTTTATTTTAGTTTTCAGGTGAAAGATATCTTGAAAAGTCTCCTTGTTCCAAGATTTGACATTATTTTGAACATGAGTTTTTTCTAGCTATCCTAAACATGGTCGATCCATCAACCTTCACCTTCCACCAATCATGAACAAGAATATAAAACTTGAGTGTTCCATCCACATCCTTTCAAATCTAAAAGGAAAGTTACACTTGATTGTGAAGGGATCGACCAAAAAATATTTTGGGAAGTGATGAAATCCAATCTTAGTGATAGAAGAAAGAGAACAATAGAACCTATTGAGCTTGTGTTACATCCCAATTTTTGATCTAGGTTGAAATATAGCCATTGAGGTGAACATGAGGTCAGTTGGAAGTTTAATTTGATATTTAAGCATTATGATTTCAAGTGAAGATGACATGTTAGTTGATTGTTAATCATGAATTCATGGAATTAAGATGAAAGGTTAACTATTACAATTATTTATAAATAAATAATTTAATTACTAAGAAATTCCTTGTAGGAAGCATGTTGAACAGGTGGAAGTATTGTCAGAAAGGAATTGGGTAGGGCATCACCATCACTAGGCAGACAGGTAGAGGACATAGTGACTTGGAACAAAATATATCTATTGAACTGCATGAGTTTATTAAATAAATAACTTGATTAAAATAATTGGGTAAAAATATGAAACGTATCTCAAAGGATTTTAATTTATCTTTAATTATATTATTATTATGAATATTTAAATAATCACATTTAAATGATTTGGCATCATTATAATTTATTAATTTAAATAAGTGATAACTGTATTCTTTGAGTATGTTTGATGTTAATTTAGACCTAGGAAAAAATAGATGTTACATATGGTATCAGAGCACTGGGTTTAACACTAAAACTTTGGTTCCAACACTATCTTTTGAAAAACTAAAAATGCAATGTTGAAAAAGATTTATTTTTTCCATATCCGGATATTGCAAACAAAACTTGGAAAATCACACTAGAAAATGATTCAAAATAGCCAGAAAGGTTGAAATGATATAAAGTGAAGAAATGTATAAACAATTAAAATGATAAAAAGGATTGGCAACCTAAGTGGTGGAGATCGGGTTTGATGACCCAAATTTTGAAATCCTTGGCCAGGGTGGATTGTCCAGACACTTCGGTTATTTTTTCAAATAACTATTGGGACTTTAATTGGGTAGATTTGCCAAAAAAATTGATCTTGTTGATTCTCCAGATGCTTTAGTAATTTTGTCGAATAACTATTGGGACTTCAATCTACCTAATTACTTAGATGGCAAGACCATAATATTACATTAAAAAAAAAGGGTCCCGATGCCTAGATTTCAGCAATCTAGAAACAATTTATATAATCTTGATAAATATTATCCAAATCTATCATGAGCGAGTTTGTCGACCCAAATTAATAAAAGAAATAAATTGTTACCAATTTGAACCTGATCTAAATGAAAACAAAATAGTGAACCATTATCCTTTCTATTGTTGGTTAAACAACAAGATCATTATGTGCTCCAATAAGGAGTAAACACACTTGCATAATTGGAACTATCAATGTTTGTTTATAGATGTAAACTTTTGAATGAAATGGGCATGGAAGCCTAAATCATAGAAATGGAAACGATGAATTTCCAAGTATTTACAAAGGAATGATGAGAATCTTATGAATTTTTTCAGATGCTTATGATCTTGATTTGATGATCTTGCATAGTATATCATGTTTTTACCCTGGAGCACATTGTTATACATGTAAAATACACATGCAATATTGACCTTACTTATTGAGTTGTTGTATATTTTTTTGGAGATATCCTACCATGAAATAATTATTTTAATGAAATATTGGGCATGAAGGCCAAGGTTACAATGGAAAAACATGGATTCACTAACCTATTACAGGTAATCTATAAGTTTGCAAGGATAATCTATCCATTAATAAGTGCCATATGCTAGATGGTACGTATGAGTGATTTAAATAATGTTCAAGTTATGATCTAGAACTTGCTGGCTGAAGAATTTCAATTTTTGAATACTTACCTTACTTTCAATAATTAAACCTTGAAAATCCTCTTAAATCAACATATCAATATTGAATTGAAACTAATGATATGGTGAGTGTCTACATGAGTATGATAGGAAAATGAAATAGAATCAACTCAATTGATGACCACAAGTTTTACAAAGTAAACTTAGGTGAGTACGTGTTTAATTTTATGTT
Organism: Cupressus sempervirens; assembly: GCA_028749045.1. NCBI lineage: Eukaryota > Viridiplantae > Streptophyta > Pinopsida > Cupressales > Cupressaceae > Cupressus > Cupressus sempervirens. The sequence goes on from CM053784.1 coordinate 172,290,402, forward strand.
ACCATGTAAGTATCTTTCTGGAAACTTTAAAGTAAAAGGGATCTTTAGTTTCAATTATGGTTTTCATTCTGACCCAATTGAGAATATATATATATATATATCTTTTATGTGGAATATTCTTTTAGTGTCTAAATTGCAAAGGTCATTAAGGATGATAAACCATAAGGGGAATGGTATGTTATATCCCAATTTTTTATCTTGCTTGAAATATAGCTGTTGAGATTCACATGAGCTCAGTTGGCAGTTTAATTTGATATTTAGGCATTATGATTTCAAGTGAAGATGACATGTTAGTTGATCATTAATCATGAATTAATGGAATTAAGATGAAAGGTTACCTGCTATAATTATTTATAAATAAATAATTTAATTACTAAGAAATTCCTTGTAGGATGCATGTTGAAGGGGTGGAAGCATTGTCAAAAAAGAATTGGGTAGGGCATCACCATCACTGGGTAGACAGGTAGAGGGCCTAGTGACTTGGAACAAAACACATCTATGGAACTCCATGAGTTTATTAAATAAATAACTTGATTAAAATAATTGGTTTAAAATATAAAACATATCTCAAAGGATTTTAATTTATCTTTAATTATATTATGATTATAAATATTTAAATAATCACATTTAAATGATTTGGCATCATTATAATTTATTAATTTAAATAAGTGATAACTGTATTCTTTGAGTATGTTTGATGTTACTTTCATATCAATATATTTTTAAATTATTCACATTCTTAATTTCTCTGAATTTCTTTTGGTTTGAGAAAGTTGCAAAATTATTTTATTTTGTTAAAAATCTAAGTTTCTTAACATTGTACCAATTAATTTTTTAAAAGCTTCATTATGATAAGTCTACAATCATCCCCTATCCTACCTTCTGATTGCCAATTTGGATGCTTTTGTAGGAGTTTTTGAATCATATTTCTAAGCTTTTTGTGCTAATTTGGCATCCTCCAAGAGCAAATCATGCATCTAGATTGTTTCATCACTTAAATATCATCCTCATCACTCTTCCTCTCATTACCTCTAAATTTTATCATCCTCTATAAAATAAGGGATTTGACATTATTGTAGTTGTTTCCCTGCTTTGATAAATTAAAAAAGATAATTGTACCAAAAAAATAGGACAACTACGGAAGGAATTAAGGTCAATGTCCTTGAAATTTTTTTACGTTGATGAAATTCTGAAATTTGTTCCTTTGTTAAAACCATGTTTTGTGAAAAAAATTGGAAACATTTTTTGATAATCTACTACAAATTTTCATATATGAAAGGTATCACATGTACTATGGTGGAGATGATGCAACAAGAATAATTATAAATTTTGAATTCCTGTGTTCTCTTTACTTTATTTTTTACTTCAACCAATTACATGCTTTTTTGAAATGCATACACCAATTAAATTTCATAGATGAACCTATGAAAGTTTCAAGCGATGTCAATTTAAAATTTTTTAATTGAATAGATTGCTAATAATTTATCAATTTACTCATATTATAGAATTTGAGGCATTTAAATGTTCAAAATTGGTTATCTTTCATCACCCATCTCGGTCTCTCAGCATTATGTTGAATGAAGTGATATTCACAAGCCCCCCTTTAGACTCCTTTAATTACATTTAGCTCTTTCAAACCCATATTTTGAAGATCAGTCTTTCAGAAGGGATATAGTACACTCGTGGACGTTTTTCCTTCTTATACACATACAACTTTTGTTTTCTTACATTACTATTTCACTAGCCAAAAGTATATTCACTTTTTTTTTTCCATATGAATTATTTGCTAATAAGGTCTTGTACACATACATATTTCTCAATAGAGAATATATTTGTATCAGATATATGTCATATGTCTATGTGGCTGTGAAGCCTATATAGTCCTCCCAACACTGACACTTATAAATTGTAGGTAAATTTAGTAAGCTTTGAACATCAAAATTTAGAATATATTTATGAAGTACGCATCTCATTACTTCTAACTAAAATCAATTCGTATATATTTTGAAGAAAATAAATAGTATTCATATATAAGATACTAATTTAAATGCTTATCTTTTTCCAAACAAAGCAAAGAAAAGGATTTTATTCCTTTAGGATGCATAGTTTCTACTAGGGATTTTATTCTAGTTGTACTCCTCCCACTTTAGTGTTGGAGTGAGGCTATGCCTTTGTTTTGACTCTTAGTGATTGTATATTTGTTTGATCTCTCTATAGCTAATAGAAAAAAATAAAAATCTAAAATCAATACAAACTACCAACTTGTTCGAATTCAAAATCTTCTGATAATAAACTAGTTCTCACTCTACAATTCATTAATTACATCTAGAAACCCATTTGTAGAAAATTGCATAATTTTTTGTTAGGTAATCTATAACCATTAACATTAACACCTAATTCATATTAAAGCTATAATTCCACATTGGAAGAGATTACAAGATCTGAACCCATAGATAAGACACGTCCAAAGTTTATTATTGAAAGAGTTGGGTCAAGTACTTACATTTTATTCTTCTAAGGCTTGACGCACCTTCTAAAGGACTATTTTTTGTCATAATCAAAGCACGTTTGTCAAATTTATTTTGGGTAAGTGTTGGACTATCTATAATCTTGAAACTAAGACTCAATAATCAAAGAAACACCTCACATATAAGTGGCTTACATGTTAATGTAATCCTAAATAACCTATGACTTTGAACACACAAAATAATTTGTAGATCCTTTGAAAATTTTAACTTTCAAATGTGGTTCTATTTAGAGGAAGTGTAAAGATACATTATTATTTTTTCTCAACAATATTTGGCATTTTTTTAACTCTTATGTTAAAAAGGAATAAAGGCAGTAGTTTATTTCTTTATTCTCCTGTGAGCATTAAAATATTATTTGGAAAACATTGCTAAACGTTACAATTATTAAAAAAATATGTTCTAAAAAAGAACATACATGTCATCCATCCCAAAACACCAACATATTAATCACTCTTGCACCTTATAAACCTTTGATGACATCCTCACAAGTAAGAAAGTCAATAGTTGTGCTTGAAAATGAACATATAGTTTCCTAATGTTTTTATTTATTAAATAAATCACAATGAAAACTCAAAAAAATAAAAAAATTAATTTAATTTTGATTTATATTAAAATTAAATTTTGAGTATAATTTATTTAATAATATTATTATATTCAATTTTACACAAAAATTCAAATAATAATTTTTAAAAAACTATAAGTATTAGGTATTTAAAATGTACAATAATCTAACATGCCACACACACACACACACACACACACACACACACACACATAATCAATTTTATAGATAATTATAAATAATAAATAAATAAATATAAATATAAATTATTTAAACTATAAATAATGTGGCATGCCATACACTATTCAAATATTTCTAAGTATATATATAGATATAGATATAGATATATAATTTTATAAAATAATTTAAATAATAATGTTTAAAAGAATATAATTATAAATATAAATTATTTAAATTATAAAGTAATATTATATGTTATACACTATTCAAATATTGTATTTATATAATATGTGTATGTGTGTGTTTACATACATACATACATACATGTTGAAGTTGATGAAAGATTAACCTCATAGCTCCCAAGAATCACCTACATGCAAACACCTATCACAAAAAGATGAACAAAAGCTATGGAGGCTAGAATTCCTAGATCCATTGATGAGATATTCTTAATGAGAAAAAAGAGAAATTGCTATTATCAAAATTGAATTTGGTTAATATTTAAAAAGAGAGATCATCCTTATAAAGGAGATTGAAACCCTTAAAAAGGTCTAACATAGGTTGCATTATAATAATTAATTATTATAAGCCTAAAGTTAGCTTAAGTAGACTAGAGTTAATTATAAAATATTTAATTACTCTAACACCCCCCTTAAGATAAACTTAGGGGGTAGCTAAAAAGCAAGAAACTAGTATAGAAAGTAGATTTGGGTCCCAACAAACAAATCCTAATGAGGTACCCAAGCACAACCAAAACTCTAAAAAGAAGAGAAAGCCTACTCCAAAAGAGATGGAAATAATGTTGAAAAGAAACTAGTGAAGGACTAAAGAAGCCTCCAAACTAGGGAATATTTCAAAAGATAGGAACAAAAGATGATCATGAAGAACACTAGTAAAGTATGTAGAAGTTGCAAAGCTCAGTTAAAAGTAACTACTGATTTCAAGGACCTCCACTAAAGTATAACCTGACTAGGTAGAGAAGACTTTAATCTACATTGAATCAGGAGGCACAAAAAGTCAAAAAAATGAACTCAATGATATAGATGGCATGAAACACCAAAGCCTGAAGAGTTGATCAATCAAAAATGGAAGGCTACAACTAAAGTAGGAATGAAAAGAAGACTATCTATTGGTAAATGATCCATCTCACTGAAATGCATAGGTACCCAGCCACTGCATCTTCCTAATACATAGGAACAAAAATTGAATACATAGCTAACTCCATCAAACCATGGAAGCATGCGAACTACATGCCAAGGAATCACAATCAAGATTCACAAAAGAGTAAATAAGTGTGTATTTAGATGATCAATCCTAGACATGTCATGAGGCTATTGTCACAAAAGGAAACATCACTATACAAAGGAAGATGACAAACAAAGGAAAAATACCACCCCCCCATGGCCTTTTAATCATAAGTAGTGCATATACAATAAGGCACAAGATATAATGAATCTAAAGAATGTAATAATTTGTATGAGTGTCCTCAAATGACACTGCTCAAACCAGAGGGCAAAACAAGGCAAAACTACTGAAATAAAAATACAGATGCAATATGACACTTTATCTTAGTGTGTTTGCAAGAATGTATATAAATGATGTCTAAATAGACCAGAAGAGACATAAAACTACTACAATAGATACTACAATTTATGAAAATTCATCTCAAACAATGAAGTTGATCCCCAGACATGAAACAACCAAGATATCCACAAAAATGAAAAAAAAATGCATAAGATTAAATAGAATGTGCCTAGTGTAGAATTTTTAAAAATAACCATTACTGGAAAGAGCTGAAAAAGACCTTTCCAACGATATAAAGAATTCCCACATCCCAGAGTGCAAAAATGTACCCCTAACTTTGACAGCATAAAAAACCATCCAAATGTATCAAAATCAAAAATTGACTACACATCTGCGATGACCCTAGAACCAAATTTTAAGTGATATCTCATTTTAAAAAACCAGAGCCCGTATGCCTGAGATATGAGAAAAAACACAAATGTAGGTCCAAAAAGAGCTTGATGAGGTGATATGATTGTTGATGCAATGCTTACATCAGCAAGTGATGAGCATAAAATTGATGGTCAAATGATTGTTGAGGCAAAAAATACCATTAAATGGCCCCTACTAGAAAAAATCTAGCTGGCAAAAACAATACAAAGATGTTAAAATACGGTCACTGGTAAAAGAGTTGGTGCCAGAGAAAAAAAATCTACTAGTCAAATTAAAGCATGTGGGAAAATGAAATCCTCCTATGCATGTCAAAATACCCTATCTAGTGGCTAGGTACCTATGCCTTTTGGTGAGATGGATCATCTACCATATAGACACTCTTCTTTTTGCTCTTACTTTAGATGAAACCTTCCATGTTTGATTGATCAACTCTTTAGGCTTTGATGTTTGATGTCATCTTTATTTTTGAGTTTAGTTGTTTTCCTTTGTGTGCCTCCTGATTTGATAAAAAATATAGTCTTCTCTACCTAGTTAGGTTCTATTTCAGTGGAGGTTCTTCATATGAACAGTTACCTTTGACAAAGCATTGTAGCTCTGACATGCTTCAATGGTGTTCTTCATGATCATCTTTTGTTCCAATTTTCTAGTTCATTCCCTACTTTGGAGGCTTCTTCATTCCTTCACTAGTGTCTTATCAGCATGTTTTTCATCTCCTTTTGGAGCAGGTTTCTTTTCATGTGGTTTTATCTTTCTGTTCTCTTTACAGAAATTTGATTATGCTTGCTACCTCATGAGGCTTAGTTGTTGGGACCCAAATTTACTTTTAGTATTAGTGTCTAGATCTTTAGCTACTCCCTAAGTTTATATTAAGATGGGTGCTATAGTAATAAAAATATTTTCTTAATGATTAAGTCATATTTATTTAATTATTAACTCACTTATTATCTCTATTTTAGTTAAACTAAAATTTAGACATGTAATAATTAATACTTTTATTAATTATTATCATGCAAAATAGGTTAGACCTTTTTAGGGTTTTCATATTCTTTATAAACATGATCTCTCTTTGTAATTTAACTAATTGAGTTATGATAATATTAATTTCTCTTTTTGTTTGGCAAGAATGTCTCATCTATGTGTAGTGTTTACCCCTAGTTCATATTTTGTTGTCATTGCCAAATGCTTTTAGGCCAGTTTTATGTTTGATGATTAGTAGTATTATTTTGAGATTATCAGATATTGTTTTAGATTCAACTTATTATATAATGAGATTACTTGGTACTTTATATTTCATGTATGCATGATGATTATTACAGTGTTTTTAGTTATTGATGATGATTAGTTAGATGATGTATTATCATATGTGTTTTTTTATGGATAATTACCCCATACTTGCATGTGTATGGTGTGTGTGTTTGTTTCTTTTCTGTATGGCATTTCTGATGTGCTTAAGGAAGGGAGTCATAGTCACCTGCTAGTCGAGATCTACACGATGCACCACTTCCTACCATTGCTCATTTAGCTTAGTATATATTGTGCTTTTACATGTGTGGATTTTATGCAAGTTGTAGGTATCGGGTATTGACTTCCCTAAATTACCAGGATGAGCATACCCTATCACATTATCTCAATGGTAAGAGAGGGGAGATAAATTCTCAAGTCCAAATCCCAACCCTTTAAGCCATTTTCCCTAATTGAAAAATAGGACAAGTATCTAAGTCGAGTACCCTTTGAATGCGTTAGATGATGTAATTCATGATATTAACCCTTGGCCTAATTTTGTATGTGTTTTGCTATGATGGGTTTTTGTATTTTACTTTATGAGTCTTTGGTGTATTTTCTATTAGTTAAGTCTAATTAAAAGACTTAATTAATGATTTAATTTAATGAAAAAATATTATTATGATATTTTAATATTTTATTAATTGGGAAATTAATTAAATAAAAATAATTAAATTTGAAGATAAGAGTTATAAGTTTAAATTTGGAACATGACAATAATTATTTAATAATATTTTAGAGGTCATTATTAATAAGTACTAAATAATATTATTATTTAAGTTAATAAATATTTTATCAATTAAAGTTTCAAAAATAAATTTGGAGGTTGAAAAGATATTAAAATTATTAAAAGATTCTAGATCACATGATTCATGCATGTGATTAAAATATATTAAGATAAAATAAGTGGATTTAATAAAGTGAGTGCATGAGATTTATAATTTAAAAAGAGTAAAGTGAATATTAAAAAAATTAATATGCATTATTTTAATATTTATTCACATAGGAGTATGCGAGCTCTTGGGAGTTTTCATGTTGACAACACATGAGTTTGCAGTCTAATTATGCACATGTTGTCTACACTTAGGAGTTAGCACATTATTTGAGCACATGGTTTCTACAACATTTTAGACACCTTATCATGTTTATCTTCTTATTGTCGAAGTTATGAGCTTAGTTGTCATACTTATCTCTTAGTTCTTTCTAGACACATTCTAGATGCATCTTAGAGGCCTTTATATAGAGGCTCTCCTAGTGTGTATGGACATCCTCATATGATTCTACAAGCACTCCTAGTCACTTGGATGGGGTTTCGGTTCTTGGAGAAATTGGGAATGTTGGAGAAGGAATGAATTTTTGGAATGGGGAAGGTTTTGAGGGGAGGAGCTTCTCTACAATTTTTTGAGGCGTAGCGAATTAGCTTCAGTGTCCAGGTAGGCACTTGTGATTATTTTCGATATTTTATTACCATCTTTCTCTTTTTGTCTTCATCGTGTTTGTTATGTCCATCTGAATAATTCTCTATAAATGAATCTTCAATTTTGTAATTTGGGCATGCATATTGTTTCATCTAGTTATGGGTATTAAAAATATTATTGCAATCTTCCCTTAGTAGGATCAAGATTTGGAAATTGATTCGGGTTTGGGTTCAAATTAAAATAGAATCTTATTATTATGCATTAGTTTTATATGGTTTATTAACTAATCTAATAAAATTTAATTTAATTAAGATTTGTTAATAGTGGAAGAAGTGTAATTAATTATTAGTCAATTTAAGTAAATGAATTTTTTAATGAGGTAAAATTAAAAGAAAAGAGCTATTAATAAGTGTTGTAGTAGAATTAAATAATTGAATTATTAATGAGATTGATTTTACTTAAAATCAATGAAGATTTTTTTAAATAAATGTTTGTGCTTGAAGTGTTTTAAGGAAATTGTAAACTAATTATTTGAAAGTTGATAAGTGTTATTCTTATGATTTGAATAATGGGAGATGCTCTTGGAATTAAAGGAGTTTCATTTAATTATTAGTAACATTGATTTTAATAAAATAAATCAATGATTTTATTAAAAGTCAATGGGAATTAGTTTAATAATTTAAATAAGTAAATAATTATTTTTTTGACTATTTTAGAAAATCATTTTAAAATAATGGAGGGATAATTCTATGTTTTATTCAAAAAGATAAATGGGTTGACTTGGAGATTAAACGAAGAATCTTATACACTTGAATTATACTTGAAACAAAATCTGAAACCTCATATCTGGGTTAACCATGTGATTGTAAAAGAAAACTAAAGTATGTGTTTGTATCTTATTCTTTATGCTATCCATGTTTGGGGTTTGGGTGGTCCTAGAATGTTGACCAGTTAGGACGTCTACTAGAGGCTTGGGAGTTATGTGTTTGTGATGTCATGTTGATGTTATTTGATCTGAATCTTCTTAAACCCAACCATGGTAATGAGATGGTATGCTCTATGAGATGTTTGTATTTACTGTTTGTTGATGCTTTTCAATCTTCTTCTGTGAAGCTAAGGTGTATGATTATTAGATACTTGACTTAACCATTTTTGAGTCATCGATCAATTATACTTGGGTTACTTTCCAGTCACCTTGATGGGACTGAAGTGTTTGTTTTGATCTTGATGATGTCATGTTGTGACATGTTTTGACTCAACCATTTTGGAGTCTTCAATTAGTATTACTTTGAGATACTTTTTGGTTGCTTGTTGAGAACCAATGGATATTGTGATTATCATTGATACCTTCAGTTGCCAATAGAGAACTGTTGTGGTCATGATTATCAATGGATTCTTTTCAATTGATCATGAAGATTTGATGCTCTTATTATGGATTATCTTTTGGTATTTATTTCAGGTTCTTGTATAGGACTGAGGTGATTTTGTGATTTATGATTCCATGAGCCTAGGGTATGTTATCTACTTGTAGTGTCGGGAAGTGGCTTGCAATGGGGGCTAGGGCACTAAGTGGCTGCCAGAGTAACTCATTGTAAGTTATTTAATAAGTGAAAACATTTACACTAAATGGGGATTAAAATGAACCTAATAAGATAATTGTATGTTCTCGCTCATGCCTCAAGTACTAGTACAGACTAGGATGGGAGTAGACAGAGCACTTGGTTGTGACCTTGCATTCTGTAGTACGCCTCGTCAGTATGAGAGGATACTAGTGGCCGCATAGGGATCACTAGGGGGCCGGGGTCTATTGAGAGACTACCAAGGTAACTCTAGTGTGATCCATGTGATGACACCTTTTCATTTACATAGTAGGTTTCCTACGTGTCTTTATTGTGCCTTTGGGAATTAGATGTCATTCTATGTTGGAACCTTTGAGTTAGTATACTTTTACGATTCCTAGACTTAGAGAGTACTTGTGTTGTGTGATTTGATATCCTATTTGGGACTTGAGACTATCTCCTCAGCATGGTGGGAGTGGGCCATTTAGATTCCACGTGGTCGGGTGATAGTGCTTTTTCACTCTTACCATTTGAGATCCATCTGAGACAATGTGGCTGGAGTATTCTTTGTTGGTATTTATCTTCATCTAGTTCTTGGTTCTTATGATAGATGTTATTTACTGGTATGTATCTTTATATTGATGATTAGCTTGTGATAGATGATGTTATCTACTTTTTAGGATCATCTTATGCTTTATTCTTGCATGTTAGATTTATTTATGCTTATTTTGTAGCATGTCTTAGGAGTGACATTCCTACTATGATAATATCAATGATCTCTTCGGTGACTTGGGATGTTACACATGGAGGGGTGGCTAGGGCCCGTGATGGTCTAATGATGCTATTAATGGTTTGGAGGAAACACACACTTAGTTAGTTATGTTTTATGATGGATGGCTATCTTTTACTATGATTGTTATATCTTTATTGAGGGTGGATGTATCATGGATTCAATGAGGATGATGTATCTTTATTTTTACATATGTTTAATCTTTTGAGCTTTTCATACCTTGTGACATGTATAGTGGATGATTGAGCATTTTGAATAGGCATTTGAAAATGAATGTATATTACGGACATTGGATTTTTCATTGTTCTTTCATTTGGTTGTGGTAGTTGTTAGACTTAGTATTAATTAGATTAAATGTGACTCAACATCTTGGGATCCTTAAGGAATGTAACCTGTTTTGTATGCTTTTAGATGATTATTTGTTATTGCTTCTGCTACTATGTGTTTGATATGAATGGGTTATCTTTCTTGTTTAAAAAGAAAAATTGTTTAGCAAACTTAGTAAGAATTTAGGTTAATTCTTTTTGATCCTTTGGTAGGGCATTACACCTGGTATCAGATCTTGAGTTTCAACATTGGGAGCTTTGGGTATATTTGAACACCACTAGTGATAACTAGTTGGACAAAAATGAAAACTTTGAACTATCATGTGTATCTCTTTCAAACTGAAACTTGAAACTAGGTGAGTTGAAATAGGACTTAAACTATTACTTGCATATTTTTCATACTTCAACACTTAGGTTTCAAAACTAGAAATTGAAACTTATTCTGTTTCCAAAACATGTATCTTTCATCTATTCTTTAAGGTAGTATGCATTTGATCATCTTTGCAAACATTATGTTGCTCTTTTTTAGAGTGCTAAGGAGATCTATTTCAGTAGTTGTTAAAAGAATGAATGTTGGAACAATATGCAGTGTCCTCCATGGAATCATATCCTGCTATAGGGGGAAAAGGGATCAATGGGACTGCATAGTGAGTTCTTTAGTATTATCATCCATGTAGGCTTCTAGGAGTAAGCCTAATTCTATGGGGGGTGGATGTAGTGCCTACCCCTAGTTCACATTTTGTTGTCATTGCCAAATACTTTTAGGGCAGTTTTATGTTTGATGATTAGTAGTATTATTTTGATATTATTAGATATTGTTTCAGATTCAACTTATTATATGATGAAATTACTTGGTACTTTATATTTCATGTATGCATGATGATTATTATAGTGTTTTCAGTTATTGATGATGATTAGTTAGATGATGTATTATCCTATAGATTTTCTTAAGGATACTTACCCCATACTTGTATGTGTATGGTGTGTGTGTTTGATTCCTTTCTGTATGGCATTTCTGATGTGCTTAAGGAAGGGAGTTGTAGTCACCTACTAGTCAAGATCTACGTGATGCACCACTTCCTACCATTAGCTATTTAGCTTAGTATATATTGTGCTTGTACATGCATGGATTTTATGTAGGTTGCAAGTACCAGGTATCGACTTCCCTGAATTGCCAAGATGACTGTACCCTATCACATTATTTCAATGGTAAGAGAGGGGAGATAAATTCTCAAGTCCAAATCTCAACCCTTTAAGCTATTTGTCCTAATTGAAAATTAGGACAAGTATCTAAGTCGAGTACCCTTCGAATGTGTTAGATGATTTAATTCATGATATTAACCCTTGGCCTGATTTTGTATGTGTTTTGCTATGATGGGCTTTTGTATTTTACTTTATGAGTCTTTGGTGTAATTTGTATTAGTTAAGTCTAATTAAAAGACTTAATTAATGATTTAATTTAATGAAAAATTATTATTATGATATTTTAATATTTTATTTTATTTTATTAATTGGGAAATTAATTAAATAAAAATAATTAAATTTCAAGATAAAAGTTATAAGTTTAAATTTGGAACATGACAATAATTATTTAATAATATTTTAGAGGTCATTTTTAATAAGTGCTAATTAATATTATTATTTAAGTTAATAAATATTTTATCAATTAAAGTTTGAAAAATAAAGTTAAAGGTGGAAGAGATATTAAAATTATTAAAAGTTTCTAGATCACATAATGCTTGCATGTGATTAAAATATATTAAGATAAAATAAGTTGATTTAATAAAGTGAGTGCATGAGATTTATAATTTAAAAAGAGTAAAGTGAATATTAAATAAATTAGTATGCATTATTTTAATATTTATTCACATAGGAGTATGTGAGCTCTTGGGAGTTGTCATGTTGACAACACAAGAGTTTGCACTCTAATTATGCACATGTTGTCTACACTTAGGAGTTAGCGCATTTTTTGAGCACATGGTGTCTACAAAATTCTAGACACCTCATCATGTTTATCTTCTTATTGTGGAAGTTATGTGCTTGGTTTTCATGCTTATCTCTTAGTTCTTTCTAGACACATTCTAGATGCATCTTAGAGGCCTTTATATAGAGGCTCTCCTAGTGTGTATGGACATCCTTATATGCTTCTACAAGCTCTCCTAGTCACTTGGATGGGGTTTCAGTTCTCGAAGAAATTGCGAGATGTTGGAGAAGGAATTTTTGGAAAGGGGAAGGTTTTGAAGGGAGGAGCTTCTCTACAATTTTTTGGGGTGTAGCGAATTAGCATTAGTGTCCAAGTAGGCACTTGTGATTATTTTGCATATTTTATTACAATCTTTCTCTTCATGTCTTCATCGTGTCTGTTATGTGCATCTAAATAATTCTCTATGAATGAATCTTCAATTTGTAATTTAGGCATGCATATTGTTTCATCGAGTTATGAGAATTAAAAATATTATTGCAATCTTCCCTTAGTAGAATCAAGATTTGGAAATATATTCAGGTTTGGGTTTGAATTAAAATAGAATCTTATTATTATGCATTAGTTTTATATGATTTATTAACTAATCTAATAAAATTTAACTTAATTAAGATTAGTTAATAGTGGAAGAAGTGTAATTAATTATTAGTCAATTTTAGTAAATGAATTTTTAAATGAGAAAAAATTAAAAGAAAAGAGATAGGAGGGTAGGGCCTGCATACCCTAAGACTACATGATACTGGTGTTAGCTGCAACAATGCCTTCGTTGATATTGGTGCTCCTGATGCCGACATTATTCACATCAATAATGAGCGAGTTTGAGCGCACAACAAAGCCAACGTGGATGTTACTATACTGAATAACCCTAATACTCATAGAGGAGGTCTTCGATCAGTTTAAATTTAGGGTAATAGGTTTTCTACAAATAGCTAGTAGGTTTAGCTTCCACAAGCTCTCGGTCCAGCGTTCACAGCTTTTGGATTGCATATTTCACTTGATGAACCTTTGGCCTACTTGTTATTTCTCTTGGCTTGCTTGGCATTTCTCTTCTAAATCTCTTCCTCGAGCTATCCAAAACCCTAAAAATCAATTGTGATTCATTCTTAGTGGAGCAAGATGCAAGGAGTGAGATTTCGTAGCAAAGGAGGGCACGGGTTTAGCAGAGGCAATAGAGGAGGTAGATTTACACGGACTTGGATGATTCATCGGGGGGATAGGTTCCACCAGCAACCTCTATCATATGCAGATTTTAATCGATTTAAGAGGAAAAAGATATTCAACATTTGCAAAGATTCCCAAGCTTCAGGTTCTTCATCCAAATCATTACCTTATGAGCCAACTGATCATCATCCATCCAAAACACTTCATGCAGAATGGCTGCCATCTTTCATTTTGTCTCCTAATAGCAAATCTATTACAAGACCTAAGTTTCTAACTTTTCCAAATAATATCCCCATTGGAAGGAAAAGGACTATACACAATCTAACAAAGAAGCAAGGGTTGGATTCTTCTAGGATGCCTAAGGTTATAGGTAATTTTTCTTCCTTTAAGGGAAACTAACATGGACATGAGTACGATCAATTTTATCCAAATATTAGCTTGGGCAAGGATCGCAAATTTGAATGGACAAAGAAGGAATCTACATCAGAACATATCAATGCTTGCCCCATGAAGCCTTTATATCCATCTATAATCTTTCCAGATCATTACCTTGAGGCGTATATTGATCTCCTTAAAGACACTGCATTAATAGGTATGTTTGGCCCTAACCTATTTCCATTGTCAATTATTTTGGATTGGGCTAGATCTATCTGGCAGGGAGTCAAGGAAGTTGTTTTTATTGATTCACAGTGCAATTAAATTATAGTTTTATTTGACTCAAAGGCATCTAGGGATTTTGTGCATAAATATAAGGGATGGTTTTGTAAAGGGCAAGGTTTATTCACCATTTCATGGACACCGAGTTTAAAACCTAATGATGCCCTACCCTAATTCATGCCATTTTGGATTTTCCTACCTGCTTTACCATTGGAGTACAAAGATCCCAACATTGTTGAAATTATAGCTAATCAGATTGGAATTTATATCAAGCATGATTTGATCCCCTATGAAAATCTTCAGAGAGATGTTCGATTTTATTTGTTACTTAACATGTCTAAGCCCAAACCAATGGGTGTCACAATCAAATCTAAGTGGGGTGCCTTGAATTAGATCATTGTGGTTCAATGTCTGGAGATTGTTGACACATTTTCGACTATTTTGGGTCACTTTACATCAGACTGTTTGCAAGATCAAACTCCAAATATAGACATATGTTGTGATCACTCTACAGATACCTTAAAATGTGCATGGGCCAATGCAAAAATCTTCTAAAAGCATATTCAAAAACTCCAATGGCTTCCAATCAGGTTCTTCTTAGTTAGGTTGTGGTTCCCTTTCAACAAGATTTTCAAGATTTGGTTCCCAATAATGATTTTAATTTCTTAATTCAAGTCCTCAAATTATTGTACTTCCTCTAGAATTATTGGAGGGATGATATAAATATGAGCACGAGCTCTACATTTACATTACTATTGATGGGTTCAGATGATTTAGAACCTGATGAAATTCCTGATCTATTGTTGGACATGATAGTGCATGATCTAACCTATCATAACAAGCCTATTAATTTCTCATGCATTATCAGTGATCTAAAAGGTAAGAAGGTCCCCCAACATCAACTTTTTAAAATAGCCATAGTTCTCTCAACAACTTTTGCATCCAATTTGATTCATGAAATTGCAATTGAGGAAGGAGTTTCTATAATGGAAATTTTTCACCCGGATGAAAAAATGTCTATTAATCAATCTAATTGTCCAAATGGGACTCAACTGGTGAATGTGGATAATCCCCTAGGTCTCAATGAAGTACAAGAAGGAACATTTGATTCCGTATATCCAAAATCATTTGACAATTGTTGGATGAATGCTCTCATCCAGCCAAAATTGTTAGCATCTACTAATCTTGAAGTAGCCCATCACTTGAATGATATAAATAGATTGGAGCATCCTTTAGATTATTTTCAGATCAATGAGTGTGTAGAATCTCAAATGAGGATGACTAATCTATCTGAAGAAGGCCACATTTTGAATGAATTTAATGATGCAGATGTGATGAATCCAACTGATCAAGAATCAGAAAGCTCTCCACAAAATGGAAATAACACAGATAGAGGGTATTTTGACTTCTCAATTCATTTGTCAGTAGATCAATCCCCTACTACTATCTCCATAGTGTTGAAGACTCCAAAAAAGAGAGGTAGAAAGCCGAAATATGCAAAGATGTTATTGGAAGTGGATGCTAGTATTCAAACCACTCTTGATGATAAGTTTTTATCAGTCAAAATATTGACAAGGAGAACAAGAGGTTCTCCTTGTCAGTAATGAAAATCATTACATGGAATATCAGAGGTATCAATGCCTCTGACAAAAGAGGTAGGATCAAGTAGTTGCTAGATTCTACAAAAGGAGATATTATTCTTCTTCAAGAAACTAAATTATCAGAGAAAATTTTTGATAAGACATTGGCTAAATGGACTAATTGGCTTTCAGTTCATGCAGAGGGGCATGGGGCCTCTGGGGGTTTAGCAATTTTATGGAATACTAAAAGTATTCATGGTATTCTTAGTGGGAAAGATTCCAATTGGCAATTGCTAGAAGTTGAACACTTTGATTTGAAATTCCTTATCTTCAACATATATGATCCGACATCTACAAATGATAAGAGGAACCTTTGGGCTATACTGACGAATCTTATTCAGCAAGAAAGAGAAATGAATTTAATATTGGGTGGGGATTTCAATGCATTACTATCAATGTCTAAAAAGAAAGGGGGAATTTGTCTGCCCACTAGAACTATCCAAGATTTTTCTTTATTTGTAGAAGATAATAACTTAAGTGACATTTTTCCTAACAATGGATTATACACATGGACTAATCGACGTATTGGTTTTTTAGAAATTGCTGAGAGACTGGATAGGTTCTTGTTTTCACAATCATGGAAGCTATTGAGTTATAGTTTTAAATTTGTAATCTTACCTTTTGCTGTATCATATCATTTTCCAATCTAGTTATTGATATCAAAGAACAATATATCGCAACATCTTAATTGGGCTAGCGCTTTTAAGTTTGAACACATGTGGTTTAGGCATCTTGATTTTATTATGCTTTTAAAACATTGGTGGATTAATGCTCCAACCTTTAGGGACCCTAAGATGCTTGAGTTCTCTAAAAAGCATCGTTACAAAAAAGGGATGATCAAGGAGTGGAATGCAAATGTTTTTAAAAATGTGTTCAAGCAAAAACGAGATGTCTCAGAAAAACTTGAGAAGGTAAATTCAATCATCATTCAAAAAGGTCTTAGTTTGGATTTATATCATGAGCAAAAATCCTTGAAAGAAGAATGGGAGGAGCTTTGCAATAGGGAGGACATTTATTGGAGACAAAAGTCTCATGAACTATGCTTAAGAGATGGTGATAAGAACACAAATTTTTTTCATGAAACTGCTCGAGTTAAAAGGGTAGTTAACACTATTTTTTCAATTAAGCACTCAGTATCTAGTCATCTTATAGAAGATGACAATGGTATTAAGGAGGAAGGTGTACACTTTTTTTCAAATCTCTTGGCTCTCCCTCATTTGGATCCTATTGATGACAATCTGATTAATGATTTTATTAGTTGTATTCACCCTCTTATTACAACAGATCATAATAGGATGTTGCTTGCCCCTTTCACATTGGAAGAAATTAAAAAAGTGGTATCTTCATTCCCACCAGAAAAAGCCCTAGGCCCTAATGGATTTAAAGCTCTTTTTTATCAAAACTGTTGGGATTTTATTGGTTTTGATTTATTAGCAATGGTTGAAGAGTCAAGAAGGAATGCCAAGATGATCAAGAGTTTCAATTCAACTAATATTGCTATTATTCCAAAAGTAAAGCAACCAACTTCTTTTGCTGACTTTAGGCCTATCTCTTTATGCAACATGATTTATAAATTGATTACTAAAGCTATATACATGAGGTTGGAGCAATTTATTCCTCATATCATTTCTTTAGATCAAGGTGGTTTTGTGCTAGGAAGAGAAACATGTGAAGGTGTTGTTGTTGCACATAAGACTCTTCATTCTATCAATTCTCATAAGTTGTCTAGTTTTGTGATCAAGCTTGACATGATGAAGGCTTGTGATAGGGTAAGATGGTCATTCCTCTTTAAAGTTATTTCCAAATTTGGTTTTTTAGATAACTGGTGCAGATGGATCAAAAATTGTATTTCTGGTTCCTGGTTTTTAGTCATTATTAATGGAGATTCAATTGGTTTTTTCCCCTCTTCTCAAAGGATTTTTTAGGGTGATCCACTATCTCCAATTTTATTTATACTTATGGCTGATGCTTTCAGTAGATTCATCAATAGATCTTCACAATTGGGCTTATGGCAATGAATTTTGATTCCTCATCCATCTATTACAGTTACCCATTCCCTATTTGCTGATGATACTCTTCTTTTTGGTACGTCAAATGTAAAGGAAGCTAACCATATTAAATATGCCTTGGATCTACATTCAGAAGTTTTTGGTCAGAGAATCAATGCCAACAAATCTAAAATTTTCATTTTCAACACTAATGATGTAGTAGCTCAAAGGATTTCTTCAACTTTGGGTTTCCCGGTGGATCACCTCCCATCCATTTATCTTGGAATTCCTTTTTTTATGGGAGAAAAACAGACAACTTTTTGGCTTCCTATCTTTGACAGAATTAGGGCTAGGATCTCTACTTGGAAAGCTAGATGGTTATCTTTGTCAGGCCGTATTTTGTTAGTTAAAGCTGTCCTAACAGTTATCCCAAACTATTATGCATCAATTCTCAATGCTCCCTCTTCCACAATTTTGCAAATTCAAAAGATTATCAGAGACTTTATATGGAAAGGAAATTTGTCAGATGAAAAGAAGCTTCCTCTTATTTCTTTGCTTGAAATGTCTCATGATAAGGCATTTGGGGGTGTGGGGTTGCATGATATTGCTACTAGAAATAAGGCTTTTGGGGGCAAGCTTGTGTGGAAAATGTATACAAAAGCTCATGCAAAATGGTGTTCAATCATGCAATGATAATACTTAGATTCTCCAAGTCCTTCCAGAATTTCTACTGTGTCTAATCCTCCTTTAGGTTCAGCCATATGGAATTTTATGATCTCTTCAAAGGATGTTGTTTGTAATTATGTTACTTGGGAAATTCATAGTGGAGAGAAAGTAAAGTGTTGGGAAGACTCATGGAATAGATTTCCCCCTCTATGCAGACAAGAAAAGTTGGATGAAGCACGCCAAGTCCTAAAAGCTGAGTGGGGCTCCTCTTTTTGGGACTATGTTTTGGTTATTGAAATTCATTCAAGAAGGGTTCTTTGGAAAGAACCTCCAACACATCTTCCTAGTAAGCCAAGTCTCCTTTCCTTGAGGGACTCTCTTGCTAAAAGAACTATTTTTCTTTCTAATAGGGAAGATATAGTTATATGGGCCCCGACCAAAGGTGGTCATTATTCAATGAAGGAAGGTTATTATGGTCTTCAACAAGCATATAATTCAAGCAAGAAGTGTAGAGCTTTTTCCTTTTGTTGGAACTCCACTGTGTTGCCTAAGGCTGGATGGTTTTCTTGGCTAGCCCTTAGAAAAGGAATACTCACCAGTGAACGATTGTCCAAGCTAGGTATTGCTGAATCTTTTATTTGTAAATTATGCAACAAGGAGCTAGAATCTATAGATCATCTTCTTCTCTAGTGTCCCTTTGCTTATCAGTGTTGGGTTTTGTGTTGAACAAGCTTCAAATGTCTTTACCTTTTCCAAATAGTCATTGGGACCTTTTTCAATCTTGGCCAGTTCTATTCTCAAGATCTCTATTTCCTAGTATTTGGAAGTGCATCCCAACTACTGTGGTGTGGGCCATCTAGTGGGAATGTAACAAGATCATTTTTTGCAATGAAAAATCAAACCTAGAATTTGTTCTAGATGGGATTGAGAATGCAATTTTAGAAAGAGTAAATGAAAATATGTTCAATTATATGAATAATATTTCAGTTTCTACTTGGGATTATCTTCTTCTAAAACTCTGGAAACAAATTAAGTTACCTCCAAATTTCTCTGCAAACTGGAATTCTAATCATCAATCTGATCGACTTAATGTAAAATGGTCTCCCCCCTCTAGAAATTTTCTAAAGTTAAATTTTGATGGTTGCTCTCATGGGAACCCTGGTAAGTTACGATTGGGTGCTTGTATTAGAAATTTTCAAGGTGAAGTAGTTGCAATCAAAG
This sequence comes from Cupressus sempervirens, assembly GCA_028749045.1. NCBI lineage: Eukaryota > Viridiplantae > Streptophyta > Pinopsida > Cupressales > Cupressaceae > Cupressus > Cupressus sempervirens. Next base: position 172,310,316 of record CM053784.1, read on the forward strand.
CACTTGTTTTACTAGTTGGTACTAGCAACCTTGCAGAAGCTCAAGCCCTATTGGTAGGTCTAATTCTTGCAAAGAGATGTAATGTTTCCACCATCCATATTGAAGGTGATTCTCAGGTAATTATAAACTCTTGTCTCTCATGATCTTCTCATGCCTGGAAACTAGCCTACATCCTTCAACAATGCTGGGATTTAATTTATTCTTTTCAAGGTACTTGTTTCTCTTATACTCTGATGGAGGGCAATAAACTAGCTGATTGTCTAGCTAATCTTGGTTCTGAAGGCTCCATATTTGAATCTTACAATTCAGAGATTATTTTTTCAAAATTCCCATGTTTAGTAGAGTGCCATATTTGGGACACAAAGAAGATGAATGAAGCTTTATAGAAACTAGTACTATATCTGATCAACACATGGCTATTAGCTTGCACATTCTTTGTGCATGTTCACAAATGCTCCAATTAGACAGGAGGTTCAAAGCTCTCTTGATTTTAGTTAAATATTTCTAAAGGAGAGGTTTATTGGCATATTTGGACCCTACTCATTATTGAGTATTGATATATATCATATTTTGGGTACTCTTTCTTAGTGCAAAGAAATTGTATTTGGTTGTAGGTATGCCTAGTATGACATATCAGCTTTTAACACTTTTGTATTTTGGCAATGATTCAGAATTTTCTTGCTAGTTCTTTCTCTGATGAGCCCTTGAACTAGTTTATTAATAAATATATTATATAACTGCTATATCACTCTTTGATTAAAAATAATAATAATAAGTTTTGTAGTAGAATTAAATAATTGAATTATTAATGAGATTGATTTTACTTAAAATTAATTAAGATTATTCTAAATAAATGTTTGTCCTTGAAGTGTTTTAAGGAAATTGTAAACTAATTATTTGAAAGTTGATAAGTATTATTCTTATGATTTGAATAATGGGAGATGTTGTTGGAATTAAGGGAGTTTCATTTAATTATTAGTAACATTGATTTCAGTAAAATAATGCAATGATTTTATTAGAAGTTAATGAGAATTAGTTTAATGATTTAAATAAGTAAATAATTATCTTTTGACCATTTTAGAAAATTATTTTAAAATAATGGAGGGATAATTCTGTGTTTTATTTGAAAAGATAAATGGGTTGACTTGGAGATTAACCAAAGAATCTTATACACTTGAAGTATACTTGAAACAAAATCTGAAACCCCATATCTCGCTTAACCATGTGATTGCAAAAGAAAACTAAAATATGTGTTTGTATCTTATTCTTTATGCTATCCATGTTTGGGGTTTGGGTGGTCCTAAAATTTTGACCTATTAGGACGTCTACCAAAGGCTTGGGAGTTATGTGTTTGTGATGTCATGTTGATGTTATTTGATCTTGATCTTTTTAAACCCAACCATGATAATGTGATGATATGCTCTATGAGATGTTTGTATTTACTATTTATTGATTCTTTTCAATCTTCTTGTGTGAAGCTAAGGTGTATGATTGTGAGATACTTGACTTAACCATTTTTTAGTCACCAATCAGTTATACTTAGATTACTTTCCAGTCACCTTGATTGGACTGAAGTGTTTGTTTTGATCTTGTTGATGTCATGTTGTGACACGTTTTGACTCGACCATTTTGGAGTCTTCAATCAGTATTACTTTGAGATACTTTTTGGTTGCTCATTGAGAACCAATGGATATTGTGATTATCATTGATACCTTCAGTTGCCAATAGAGAACTGTTGTGGTCATGATTATCAATGGATGCTTTTCAGTTGCTTATGGAGATTTGATGCTCTTATTGTGGATTATCTTTTGGTATTTTTTCAGTTGCTTGTATAGGACTGAGGTGATTTTGTGATTAATGATTCCATGAGCCTAGGATAGGTTATCTACTTGTAATGTTAGGAAGTGGCTTGCAATGGGGGTCGAGGCCCTAAGTGGCTGCCAGGGTAAATCATTGTAAGTTATTTAATAAGTGAAAATATTTACACTAAATGGGGATTAAAATGAACCTAATAGGATAATTGTATGTTCTCGCCCATTCCTCATGTAATAGTATAGACTAGGATGGGAGTAGGGAGAATGCTTGGTTGCGACCTTGCATTTTGTAGTATGCCTCATCAGTATGAGAGGATACTAGTGGCCGCATAGGGATCACTAGGGAGCCCAGGTCTATTGAGAGACTACCAGGGTAACTCTAGCGTGATCCGTGTGATGAGACTTTCCTGCTTACATAGTAAATTTCCTATGTGTCTTCGTTGTGCCTCTGGGAATAAGATGTCATTCTATGTTGGAACCTTTGAGTTATTATATTTTTAGGATTCCTGGATATAGAGAGTGCTTGTGTTATGTGATTTGTTATTTTGTGTTATGTGATTAGTTATCTTGTGTTATGTGATTTGATATCATATTTGGGACTTGAGACTATCTCCTCAGCATAGTGGGAGTGGGCCATTTAGGTTCCATGTGGTCAGGTGGTAGTGCTTTTTCACTCTTACCATTTGAGATCCGTCTGAGACACCATGGCTGGAGTATTCTTTGTTGGTATTTATCTTCATATAGTTCTTGGATCTTATGATAGATGTTATTTATTGGTATGTTTCTTTATATTGATGATTAGCATGTGATAGATGATGTTATCTACTTTTTTGGATGATCTTATGCTTTATTCTTTCATGTTAGATTTCTTTATGCGTATGTTGTAGCATGTTAGAATTCTTTATGCATATCTTGTAGTATGTCTTAAGAGTGACATTCCTACTATGATAATACAGATGATCTCTTTGGTGACTTGGGATGTTACGCACAGAGGGATGGCTAGGGCCCAAGATGGTCTAATGATGCTATTAACAGTTGGGAGGAACTGTCACTTAGTTATGTTTTATGATGGATGGCTATCTTTAACGATGATTCTTATATCTTTATTGAGGGATGGATGTATCATGGATTCAATGAGGATGATTTATCTTTATTTTTACATATTTTTAATATTTTGAGCTTTTCATACCTTGTGACATGTATAGTGAATAATTGAGCATTCTAAATAGGCATTTGAAAATGAATGTATATTATGGACATTGGACTTTTTATCGTTCTTTCATTTGGTTGTGGTAGTTGTTAGACTTAGTATTAATTAGATAAAATGCCACTTAATGTCTTGGGATCCTTAAGGAATGTAACCTATTATGTATGCTTTTAGATGATTACATGTTATTGCTTCTGCTACTATGTTTTTGATATGAATGGTTTATCTTTCTTGTTTTTAAAAAAAAATTGTTTGGAAAACTTAGTAAGAATTTAGGTTAGTTCTTTTGGATCCTTTGGTGGGGCATTACACTATGGATGTGCAAATTCCAACCTCCATAGCTTTTGCTTCTCTCTTTCTGTGATAGGTGTTTTCATGCAGGTGATTTTTGAGATATTTGGGGTTAATCTTTCATCAATTTCAACATGGTATCCAAGCTTAAGAAAACTAGAGTTAATTAAGAAATATCTAATTACTCTAATACTTCCTTGGTTTGATGGAGTGATCTATGTATTCATTTTTTATTCCTCTATACGAGGTGGATGCACTAGCTAGGTACTTATGTATTTTAGTGAGATGGATTATTTATCATATAGACACTCTTATTTTTTTTCCTACTTTGGTTTTAGCCTTCCATGTTTGATTAATAAGCTCTTCAAGATTTTGTGTTTCATGTCATCTATATCTTCAAGTTTGATTTTTCTCCTTCATGTGCCTCCTCATTTGATGTAAATTATAGTCTTCTCTACCTAATCAAGCTCTACTTTAGTGTAGGTTCTTTAGATTAGCAGTTGCTTTTGAAAGATCTTTGCAACTTCTACATACCCCTATGGTGTTCTTCATAATCATCTTTTATTCCTATCTTCTGGAACATTCCCTAGTTTGGAGACTTCTTCAATCCTTCACTAGTTTCTTTCAGCATTATTTCCATCTCTTTTTGGAGTAGGGTTTTTCCCATGTGGTTTTCTCTATTTCTCCTTTTTTCATTGATTTTGTTGTGCTTGGGTTCCTCATTAGGCTTTGTTTTATGGAACCCAAATCTACTTTCTGTAGTAGTTTCTAGGTTCCTAGATACTCTCTAAGTTTATCTTAAGGGGGGTTGTTAAAGAAATTAGATATTTTCTAATTAACTCTAGCCTAGTTAAGCTAAACTTTAGGGGTATAATTATTAATTTTATTTTTAATTCTTATTATGCAACCTAGGTTAGACCCTTTTAGGGTTTTGATCTCCTTTATGAGGACAACCTCTCTTTTTTTAACACTTTGATACCATGTTGAAGTTGATGAAAGATGAACCCTACAACTTCCAAGAATCACTTGCATGCAAACACTTGTCATGGAAAGAGCGAAGAAAAAGTTATGGGGGCTAGAATTCATAGATCCATAGATGAAACATTCTTGATGAGCAAAAAGAGAAATTGTTATTATCAAAATTGAATCCACTTAATGATTACAAAGGGAGATCATCCTTATAAAGTAGATTGAAACCCTAAAAAGGTTTAACATAGGTTGCATAATGATAATTAATAAAAGAATTAATTATTATATGCCTAAAATTTAGCTTAAGTAGACTAGAGTTAATTAGAAAAGATCTAATTACTCTAACAATGCGCACTTGCACATGCACGCATGCGCATGAGTACACACACAAAAAAAACTCTATTAAATATATATTTTAACCATATATAATTTTCTTGAAGATTTAAGAGCTAATATTTTATATTCTATGTTAAATATAATGTAAAATATCAATAAATTGTTATGTTTAGATAGGAAAAATATGTTATATATATATTTGTTGTCCTTTGGCATGATTACTAGATTTATTTAAATTAGTATTTCTAAACACTTTTACAATTTTTTTCCAAAATAAATTAAATATTTATTTATTTAATTAGTATTCTATGTTATATTTTACATCATGTAAATCTATTACTATCTGTTTGTCCCATATACAGGGCTTTGTCTTTTTATCTTGACATCTTCATTTTCGTTGTTGTACTTAATCTTAACTCTAAATGACTTACATACAAGATTATATATTGAATTTATTCAATGATTATAAATACATTACAATGCCATATGAAAAATTCTTATAATGCATTTCCTTCATTTTATTTACCATCTAAAAATACCTTAAGGGAATAACATCAAACAAAAAACTAGTTTATTATTTTATTTATTCTAACCTAGCAACTAATGTATTCATAAATAATCTAGCATTCCTGTCTTACTACAATAATATAAACGAGAGTGGAAGTTACAAGGGTTTTAAACCAAACCCTCTAGATACTTTGGCAAAGCACCTTCATCTTTCCTCCTCATTCAATCAAGAAATATTAAATTGATTGCACTAGTAGATCTCATAACTAAAAAAGTCAAAAGTTTCCTATACAAAATGTGTGTCCCCAAATCCCCTATACAATGAAACACATTTCCTTTGAAATTCTATATCTCCTTTAGGTGTTTCTAATGTGTCCTCTATTACTACACATGAGAGACCTTTCATATAAAAGTCCACATCTTCTTTGTGTGTTTATAAAATTCATTCTCCTATACTTTAAAAATAATCACCATTGATATGCCCACTCATCAGATTCCTTTCCTCTAAAAGTCCACCTCTTGTTCAAGTGTGTCCAAAGCTTCCTAAAATTATTGAGGTTTAACCAGCCAAAATATAAATCCTCCTTTCCCCTTAAAGGGACAATCATGATGCTAAGCCCCCTCTTCTCTTGAGGGACACAAGTATGTTAAGTCCATTCATTTTTTTCTAGAAAAAATTCACCAATTCCCGACTTCTCAGGAACACAATAAGTTGTTCCTCATGTAATGTGTCATCTTTAACTAAGATGCTATCTCAAGATGAATGGTACCATCCATCCTCTATTTCCTCTAGAATATTTTTTTATTCTTTGTTAATCTCTAAAGAAAAATGTTTTATTAATTACTATATTTCATTGTGGGTTTTCATCATCAAATGAGAATTTTGCATGCTTGAAAAATAGACAAAACTGAGTTTCACCTTTAACTATAGTAATTTTTTTAATGTTATTTAACTTTCCATCGATGATGTCTTTGTCCCATTAAATGTAATTCATATTTGCATGCTTGATCTCTGACAATAATACTATTTAAGTTCTCTTATATTGCGAATGTTAGATTTCTTTCTAATAATCAAAGCACATTCCTTATTTCAACTTTAACTATAGTAATTTGATTTTACATTTTTTTTAACTTTTCACTAATGATGTCTTTGGCCTATTGAATGTAATTCATATGTGGATGGCCGTTCTCCAACAATAATAATATTTAAGTTCTCTTCTAGTAAAAATGTTAGATTTCTTTCTAGAAATTAAAGCATATTCCTCTATAATTTGACAACCCTTATTAGCTTTACTTCCTTCATCAATTAGAGAATAAATGACTCTTTATAAAATAAAATTCATTTTTTAGTGTGAAAATTATGTGATCAAAACTAGAAGGCATAATATTTAGTAGAATTGATTGGGTATCATCATCGTTAACTTTATAGTTCACAACTATAATTTGGTTAAGAATTAAATGAAAAGTGTTTATATATTGAGTAATATTATCACCTTTAACTTGAATAATTTATTATTTATGTATATTTTTCCACTAGGTGCATGTTAACCATAAAATTTAAGTAAAATTCTTGTTGTTTTAACCTTATCTTAGATAGAAACATAAAAATAATTTAAGTCAAATGATTTTTATTTTCCCCTTCTCTTAGGTATAGTAATAACTAGCACTTGAACCTGTGAAGGATGCAAGTGTTAATCTGATAGTTTTGTATACCTTTTTACGATGTTCTTTAATAGTTATTCATAAACTCTCCATTTCTACTTCTTTACCTTCACCTTTATATCTTTCTTATTAACACACATAGCCAATCCTTTTCCCCTTCTTATCTCTAGGTTTTATTATTCCTCTTTACATTTTTCTCCTACATGTATCTATACCCTATTTCCTCTATTTCTCTTTGATCTACTCTATGTATGTGGTCTATCTATCTATCTATCCACTACCCAACCTCACATATCTTTATCATTCCATGTCTTCATCTCCTTCCTCTCCTCTTTCTATTTATCTCCCTCCCACTCCTCCCCTCTTTGTTAACTATCCCACCCTTTAATACTTGACTCTTATCAATCTATCTCTACATACTCTCTTTTGTATTACCCTGTCTATTTTTATCTATATTAATATTTTCACATATCTACCCCTCTTTTTAAATATATTATTCATCTTATGCGATCTCTTCCTATCTTTCATTATAATTATCTACCCCTCTAACTATTATTTCCTTTATTAAATGGAAAACCTAGCTATTTGAAATTTCTCTATCTATTCATATCTATCTCTCCCTCTCCATCTTACTTTGTATTTCTATATCTCTTTTTTATCTAATATCCATATGTCACTCTTTAATGCTCAAACTTTTCCTATTTACCTCCCTATACTTTTCTATATATATTTCTAAATACATACATTGATTTCTCTGTCCATATCTTGTCGTCCTTCTCTTGGACTTTATCCTATATGCATCTTATGCATGCAAAGGTATCTTTAGGGGTGGGTGAAACATCAAACCTAGCATCTTGGTTCAAAGGCATGGAGACTTTCTTTGTGTTTTATCTATCTTCTTCCTCTCTTCACCATTCACTTCCCATTATATATATTTTACTTTTAACATGTATCTTTATGCTTTCTATGTATCCATTTATATACTATTGATCACCTCATGCATCTTTATCATTTTATCTCTTCATCTCCCCTCTCTCTTTAAGGAAGTGATTCACTCAAGACTATAGGGCTCAATTTATTCATCTTCATTTGAGTAAAACACTTACCAAGAAAGCAAAATATAAAATAATGCCTAGTATTTTGAGTAAATATAAAATAAAATTTTCATCTAATTTTATTAATATAAGGAAATTATCAATTCAGTATAAAAGGAATTTAATATTTAAATAATTTGCATTAAAAATTAAGATATAAATTTAATATTTTTAAAATTAATAAAATTATCATTCTAATAATATATATAAAATAATCTACATAAAACATATATTTATAAATTTTAGATTTTTTTCTATTATGAAAGTATCATAATCATCCAAAATTAGAAATATGTTAGTCTTATAATAGATTTCACATTTATCATTTTTATAGAATGAATTTAATAATTTATTTGATGAAAATATTTTTATTTCAAACCATTTCTCTTATTAATCTTAAAATTTCTTATTTGTATTTAGTTTTACATTTTAAAAAAAAATTCAAATACAACAACATATAATACCATAGAAAAGTAGATTTTTTTATAATTATGGAACAACATTATGTACTAAATTTTCTTTTGTCAAAGCCAATATGATCATTTACTGAAACAAAAGAAGAGAATGCTTACCAACTTCAAAAGGTCTAGAAATTCATTAAATCACCAACTTGTATTATTGTATTATACAGCATTTGGCAAGCCCAAAATCTCTAGTTAACAATGACATCATCTATGACTATAAGTATCTATTGGAAATATAGATGGAGTAACTGAGAGGGAGAGGTGAATTGGTTACCACAAAAAAGAATCCATAGATCCCTTAGATGTCTTAAGAAGTAGTTACTGTTGTCACTCAATAGCCACATAGAAAAATGCTATAACTTGGTAGATGTATTGTAAGTTATTATTGGTCTTTAAGCATTCACAAAGATTTAACATGCATGCATAAAAGAAATAACACGAACACAAGAGACACAAAAAAAAATGTGGCAACCAAATATGAAAAAACCACCTACTAACTGCTTACCAATTTTCACTCTTCTAAAGTGAGCCCTGTTAGGAACCAACCCTGTTAAAGGTTACAAAACACACTGTTAGGTGTGACCTTGTTAAAGGATATAATCACTATGCTAGGAGTGGCCTTGCTAGAGGATATTAGAACAATTCAATATGACTATCCACCTTGTTAGAGGATTTACAAAATGGCTATGAGACCAACTCTATTAAGAGATTTAGAGATCACTGCTAAAATTGTTACAAAGAAACAATGAGTTGACCTGAATGAGATGTAACTGAACTTTTTTGATATAGAACTTTTTTCTACTTCACTAGATCCTCTCTGATCAAATAAATATTTGCTACTCCTCAAGGTAATCTAATCCTTCTCCAAAGTTTTCTCACACTTTCCTTTTCACAATCAATAGACTTGCATGCTCGCTCATTCATCCATACATTTGAGTTCACAACTTGACCTTTTATTTATACCTTACAAATTATCTAGTTGGCTCATTTACAAGTTACAATTACCAATAATCATTACATCAATCAGCTACATTCATTACATGAAACAATTAAACTTTATTTCCCAAAACAATGAAATCATTCATTGGCCAACCTAGCTCGGTAAACACTGCTCCAGAAATGATTTTCAGTGTTAACCAGCTAAAGCTCAGTAAACACTACAAACTCTTCAAAATTATTTTGAGACCAAGTGAACTCAATAAACACTAATGTTCCTTAGCTAACCTTGTGAACTCAGTAGAAACTAACTTCCGCCACAGAAACCTCTACCGCCCAAGTGAGCTTGGTAGACTCTAAAATTTGTTTTGCTGACCAACTGAGCTCAGTAGACTCTATTTGATAATTGATTTGACATTTGTGTAGCATCAAAGAAAACACAAAATTGAACAATTGTATCAAACGATCTCCCTCTTTGGCATTGATGGCAACACAACATGTCATAGCAGATGCAATTTAAAAACAAGTCTTTATCTGACAAAAAATTTCTCTCTTAGATTTTATGCTAGAAACTTTTCAAATATAGTAATCTCCCTCTGTGAAGGAATTACATAGCTTCTTTTCTAAATAACAAACTCTCCATAAAAAAATTCAAAATTTAGAAAGATATGACAGTACACTCTCCTTCTTTGACAACTCATGCCAAAGACAACACAAACCATATGAGTAGCAATGTATCTTGAGTACTAATTCATATGAAATGTTTCCATGACTATGTTGCATCAACTGAACAGATCTTCAATTTGGTTGTTGTTGATGCATCACTAAAACTTCATTTTAGTCAGCCTCAAATAGGGAAATGACCCCTAACTTACCTCTTAGATACAAGAATGTATCCTCAGGTAATGGCTTGTTGAATATGTTAGCAATTTGTTCTTTTGTATGGACATATTCCAATCTTTTCTCCTTATCTTGCACCAATTCTCTAACAAAGTGATACTTTATTGAAATGTGCTTGGTTTTGGAATGCATTACTAGATTCTTAGATATGTTGATTGCACTTGTATTGTCACAAAACATAACAACTGGTTCTTTTATCTCAACCTTCAAGCCTTTCAATAACTATTTGAACCAAACAATATTAGAATAGTTCGCTACTAGTGCAACATATTTAACTTCTTCTATAGATTGGGATGTAGAATTTTTCATTTTACTTGTCCAACAAACTAACCTCTTTCCAAGAAAAAATACTCCTCCACTTGTACTCTTTCTGTCATCAATGTTTCCTACCCAATCAGCATTAGTAAACACTTTCAATTCTAGATTACCTCCAAATTTATACCACAATCCATAGTCTTTAGTGTGTTTCAAGTATCTCAAGATCCCATTGATTTCCATCATGTGATTTTCTATAGGTTTTGCTGAAAATCTTGTTACAATACCAACTGCAAGAGCAATATCTGGCCTTTTATGAACTACATACTGCAACTTTCCAATCATTGATCTATATAAGGTTTGATCTACCTCTTTTGATTCATCATCATTGGTAAGATTTAGTCCAGTACACATGTGAGTCCCAACTAGTTCACAATCTTCAATACCAAACTTGTTGAGTATCTCCTTGATGTATTTAGACTAAGTAATGTAGATACCATTTTTGCCCTACTGAATTTGAAGACCAACAAAGAATTTGATCTCACCAAACATTGACATCTCAAATTCTGTGTTCATTTGCTCTAAAAATTCTTTGCATAAATCATCATTCCCTATAAACAAAGAATCATCCACAAATTTTTTGCCAAAACAATCTTGTTATATGGTCCTTCCTTGATATACAAGCTACTATTATCATTAGTTCTCTAAAAACCAATCTGAATAAGATAGTTATGCAATCTTTCATACCATGATCTAAGGGCTTGTTTTAGACTGTAGAATACTTTGTGTAACTTGTTGACCATGTCCTTCTTGTCTGGATCAACCAAACTTTCAGGCTATTCAATGTCAACTTCTTCATCTAGAATACCATTGAGAAGTGCAGTTTTGACATCCATTTGATATACCTTAAATCCTTTGTAAGCTACATATGCAAGTAAGGTCCCGACACCTTCCAATCTTGCAATAGGAGAAAAATTCTCTCCAAAGTCTATTCCTTCTTCTTGAGAGTAGCCTTTACATACCAATCTAGCCTTGTTTCTTGATACCTTACCATCTTCATTCAACTTGTTTTTGAATAACCACTTAGTTCCAATCACATTTTTATCCTTAGGCCTAGGTACAAGAGTCCAAGTTTTTTTTTCTCTATTTTCTCTATCTCTTCATTCATAGCCTCAATCCATCTTTCATTTTCTAATGCATCTTTGACATTTCTAGGTTCAAAACAAGCAAATAAATGAGCACTTTTTAGCTTACTTCTTGTCATAGTACCTTCAGATTTGTCTCCAATAATTTGATCTAGTGCATGATGTTTCCTTCCATATTTTGCTAATATAGGTTACTTTCCTTTTGACTGAGTTCCACTGTCTTCATTTTGAATTTCAATTTTAGGTTCTAGCTATTTTGAATGTTGCTCAGGTCCTTTTGAATTGGTAGACTTTGGCTTGGTAGAATTTGATGTGACTCAGGCTCCTATAACTCAGTTTGAACTTCTTGCAACTTGGTGACTGAAGACTTGGGAATAGAAGTTTCTCGATTGATAAATGTGTCTGGCATTGTATTAGGTTCATTGAAAAAAAATCTCCTATAATCTTCTGGTTTGTTTATTCTTTCTTCTTCAATCCTTTCTGCAAACTCATCAACTTTCACACGTGCACTTTCTATGACTTTGTGAGTAGACAAATTCAAACATCTATATGGCTTATTCTTGCAAAAATATCCCAAAAATATACCTTCATCACCCTTCACATCAAATTTGTCTTTCCTAGATTCTTTCAAAATGTAACATTTACTTCCAAATACTCTTAGGTAACTTACATTAGGTTTATACTCATACCATAATTCATAAGGGGTTTTGAATGAGTCCTTCTTCAGCTATACTCGGTTCATGGTATGAACTACAATCTTGATAGCTTCTTTCTAGTATTTGATAGCAATGTTCTTTTCAATCATTAGAGTTCTTGTATAGTTCATGATAGATCTATTCCTCCTTTTAGCTATTCTATTATGCTCAGGAGTTCTAGGTGTTGATACCTATCTTTTGATTCCCCTTTCAATGCAAAAGTTATTGAACTCATGAGAGATGAATTCACCACCTCTGTCTGACCTCAAGCATTTTAGTCTTTTCCCTGTTTTCTTCTCTACTCTAGCCAAATACCATTTTAACTTCTCAAATGCTTCTAATTTCTCTCTTAGATAAATGACAATCATCACTATAGAGTAATCATCAACAAAAAGAATGAAGAACTTTACTCCAATATAACTCTAAATTCCAATAGCTCCACACAATTTAATGTGCACAATTTCAAAATTTTCTTTAGACTGATAATTATCACTTTTAAAGCTAGTCTTTCCCATCTTACTAATCTAACAATTCTTGCATAGACCAACCTTAGGTTTATTTATACTAGGAATGCCTCTTACTTTCTTGAATTTTCTTATTTTTACTAGGTTATCAAACTTCATATGACATATCCTTTTATGCCATTAACAACTTTCTTCAACTTAATCAATAAAATGTGAACATTCACTATGTTCAAGATAGAACAAGTTACATTTTGTTTGAATGCACGATCCAATCAACTTTCCTTTGTCATCCAATAGTCTTACTTTTCCATACATGAATTTTACTTTGAATCCAATATTGATTAGCTATGCCACACTCAAAAGATTATGTTTTAGAAATTCAACCCAATAGGCATTATCACATACAAGCTCTTTGGTTAGTGAGATTATTTCTCTTCCTTTTATGCAACAAGGTTCATTATTACCAAATCTCACACTAACACCATCATAATCTTCAAATTGTTCAAATTTAGTTTTTTCACCAGTCATATGATAAGAGAAACCACTATCTATGATCTATATATTATTTTTTCTCACATGAGAGATAAGTGTCATTTTTTCCTCCTTATCATTATCAAATTCATCCTTCATAGCAATGTAAACAATCTCATCTTCACTATTGTAATAATCCTTAGAATCTTTAGCCATGAAACATGTTTTCTTACCTTTATCCTTGAATGATTTGAAGTCTTTCTTACCACTGCTTGTGACCTTTCTTTTCATCCTTATTTTTCTAGTTTGGGCATGTAGTGACAATATGACCAACTTCCTCACATAAAAAATAGATCAAAGGAACCTTACCTTTGTATTTCCCTTTGCCTCTAGAATATTTCCTTGCAAGTAGAGCTTCAACCACCTCAAGATCACTATTAGAACTCTATTATGATTATTCCTAACTTTTTGATTGATATTACTTTATCTTCTTTCCCTTTTCTTTGAGTGAAAGCTTGGCTTCAAATGTTGATTCAATGTCCTTGGAAGCTGGAACATAGTTGTCATAGTTATCTAGCTCAATTGTAGTCAATCTTCTTACTATGGCCTCTAAATTTATCTTATGATTTGCTTCACATCTTATATCTTCAATTATAGAAAATCTAATTGCATAAATGAGAAGCAATGTTCTAAGTACTTTACTTACAACTATTTCCTCCTTGACATCTCCTCGAAAAGCATTGATTGCACTGATGTTTTCTTTGACTCTTTCAACATATTTGGCAACGTTTTCATCCTCTCTCATCCTAATTTGATCAAATTGTCCTCTTTCTCTTTCTGCTTTGGCTCTTCTCACATTTTCATCACCTCCATAGATATCTTTCAGCTTTTTCCACATAGAAAAGGTCATTTTTCCATCCTTGATATCATCAAATTCTTCATAGCTTAAGGCAGATGCAATGTCTATAATCATGGTGTTATGAGTCTTCTTCTCAGCAATGTCATTGACAGATAATGTACCAGAAGGAGTTACATATTCTTCATCAAGATATTTCAATTCTATATTTCTAATGGAAGCCAGATGGAGTCTCATGAGACCTTGCCATGCTGAAAAGTTATCACTATTAACCCTTGGAATTTTCATCTTGTAAGACATCCTGATCTTTAGCTTAGATCCTTGAAATCCTTCCTACAAGAACCAAAAGCTTTGATACCAATTGTTGGAAATATAGATGGAGTAACTAAGAGGGGGGGTGAATCAGTTACCACAAAATTAAATCCACGGATCCCTTAGATGTCTTAAAAACTAGTTACCGTTGTCACTCAGTAGCCACACAAAACAATGTTGTAACTTGGTAGATGTACTATAATTTATTACTAATCTTTAAGAATTCACAAAGATTTAACATACGTGCATAAAAGAAACAACATGGACACAAGAGACACCAAATTTAACATTGAAACTCAATATGGGAAAAATCACCAAGTAACTAGCTACCAATTTTCACTCTTCTAAAGTGAGCCTTGTTAGGAGCCAACCCTATTAAAGGTTACAAAACACACTATTAGGTGTGACCTTGTTAAAGGATTTAATCACCCTACTAGGAGTGGCCTTGCTAGAGGACTTTGGAACAATTTAATAGAACTATCCACCTTGTTAGAGGATTTACAAAATTGTTCTAAGACCAATTGTATTAAGAGATTTAGAAATCACTACTACAATTGTGAGAAAGTAACAATGAGTTTACCTGATTGACATGCAATTGAACTTTTCTAGTATAGATCTCTATTCAGCTTCACTAGATCCTCTCTGATAAAATAAATCTTTGCTGCTCCTCAAGGATATTTGATCCTTCTTCAAAGTTCGCTCACACTTTCCTCTTCATAATCAATACACTTGCATACTTGTTCATTCATCCATACATTTGAATTCACAACTTGACCTTTTATTTATACCTTACAAATTATCCAGTCGGCTCATTTACAAGTTATAATTATCAATAATAATTACATCAGTTGGCTACATTCATTACATGAAACAATTAAAATTTATTTCCCAAAACAAAAAAATCCTTCATTGGCTGATCCAACTCAGTAAACACTGCTCTAGAAATGATTTATAGTATTAACCAATTGAAGCTCAATAAACACTATGAACTCTACAAAATCCTTTGGAGACTGAGTGAACTCACTAAACACTAACTTTCTTTAGCTAACCTTGTGAGCTTGGTAGAAACTAACTTCTACCTCAGAAACTTTCATTGCCTGAGTGAGCTTGGTAGACTCTGGAATTGGTTTTGCTAACCAACTGAGCTCAGTAGACTCTATCTGATAACTGATATGACATTTATGTAATATCAAAGACAACACACAATTGAACAATTGTATCCAATAGTATCATAATCATCTTTAATTTTGTGAAGAAACTCCATCTAATTTGTACAGTGGAGTCACCATTTGTGTAGGCCAATCGTTCCACAAATAAGTCCTCCTCTATTGATTTAATCTAGATAAATGGAACTGACCATACAAAAAATAACCCCTCCTTCGTAGTTTTAATTGAAGAGGCAATCTAGAGGAAATCATCACATCTCAGAGAAGGGATAGCTAAATATTCATTAAATTTCATTACCTTGATATCATTATCTTTTATCTACAACACATTAAGTGTAATAGACAATGATGCCAAAAGAATTTTTTATGGGGCAAACAGATTTTCATAGCATTCAACACCACCGGAATATCACAATATTTTAGGGGCAACTCTCATACAAATAATCCTATTGGCTTAAAAATATTAGACTATCTAACAATATATTAGGTAAAAAATAATTATGATCTTTATTTAAATATCATTATCTAGAGAAATGTGGAATAAGGCAACTAATTTTCTATTTGTAATGCTTTTATACAACTTTTAAGTAGTATTTATAATGCTTGTATCCTCAAATCTAGCTTACTTAGCTTCATTTTTTGAGTTTTGTAAAATGTAACAGTAAATTATAGTAAATTTTAAATGTAAAAAAGGGAAAATATAACTATTTTCCAATACTTGACTATAGATACATTTACTTAAAATCACCTTTCATACATTTTGTATACATTTTGAACAAAACTTAATTATTATGAAACCACCTTGTTAGCAAAGTGAATTGTAAAAGCACAAGCTTAATGCAAAATGTATGCATGTAATAAATGAGATTTTTTTCTTTCATATTTTAATATTTTTCATTATAAATTATACAAAGTGATAAAAATAACTCTTTGAAATTAATTGTTTTCAAACATTCTAGGAAGGAAAAGATGGGAATTCTAAACTAAACTTATAACATGTCCACTAATTCAAACTATCACTAAGAAAAAAAATAGTACATGTCCATTTTCTTTTCAGTTGTATATCTACTTTTTTCTTTGAACCCTATGAATTGTTTTTTTTAAATTATCTAACACATCACTTTTGATTTAGCTTTTTCTCACAAGATACATGTCAATACATAATCTACAACATAGCATTGTGAGCTCAAAGATTCCAATGATTGCAAGGAATCCATAAAAGAGAATTTATGAAAAGACTGTTTAAGGAAGATTAAGGAAAAGGAGGAGATGGGACTGGAGCCAGCATAATTATAAGTTGGTTTGATTTTCCTCTAGGTTTTTTATCCCTTTTTTTTCTTTTAAGAATAGTTTAGTCATGTCATTTCAATGCTAGTTCTAGTCCCACTTTCTCTGCTAGCCTTTTGTGGGATGTTGGTTTTCTATTCCAACAATCTTTTTTCTGATAAACTTGAACTTTAATTTTGTAAAGATAGTTGGGGTTTTGGGTCCCTTGTAAAAAAACCTATTTTAACCCTTTCTCTCTTTCATATAAAATGGGTGGATCTTCTATGTAAAAGAACTCTTCTTTTTCTCTACCACAAGAACACACAACACATGTAAATTGGTAAATAGTTTGACATTATATTATAGGATGTGTTCTTACAAAATAGGCAGATGAATCACTTCTTTTATTACCATATAATAAATATACATGAAAATTGTTGAGCTTCTACTATCCTCAATCTAACTAGTATAAAAGAATAAATCATTTCCCTTTTCCTAGCATAAAGATTAATTTCTAGAAATTTCCAAAACTAGCTTTGTTAAATGTATCTTAAATTAGAAAAACCATTGAATAATGACAACATTTATAGTATAAATAATTTTTTTAGGAGAAAAGTTCCCGTAAAAAGCCTCAAATTAAAGATTGATTTCAATTAGATTGCAAATATATATATATATATATATATATATATATATCCTTTTTCTCTGCATCCTTATAAAAAAATCAAATAGAACCCAAGTCATTCCCATATCATTGATTGGTACATGTAGATCCTATAAGCATGAAGTAAATAACATATGCACAACATACACATGAACCAAGGTCATTTTAGCATAATTTCAAATTAAAACTGGTGGTGAGCATATAT
>CM053784.1:172332994-172402994 GCA_028749045.1 Cupressus sempervirens
CTTAGAATTTGAAGGAAATGATAGAAAATGTTGAAGGTTTTTAAGACTCCTATTAAAGCTCTTCTTCTATATTTAACAGTATTGTCTACCACAAATATTAAAATAAACGCATGCTGAGCAACTTGGATAATATCCAAAACTGGCGTACCAGGGAAACCACTTTGTGTTCGTCGGCAAACACTTTCGGTCAGCAACTGCTTCAAGTTTTTATTGTTATCTTTCACTGATGCCAAGTGTTGGTTACATTAGCCTCTCCTAGTGCATTTGGGAGGCACCTCCCTCGTTCATAAATAATGTATTCATGCTTTCACATATATTTGTGCATATCTATACGAGTTGTAGACAATGGAAAAGGGAAAGCCGGCGGTTTTAGGGATATATATAGGTCAAACATTTCTTATAATTTTCCCGCTCCCCTATGGTGGGTGTTGGGAATGATTTAACAATGGTTGCTAAACCAAAATTCAAACTTTTTTAATCAAGGTCTAGGAATTGCAATTGTACCTGTATCTTCATCGAAAATCATCGAAAATTATACCTAGGAGTTTGAAATCGTATATAAACGTCTTTAAATTTTTATTATTAATATCTTAAATTTAATATTGAAAATGCTAATTACTATATATTGTCTTTTATCAAAAACATAAAATATGTCATTTAGTCATTATAATTTATTTTGCTTAAAAGGGTGTGTCCTTATTCTAAATACATGAGCAAAAATGTAATTTTTTCTAAAGATAGATATATTAGTAACATTCATATTCATGCCTATAGATAAAGAAGACACTATTCAGCAATATTTTAGTGGTGACATGTTATTTTAAGCTAATAACCATACATTTGATTAATTAAAATGTCACATTTGTTGCCTCAAAACATTAGTTTTTGACACAAAATTACATTCAATTACTTGATTAACAAGTCTTTGATAAGTCACTCTCACTGCATAACAAAGAATGAGTTTTTGACATAAATTTGTATTTTAATTATTTGATTATTAAGCTTTTGATAAGTCATCCTTACATCTGTGTCAACCCTTACACCTGCAAATCACCATCGCAACTCTATGTTAATGGTTTGACAACTTAGAATATGAACAATGAAGCAAGAAAAACATAGTCAAACGAGAATATTAAAGATTAAAGTTGAAACATGTATCCCTTACAATACAATCAATTTTTTTTTTAGTTGTTATGATTTCATTTGTTTTGAATGGTATGTCCTTATTCTAAATACATGCACAAATATTTAAGTTTTTGTAAAGATGGATGTGTTAGTAACATTTGTAGTTGCACCTATAGATAAAGAAGACACTATTCATCAATATTTTAGTCATAACTTGTTATTTTAGGATAAAAATTATACATTTGAATATTTCAAATGTCATGTTTATACCCTCAAAACATACATTTTTAACATTTTTTTTGCTTAATTGCTTGATTAATAAGCCTTTGACAAGTCACCTTCAATACATGATAAAACTTGAGTTTTTAACATAAATTTTAACTTAAATATTTGATTACTTATCCTTTGATAAGTCATCCTTACATACATATCAACCCTTACATCTATAGGTCACCATTGGAACTTTATACTAATGGGGTTAGCACTTAGAATATAAACAATGAAGCAAGAAAAACTCAATCAAACTAGAATATTATAGATTAAAATTGTAATATATATTAATATGTACCTTTATATTAATAAGATGACCACTTAAACAATAATCAATGACAAAAGAAAAAGATAAAAAAAAAAGAATATTAAACATTGTACCTTTATATTAATAAGATGACCACTTAAACAATAATCAATGACAAAAGAAAAAGATAAAAAAATAAGAATATTAAAGATTAGGTTTGAAGCATGTATCTCCTACACCTAAAAAATCATTATTGCATCTTTATATTAATGGGATGACCACTTGCAATTCAACAAATGAAATCTTAAAGACTATTGTTGAAATATATACCTAGTACAATTGATCTTCAAAATTTGATTCTCTATATTATAACTTATAAATTATTTATATATTCTCTTAATCTTATCCACATTCTATCATAAAATAACAACCTTTCATGTTATGATTGACTATACCAATAAAAAAATTTCTCAAAAAAATTCATGTATGTGTGTGAGTATGGGAATGTTTATATATATATATGTGCATATATTTATGTACATATTTGTACTATATGCACATATTTGTAGTATATGCATGTATGTATGGACACACACACACACACACACCCCTCTAGAAAAGAAATCTATTTCTATTTATAATTAATATTATTCTTATAATACTAGAGTAATATTATCAAGACCTATGTGAAGTATACATAGATAGTGGTCATAAAATTAGAAAATTTAACAGTTATTTCAAAATAATCTAATTCAATTTATTGACACAAATGTATAATTTTAATTATTTGACTATGAAGGATTTCACAAGATACTCTTACATAGTTTTTTTTATACACCTTTAAGCAACCATTACACCTTTATATAAACAATGTAACCACTTATACTATGAACAAAAAAACAAGAAAAATATAGTAAAAAATAGATTATTAAATATTAGGGTTTAAGCATAAATCCCCTACACTTATAAATAATATTTTTACCTCTATATTTAATTCTAGAACAACTTAAAATATGACCAATAAAACAAGAAAATTATAAAATAAATTGAAAAGTTGAAAAATAGGATTAAAGAATATGAATATTGTAATTGATCTTTAAGATTTTCTTCTCTCTCTGTAACTTTAAAATAAAGATTCATATTATCTTGATATCATCCATTTGAAAAACATATCTTATTCATCTCTTATGTTATATTTATAAAAATTACATATTAAAATTATATTAGTCTTACATCATATTGATAATATTGTTCATATATATGCACTATTTTTTATTTGCTAATTTGATAATTTTTTAAGTTGGTATGTTTCCTTTATTTTTGAATGCTTGAATTTTATACTTTCTATGTAGAATACAAGATTTTAAAGAGTTTTTAGATGAGTTTTTTTTTTTTTTTTTAAACAAATTTATTAAGAAAATAAGTAGGAAGATGATAGTATGATTATGAGGAGAATAATGAGCACATTGGAGAGAAGAAAGTTGCTAATAATAGAATCTCCAAAAAAAAGGTGAATTACATTCTCATTAAAGATAATATGATGGTGCCAACAAGAGGTTGATTCAACGTTTTTTGGTGAAAAAGTAGAACCATTTTCTTTCTTTTCTCAAATTGAACATATTTGACAAGAACATTTTAGAAATTTAGAGATTGAATCTAAAATAATTTAGTAATATAATTTGTATTAATCAATTTCTACTTTCCAAATGTGTAGTTTATTGAACACCTAGATGGTGCAAATAAAAAATTAATAGATTTTATTAACAATCAATTTTTTTAATAAGTCACCTTCATCACATATCCATGTGAAAATATCATAGAGGACCCAGGTTATTCCCATATTGTTGACATGAACAAGTAGATCACGTTTGAATAAAGGAAATAACTTATGTAGCACAATGCATGTCTAAACCAAGCTCATTTCAATGCAATTTCCACTAAAAGGTAGTGGTGATTATATATAAACTTATTTGCTAAATTTGGTAACACATAAGTTACATTTTTTCCCCTAGTTTAATAAATAATTAGTTTTTACTATCTAATTTAATTATGTTTAATTTATTTATTGATATTCTAATTTAAAAAATCTACAACTCTTAAATGATATGACATTTTTTAAATTTAAACCATCTGCCATATATTTTATGCTTCACATACAATTAAAAAAATGTATTTATTAAAGTTTAGAGGAATTTACAATGATTAGATATATGATTTTTTAAGATAAAAAATAGGTTGTAGTAAAAAACTCCTATTTAATTATTGACTTCACATCCAAGCATGAGTCTTATATGTAGAATCTTATAAAATAATATTATCATTTCATTAAGGTTAGATTGGTCATACATACACCTAGTTTTTATCATGTTTGGGTGAAAGTTTCATACTTCTATAAAAAAATTAAAATTAAAATCACCAAATAGATTAATTTCTTTCACATAACAACTAGTAGTTCTAAAAATGAATTCATTTTTATATGAATTCCATTGTTAAATTATTTTTTATAATGTCCATAACTTATGAATTCTTTTATATAAAAGTTTCCTAACTCCACTTTTATGAAATTTTATTACCACTTGAGGGCTTACTTTGGCCCACTATGATCTTGACCATACCTAAGAATAGAGTAGGACTAGATCTCTTAAGAAAAATAACCATTCCTTTGTCTTATGAGACTAGCAATGAGATTCATTTATTAATTTATTTCTCTAAATAGATATAAAACCATGAGATTCTAGATTTGGGTTTGTCATTTAGGGGATGATTTACAAATTATAAGGTGCCACCCTCAATTATGACCATATCTAAATCCATTTTATTGGATGTATAGATGTCATGGAAGCATAATACAATCTTCACAAAATGATAAGTCTACCCAAAAAGACACAAATACAAATTTTCTCTCATTTTTCTACATGATTGCCTTCCAGCCTCCCATGTTAAAAGCCAAATGAAAAGAAATTTCCAAAATAATTTTTAACTAAATGGATAGAAAGGAAAATTAGTAAAATAACTAATCAAATAATAAATATACATTTCGTTAACAATTTTATGTTTCTATATAGTTAATCATTTCTACCCTAGTTGGTAAGATCTCACCCAAAATTCATGAATCAATTTGTGAATGATGGCATAGATAGTAGCCAAAAGATTATTTTAACATCTTATTAATAGTATTGTATTTAATTATGAATTTAATGGAAAGGGAGTATACTTCATAGCATAATGAAAAAACATTATCAACACTTAAAATCTCTTTTGAATAACTCATGACACCCTAAATAGAGAAAATTATTGAAAAGAACTAATTAGAGACCACCATATGGAATATTTATTGAGAAAGAGACTATTGTATAAATAATTCTCTTTCTATAAGTCAATGTTTTTAATGAATCCTAATATTTATAATTACTTTTTATATTAAAGATGTTATGAATCTAGATGGGCCCTCACATTGTGAGAAGAGTACCCAAATCAATCTATTCTTAGGCTAAACTACTAGAAAGAGAAGATTGTGAGACTCCTATTAACATTTTTAGGCTTCATTTACATCTATATATATTCTAATTTATTTGACACAAAATTTAATTTATTTATGGTGGAATGAAAGAAGGTATAAGACTATCAAATCCCAAGCTAATGAAAAATACTCCTAAAGAAATGAAATGAAAAACCTAGTCACTAGAATTGAAATTTTTGAGAAAATCATAGAGTGGATTTTAAATCTTTAAATAATAATATTTTGATAGCACCAAATGTGAGGAATTATGAACATGATGTCATGCCCAAAATATATGGACAAAAATGCACACAATTTTTTTTTGACTACCTATCATTTAAGTGTGTTAAATCCTAACTAACCATCTTAATTCCATCGGCAAAACTACCTATATTCTAAATAACTTCATATTCTATGACAAGATGCTGAATCCATAACTATTGAATCCCTAGGTATGCGGGTTAGGTCTCAATGTATAAAAAAATTTATCTTTTAACTCTAATTTCCACTTCAACATTACCTTCTTATATTACAAGCTTTCCTACCATTCAATTTCTATTAAAGCAATGTCAATAGCTTACAACATGAAATAGAATCATTAAATGCATCAATTAGGTCATAATATGCAGAGGTAATTGCAGATCATCAAAATGCAGATATTAAAATGACATAACCCTATAGTCTTAAAAGTGTATCAAACATAGGATTAAAATCACCATAATGCAATTATCTCATCGGTACTCTGATGAATTGGGTGAGGCCTCACACATGAATGATAGCTAGGATTTTAAAAGAAAATTAAAATATACCATTAAGGGAAACAAACTAAGGTAAGGAGCAAGATAAGGAGAAAATGGAGCAGGGAAACATAAGCAGTGAGGTTATAATAAAATATAGGCATATGGCTTGGAAAAACTTCAATGCTAGAATCTCTAAAATGGGGATTGTTAGAGAAGTTATGAACCCACAAATACTTTAAGAAAAAGAGGGCAAGATCTAATTGGAAGAACTAATAGAATCAATACTATTGGCCATCACTGACAATGCGAGGGAGATGGGTATGAATTTTCTCACAAATGCAAAAAAAAATGATTGATAACTTCTGATCTATAAAAAGGATATTTCATGACTTGGAGGAGGTAAAAGAAAGAATGAGATAGATGGAAAGCTAGGTTAAGAAGAATGAGCAAGGGAACCTGATAGACCAAGGGGGTCAAATCAAGATGGTTGAAGAAATGATGCAAAATATGGAGAACTTCAACCACAACATTGCTAAACAGATGCTTACTATTCTGAATTCTCTCAATGAAAACTTTGTGAGTCTTAGTAGAAAGCTGATAGCCAAGGGGTTTGTCAAAGAGAAGGATGGAAAGGACAATGATGAAGACAAAATTAAAGAGGAGACCATAATGGACATAACCTTGAGCCACATGCATCAGAGCTATGAGAAGAACTAGGAGCTCTTGATGGTGGAGATTCAGAGAGCCCATAGAGCAACAAAGATCATTCAAGACCTCAAAAGGAAGGTCGAGAGTAAGTGAAGATTTTTCAAAGTTTCGTCTTTGGATTCTATTGTTCCTATAGGTTTCTTTCTTTTTGGCTTTTTCCCTATCTTTTGTTCTGACGTTTCTATTGTCTATCATTTTGTTGTTGGGCTCTTTTTGTTAAAATGCAACCCTTTTTTTACGTATGAACTTTTGGGTTTGAGGATCCCTATAAAACCTATTTTTATTAATAAAAAAAAGCTTAGTTATTTAATAGTTAATATTTTTTTAATCTATCTTTAAAGTAAAAAATTTTCAAAGAGAAATAGAAAACTTAAAAGAAAAGGGTGTCACAAACTTTTTCTTCAATCCAAGTTATACAAAAATGATATAACCAACTTGTTCAAGGAAGAAAAATATTTCTATAATAATCAATCCAAGAATAAAAATATTTGAACATATTATTTTTATCTTCTATAAGAATGAAAAAATATTCATTCATAAAATGGACATTGACCAATTAAATCTAAAATTTGGGAAGGGTAATTTGAGAATGAAAATTTGCATGGACTAAAAGTTAGCCAAAAGCTTCAAAAGTGAGCACGTTAAAAGATTGAAAGGATTAATTTTTTTAATTATAATTGAAGGATTATTATTCTATAATTTTGCAACACATATTACTATAACTTATAGTTTAATAGACAACACACATTTCTTTTAGGGAAACTAAATTCACCTTGAATTGGTAATGCACTAGCACTGAAATTAACTTATTTATAATTACTTAGTAATAAAGAAGAAAATAAAGAATTTATAATGAAAGTAAAAATTATTGTAAAAGTGGTTATAGTTATGGTTGAAGAAATATAAATAAACATACCAATTTCTCAAAAATAATATAAATCATTCCATTCATTAAATTAATTACAATAACTTTTTGACTAGGTGATGAAGGATCAATTGATCAAAATATCATAGACAAAAAACTAAATTAAAATACCTTCATTCATAGAGGAATTAAATAAATGAAATATTCTTAAACCTTTTCATGCAATTCTACATGTCACTTATGAATTTTAGAATAATGCTACAATATTTTAATTTTTATAGTCATTTAGTTATAGCTTAGGCCCTAACTATTGTTCTTTCCAACTCTTCATGAAAGTATAGGGATCATTTCCAACAATCCCCCTTTACTTTCAACCAATAATGCATATAATATAAAATACGTATATGTTATCCCAACTTTAGCTAGATACTCTTCTACCATGATGCATTATAAAGCACATTCAATTTGAATGAAAATTTCTTGCCTTCTTGCTCCTTCAATCCTTTTATAAGACTTGGATTTTATTTAGTGGAAACAAATTTTTTTTGATATGTAATCTTCCTACAACTTAAAATGTTAGAGGAATAACTTTAGCTTTAGAGATAACAATCCTCTAATATCATTGACCATGAATTCTAACAAGTTGTATCTCCTATTCTTTTGAACAAATTTTTTAATTAATCACGAGGTTGTATAAAATCCTCAAGTCTTCTAGTTGTATTATTAATTCCTTTGAACATAATCGCGTCCTGTGAAGATTAGTTTTATCCTTTCTTCAACGTGGATTTACACTTTTTAAAACTTATTCCTTTTTTATTCTTTGACCTCTTTCTTTTAACAATTGATTTCTTTTTAGAGATGACATTTTCATTGATAACAAGATTTTCTTCGTCCTTTCAACTTGGACTATTCATTTTCAAAACTTGGTATTTTTTCACACATGGTGAGGAACTCCATTTATATTTAGGCTAACACTTTTTTTGGATGTGATTTCTCTTTATGGTAGAGTTATCATGAAAAGATACAATAACATCAATTTTAAAGAAAACAAAAACTTCATAAACATTGGTTTTCTTCTTTTATTGCAGCACCTATATCTTCAAAAATTAACCATGTAAACATATCTAGAAAAGTTGTAAACACAAATAAAGAAAATGTAATTTCCAATTATCATCATTGAAATAGGACAATGGCATAACTCAAATAAACTAGTTTCATTCATTCTAGTAGGATTAAATTCATTTATTATATTCATAGAGCTTCTTTAATGGTGTTTAGGATTTGGACCTGCAGGAATTTGCTTCTTACATTGAAGTTTTCACTTCATCTTTCTTTGTCTCAACAATCTAGATTGCCCATTTTCCTGAATGTCAATTTCCCATTGTATCTATGGATGAGTCAACTAATTTGAAATTGACATAAAATACTTCAATTAGCCTGGTTTTAGTATTGAAAAACTAAAATCAAATAGAAATATAATTCATATCCAAAAAAACCATTTGCAAGAGCTTGGTCACTAGTATATTTTATAAGAGCACTTGTAGTAATGACTTCATTGTGTTGTTCCTTTAAGTATTCCATACTTGACCTACCCCATATATTAAAAAAATATTAGAAGATAAAAATAGATTTTATCTCTGTAAAATAAGAAATTAGTAAGTAAAACATTTTTATTTTAAAATTATTATTTTCATACATGTAAATCAAGACTAGAGCTAACCAATGATGGAAGTATTTAGCTTTACATACACAAATTTTATAACTAAAGCCAATCCACTATTTGAGCATTTTAGTTGAAAGTGATAATATTTCAAAACTACTTTTTTAAAGATTTTTGTGTTAATTATTTATTTAGAAAACAATTTCTTAAATTTTTATAAATTTTTATAAAATAGTCCTTGAATGTTCAAAAGTTCATCTAGAAAAAAGTTTAAAATATATAAACATTTTTCCATTTCTCTTTGCTTCATAATATTCTCCATTTTTCCCTATTAAGTCGCTTACATTAAAATCTTATCCATTATAATAATATTAAATCTATATACAAATTCTATTTATAAAATTAGTTTACATTTGTAAGGACACTCCTACTTTTTCCTTTAAAGATATGTGTTTAAATACTTTCTAATATCTTTATGAATCTTAGACTATACTTTTCCCTTTCCCTTTCCTTTGCTCATGCACCTATATCCTTGGATGGATGGAAATGTTTGAAAGGCTAGAAAACTATTGATCAAGGGCAACAATACTCTTGTCTTCACTATTAAATCTCTTACATTAAACTCTTGTCCACCAACATCATATTACAATTATACAGAAATTATATTCATAATATTATTTTACATTTACAATGACACTCCTATTTCATCCTTTAGAAATATTGTCTTAATACTTAATAATATCTTTATGAATCTTGAACTTTATTTTAATAATAAAAAGATTTGTAGTGGACAATCAATCGATTAACAAGTGCCACATAGTGGCTAGTACTCGCTGAAATAATAATTGATCACCTAGAGAGTAAATCTTTTTAACAAAATTATTAATTGAAGTATAGATAGGGATCTTGATTTTTTTATTGGTATAGTAAGAAGTTTAAAGATACTACATTAATATTTTGTGTTTGGTTCAATCTGATGTTGAAAAAACACAAGTTTAATCTAAAATATAAAAATTCATTTTAATAAGAACATCATAAATATTTGATAATCAAACACTATAATGGTCATAGCATTTTTAATTCATTTTTATTGAAACAGATTCTAATTGATTATAAAAAATTGAAGTAATACTATTTATTCTAATATATTCTCATTGGCCATTATTTCAATTTTTTTTTGCTTCTTTGTATTATGAAATAAAATGAAATTTTAAACATAGAAATTATTAGACAGATATATATATATTCAAATAGAAAATTTCAAATTATCAAAATGTAAGACAATATTTAACTAAATTTCAAGTATGTTTAAATAAATTGAAAATAAATTTCTTGTCAAAACATGTATTGATACATTAATATAGCTATTTATAATATTGGTGTAAGAAAATTAATATAAATTTTGTGTAGTTAGTTGAATATTTCAATGCAAATATTAGAATTGCATTATATTGAAAACTCTAGGTTTAATCTATATTGCAATCTTTGATTATTTTGTAATTGTTTTTGAAGTTATATTTTAACTATTACAAGTTCTTTTTATTGTATATCATCATTTATTTTTATAAAAATTAGCATTATGAAATAGAATTATCAATAAATATTGGCTAAAATTTTGGAAGGACATAGTGGTTGTGAAAAATCTATATAGTAATTAACTTTATTGATTTA
Organism: Cupressus sempervirens; assembly: GCA_028749045.1. NCBI lineage: Eukaryota > Viridiplantae > Streptophyta > Pinopsida > Cupressales > Cupressaceae > Cupressus > Cupressus sempervirens. The sequence goes on from CM053784.1 coordinate 172,343,780, forward strand.
AAATTGTAAGAAACATGCATCTCTACTATATAAAAAGTATTAAATATATAATATTGTTCCAAATTAATTAGTTTTGATTGGTAGATATTATAAATTTTAATCACTAATTATGAGATAGCGATAAAATAGTACTATGCCTACAACAAGTGTTACTAAACATGATTAGATCTGTATAGACAATTCACACAAATTATGAAAAATAACCAAATGTCCACCGATTCCTAAACAAAATGTATTGGTTCATAATATTTGAAATAAAGAAATAAAAGAAACTGTGCTTAATTCTTCATGTTAACTAGATAATTAACAACAACCCATCAATTTTTAAATTAAACAAATACATTCAAAATATTTGGAATTAAGAAGAAAAATAAGTTGTGCTTGCTTAGTTCTCCAAACTTGATTACTACCTAAAAATCCCCATGATTTCTGAATAAAATGTATACATTCAAAATATTTGAAATTAAGAAGCAAAGGAATATGGCTTACATTTTCCTACTAGCTTGCCACAACCACAGGAGAGTGTTGGCTAAAGTAATGAGAGTCATAAGAAACAACATTGTTGCAAATGAAAAGCATCCATAGAAGGCCATTGATCTCTCTCTACTTTTATCTTTGACTACAACTACAAAGACTCTCTAAACTCTTGGGCTCTAGCAAGATAATTATCTCTTGGGTGCATTTCGCAAACAAGCTAGGCAACTTATGGAGATGTAAATTTACCCAATATTTTAGCTTCAAAAACCTACTTACTCTAGCATTGAACTATTTTGACCTTGTCCATAATAGGAAATTTGATGACACAATGAATGCTTTTACTAGTAATCTTAATTGGTTGTCCTTCCAAACATAACTTCATATAATTTACTTGGCTTTGTACAATGTTTATACAATCAATTTTTACCCTAAGAAAGCTTAGGGAATGTGTGAGCCATTTCTCATCAATGTGCTTTTGTTCATCTTTAAACCTTCCATCTACACACAACTTCTTGTATGCATTTCTCAATTCAAAATCTCTAACTTCATAAATCATGCACATTTAGCATGAACTCACATCATATATCAATATAACTTCTGGTGGGATCAAAGATAGGACACCTAAAGAATTTCCCTTTGCTGTGATCTTATGTTATGTCTTAAATATTTTGGTCCATTACACACTTCATCTTTAACTAATTCAACATTACTAACCTTTAATTCCATCTTTTTATCTAGAAATCATAAGCTAGATGTCATAATCTCAACTAGGGTTTGAGTATGCGAAGCTCTTCTTTACTCAACTTCAATACAACTACTCACAAATCTGCTTCCAATGTTGATGACACACACAAAATTCTTCTAAAAATCACTTCACCATGCATAGAAAATAGTCATGATAATTTTTCTCTTCAATGTTTGAATGCAATGTAATCAAAAGAAATTGTAAAATTCATTATATATATGGTAAATATGATTCTAGGACCTCATTAATGTTAAATACCTATAGTGGGGGCATCATATGTTATCTTGGCTACTACTATTAAAATAAATAGAAACACTTTTCAAAACTACCTTAATACTAACACTCAGCCTTTATTGACTTTACAGCTTGGTATCCATTCACTCATTTGATACTACAAATCTATCCTTATGCATCTAATCTTGTGTTCATTTGGACTATCATGTTTTGACTCTTTAGAACATATCTATATTCTGATAATTTGAAATGTAGCTCCATATGGACTTCTTTATTTAGTTTGTGGTGGTGGATTTTGACATATCAGTCAAGTTTATTATTAATGACACACACATATTTAGATTGTATATAGCTACTAAGCTCTTTGTACAACTATTAGTGTTTGCCAAGCATTTCAGCTGTTACTCAATTCTATAGTTTCTACCATTTTTTTTGGACAAATCTTAGTGGTTATTGAGCAGTTACAGTTATAGTGAAGATTAGCAGTGTAAACTGTGCATCTCAATGTATGCCGAGTTTACTAGTGCAAGCTAAGTTGTTTAGCATTCATTGAGTTTTCAATGTATGTGATGCAAGTCCAATTTTAAGCAAGCTACTCAGTGTTAATCAAGTGACTCAGTTTATATCGAGCTCGACGTGATAGTATTTACCAAGTCATACAATATAAATCAAGAGACTCAATTTATACGATGAGTTTCATAGTATCTACTGAGTCACCAGTGTAGATTGAGTTCAAGACTACTTGGAAGTGATCAGTATGGATCGAGCTTCTACGTCTACCAAGTGCATGATGATGCCAATCATTGAGAGTGGATTCTGAGTATCAGAACCTATAGTGCCTGCCCCTATGTTACATTTTTCTATCATTGCCGAACTCTTTTAGGACAATTTTATGTTGATGATTATTTGTAACATTATTTTAAGATTATTAGATATTGTTTCAGATTCAGTTTATTATATGATGAGATTACTTGGTACTTTATAGTTCATGTATGTATGATGATTATTACAATGTTTGCAGTTATTGATGATGATTAGTTAGATAATTTATTATCATATGTGCTTTCTTATGGATACTTACCCATACTTGCATGTGTATGGTGTGCATGTTTGTTTTCTTTTTGTATGGAATTTCTAATGTGGTTAAGGAAGGGAGTCGTAGTCACCTACTAGTTGGGATCTACACAATGCACCACTTCTTGCCATTGCTTGTTTAGCTTAGTATATATTATGCTTGTACATGTGTGGACTTTATGTAGGTTGGAAGTACCAGGTTTCGACTTCCTTGAATTGCCAGGATGAGTGTACCCTATTGCATTATCTCAATGGTAAGAGAGGGGAGATAAATTCTCAAGTCCGAATCCCAATCCTTTAAGCCATTTGTCCTAATTGAAAATTACGAAAAGTATTTGAGTCTAGTACCCTCTGAATACATTAGATGACATAATTCATGATATTAACCCTTTTGGTTTGATTTTGTATGTGTTTTGCTATGATGGGTTTTTCTATTTTTACTTTATAAGTCTTTGGTGTATTTTCAATTAATTAAGTCTAATTAAAATATTTAATTAATGATTTAGTTTAATTCAAAATTATTATTATGATATTTTAATATTTATTTTTATTTAATTAATTTGGAATTTAATTAAATAAAAAAAAATTAAATTTGAAGATTAAAATTATAAGTTTAAATTTGGAATGTGATAATATTTATTTATTAATAATATTTTAGAGTTCATTTTTAAATAAATGTTAAATAATATTATTATACATTTTATCAATTATGTTTTCAAAATAAATTTAAAAGTGGAAAAGATATTCAAATTATTAAAAGATTCTAGATCGCATGATGCGTGCATGTGATTAAAATATATTAAGATAAAACAAGTGGATTTAATAAAGTGATTGCATGAGATTTAAAATTAATAAATTAATTTGAAAAGGAGTCAAGTGAATATTAAATAAAGAAATTTAATTAAATAAATTAATGTACATTATTTTAATTCACATAGGAGTATGCAAACTCCTATGATTTGTCATGTTGATAACATAGGAGTTTGAACTCTAATTATGCACGTGTTGTCTACACTTAGGAGTTAGCATATTATTTGAGCACACAGTGTCTACAACATTCTAGTCACCTTATCATGTTTATCTTCTTATTATGGGAGATATGTGCTTAGTTGTCATGCTTATCTCTTAGTTCTTTCTAGACACATTCTAGATGCATCTTAGAGGCCTTTATATACAAGCTCTCCTAGTGTGTATGGACATCCTCATATGCTTCTACAAGAACTCCTAGTCACATGGGGCAAGTTTGGTTCTTAGAGGAATTGCGAATGTTGGAGAAGGAAAGAATTTTTGAAAAGAAGAAGGTTCTAAGAGGAGGAGCCTCTCTACAATTTTATGAGGCATAGCAAATTAGCATCAATGTCCAGGTAGGCACTCATGATTATTTCAAATATTTTATGCTCTTTCTTTTCCTATCTTCATCGTGTCTGTTATGTGTGTCTGAATAATTCTTTATGAATGAATCTTTAATTTTGTAATTTAGAATTCGGGCATGCATATTGTTTCGTTCAGTTATGGGAATTAAAAATATTATTGCAATATTCCCTTAGTAGAATCAAGATTTGGAAATTGTTTCGGGTTTGGGTTTGAATTAAAATAGAATCTTATTATTATGCATTAGTTCTATATGATTTATTAACTAATTTAATTAAATTAAATTTAATTAAGATTAGTTAATAGTAGAAAAAGTGTAATTAATTATTATTCAATTTAAGTAAATGGATTTTTAAATGAGGGCAAATTAAAAGAAAAGAGATATTAATAATTGAATTATTAATGACATTGATTTTACTTAAAATCAATGAAGATTATTTTAAATAAATAATTGTCCTTGAAGTGTTTTAAAGAAATTGTAAACTAATTATTTGAAAGTTGATAAGTATTATCCTAATGTTTTGAATAATGTAGATGATTTTATCTAAAAGTCAATGGGAACTAGCTCAATGATTTAAATAAGTAAATAATTATCTTCTGATTATTTTTAAAAATTGTTTAAATTAATGGAGGATAATTCTATGCATTATTCAAAAAATAAATGGGTTGACTTGTAGAAGAAGCTTATACTCTTGAAATATACTTGAAACAAAATCTGAAACCTCATATTTGGCTTAACCATGTGATTGCAAAAGGAAACCAAAACATGTGTTTACATCTTGTTGTTTATACTATCCATGTTTGGGGTTTGGGTGGTCCTAGAGTGTTGACCAGTTAGGACGTCTACCAGAGGCTTGGGAGTTATGCAAATGTGGTGGCATGTTGATGTTATTTGAACTTGATCTTTTTAAACCCAACCATGGTAATGTGATGGTATGCTCTATGAGATGTTTGTATTGCTTCCTAGTCTTCTTGTTTGAAGCTAAGGTGTATGTATTTGAGATACTTGAATTAACCAATTTTTAGTCATCAATTAGTTATACTTGGATTACTTTCCAGTCACCTTGATGGGACTAAACTGTTTGTTTTGATCTTGATGATGTCATATTGTGACATGTTTTGACTTGACCATTTTGGAGTCTTCAATTAGTATTTTTTTGAGATACTTTTTGATTTCTCATTGAGAACTAATGGATATTATGATTATCATTGGATTCTTTTTAGTTTCTCATGGAGATTTGATGCTCTTATTGTGGATTATCTTTTGGTATTTTTCTAGTCGCTTGTATAGGATTGAGGTGATTTTGTGATTTGTGATTTCATGAACCTAGGGTAGGTTATCTATATGTAGTGTCGAAAAGTGGCTTGCAATGGGGGCCAGGGCCCTAAGTGGTTGCCAGGGTAACTCATTGTAAGTTATTTAATAAGTAAAAACATTTATACTAAATGGGGATTAAAATGAACCTACTAAGATAATTGTATGTTCTCACACATGCCTTGAGTGCTAGTACAGAATAGGATGGGAGTAGAGAGAATTCTTGGTTGCGACGTTGCATTCCGTAGTATGCCTCATTAGTATGAGAGGATACTAGTGGCTTCATAGGGATTTCTAGGGGGTCAAGGTCTATTGAGAGACTACCAGGGTAACTCTAGTGTGATTCATGCAATGACACTTTTCCACTTACATAGTAGGTTTCCTACATGTCATTGTTGTGTTTCTAGGTCTAGATGTTGATCTATGTGTTGGAACCTTTGAGTTAGTATACTTTTAGGATTCTTTGACTTAGAGAGTACTTGTGTTATCATATTTTTTATCTTGTGTTATGTGATTTGATATCCTATTTGGGGCTTGAGACTATCTCCTTACCACAATGGCAGTGGGCCATTTGGGTTCCACCCAGTCGGGTGGTAGTGCTATTTCACTCTTACCATTTGTGATTTGTCCAGAGTCATCTTGACTAGAGCATTCTTTCTTGGCATTTACCTTCATTCTGTTCATGGATCTTATGGTGGATGTTATTTACTGATATTTTTCTTTATACTGATGATTAACACATGATAGATGATGTTTTTTTTTTTTTTTTGGATCATCTTATGCTTTATTCTTGCATGTTAGATTTCTTTATTCATATGATGTAGCATGTTTTAAGAGTGACATCCCTATTACTATAGTACTAATGATCTCTTCGGTGGCTTGGGATGTTATGCACAAAGGGATGGCTAGGGCCCATGATGGTCTAATGATGCTATTGATAGTTGGGAGGAACCGTGCACTTAGTCAGATGTGTTTTATGATGGATGGTTATCTTTTATGATGGTTGTTATATCTTTATTGATGGATGGATGTATCATGTATGTTATTGGTTTCATTTACTTTATTTCACTTATATCATGGTTTCGATAAGGATGATGTATCTTTGTCTTTACATATGTTTAATCTTTTAAGCTTTTCATACCCTGTGACATATACAGTGGATAATTGAGCATTTCGAATTTCATTTGCCAAGAGGAATTAAAAAAAAATGTATATTATGGACATTGGACTTTTTAATTATTCTTTCATGTGGATGTGGTAATTTTTAAACTTAGTAGTAATTAGATTAAATGTGACTCAATGTCTTCAGATCCTTAAGGAATGTAACCTGTTATGTATGCTTTAGTTGAATGTACGTTATTTCTTCCACTACTATGTGTTGATATGAATGGTTTATCTTTAATGATGAAAAAATAATTTTTTTTTTCAAACTTGTAAAAATTTAGGTTAATTCTTTTGGATCCCTTGGCGGGGCATTACAGAACCTCACCAAGTCAATCTTTGGAAACTAAATGTCTTCATGAAGGCTGACTTTGTAATATTCCTAGTACAAGTGGTCAACTTTGTAATTTGTATGATTGGATTGATATATATATATATATGTAATTCATTATTTCATATCCAAGTTTATGTACGATGAAGATGTGAATGTCAATAAGATCAAAGAAAAGAAGATAGAGTGAATTATAAAGGCTACAGTAGTATAAGGATCAACACAAATCTATCTATCATAGCAAGGTGATTAATACATAAAGGAATCTCATTTAGCAAACCAAATTGTAGATCAAAGTTCATCTACTATTTCATCCTAATAGGTGCATCAGTCAAATCCTTTCACAAGGTAGACCTAATAGTCTTTTGTAAATCTCTTTACTGAGTGCATACTTATTTGTATGTTCGTAAATCCTTTCACAAGGTAGACCTAGTAGTCCTTATTTCTCCTAACATGGTAGATCATCAGAAGTGATCAGTGTAATCTTTAATAGGCTAACTTTATACCATAGTATTAAATTTTTTATGTATCATCCCCACCTCAATTTTACTTTCTAATTGGAAGGTTTCTCGGTAAGAAAATCCTTGTGTCACAATGTTATGAATGTTTTCATGTTTTTAGTTTCTTATGCATGCAATTAGATCAGATTATAAGTGATGGATTATATGCTAATTGAATTGTTGGATTAAGAATTGAAATTGTTAAAATTCTAGAACTTACTAATTCACCCCTCCCTTCTTAGTAACTTAGCATAGTCTTCAATATCTCCAACAATTAGTATCAGAGCACTGTGGTTCTTAGGAGAAAGTTTAATAGCTTAAGCAAGGATCAAAGCCATGGAGATATTTAGACTTGAGAAAGTTATATACAATGAGAAGTTAGATTTATAAATGGCCATTCCCCAACTCAAGAATTAAAAGGAGCAACTCTCTCAATCATTCAAAAGAAGAAAATAACTTACAATTGAAATGAATGACCATCTCTACATTGAAGAAAGAATTGAAGACCTTCATTAGAGAAACTTAGGTGAAGCTAATGAAGCAATCAAAGAACTCCTAGAAACGAATGGTTCCTTACAAAAAGAGGTAAGAAAACTTAAAAGATAGCAATAAATTTGGGCATTAAGGTAATGTGAAGTCATGAAACAGAAAAATAAGATAAAAGAAGAGATAGATGGAAGGAACAATGAAATTTAGAACCAATCCCTTCAGCAAGTAGACCTTATTGATCAGCTCTCCAATTCAAATGAGGAAATCATGAGCCTAAGATTTGAAAATGAAAGAATGAGAAATGACTTAAATTTTGAAAGGCAAATCAATGAAAGATTACAAAATGATCTAAACTTTGAGAGGAAAGTCAATGAAAGAATGATGAAATCACAAGAAAAAATGAATCAATTAAATAAGAAAAATCTTTATAGACAAAAAAGAAAAGTAGGAATCAGATATACAGGAGAAGTAGAATCATCCCAGAAAGGAGCTAAAAAGAATCAAAAACCTACTTGCAATCACTTTGGTAAGATAGGTCATACATCAAACAAATGTCAGAGCAATGGAAAAGCAAAAATTAATGGAAAATGCTACAATTTCAATCAGCATGGTCATAAGGCTAATGAATGCAAGGATAAACCAAGATTTAAAGGAAAATTTCATAAATGCAAGAAACATGGACACAAGTCATCAAAATGCAAAACTAGCGTATTGAATTTAGTAGAGAAAATTGTGAAAGTAATATTTGGTTGGGACTACAACACTTGGTTTATATGTCATTATTGTGGAAATTTAGACATATTGAAATAAATTATGCAAAGCATCATTTGAGGAAAAGAGGCACTACTAGAAGATGTTTCATTTGTACAGAACTTTGTCATCTTGCCAAGAACTGCATGAATACTGGTAGAATTGAAGATGAGAAAAAGACAAAAGATGATAACATCCAAAAATAGATGAGATATAAATGAGTTCCTAAGTCTACCAAGGATACAACTCCAAGTAATGATGATCAAGTCACTCAAGAATTGGGTGACTCTATCATTTCTAGCTAAGTTCTCAAAGGAGAAACTAGACCTATGCTACCAAAGAAAACATCCAAAACAATTCCAGATTGAAAGAGAAAAATAATCCAAATTAGTATTCAGGAAAAAAAGGGATTACCAAGTACAAGTTTCTACTAAGTTATCTTCTCTACCAAGTTAGGTTAGGTCATAGAATCTACCGAGCAAGGTTGGGAGTGATAAAGATGTTTATGGTTATTGAGCCACAAAGACTTCATCGAGTGTTCAACGCAAGCATAATGGATGATAGTCTATCAACATGATGTTAGTTGATCTACCTTTTGTACTGAGAATTTATGGTGAAATTTTAACAAAAGGCATGAAATCAAAATCATTTCTCATGGTGAAATTTTGAGTACTATTGCAAAAGTGCAATCTTCAGAGTTTCCAAGCAATTTGAGCAAATTTCTAGCAAAAGTTTTTGAATTCCCTCAAACCTTACTGAGTGAAGATGGCATCTACTAGCAGTAAGGTTAAGTGAGGATCTAACATGTTGCTTGATGCGGTGGAAAGGAAAGCACCCAATTTTAAGCTCACTCTTGCAATCACTAAAACCCTAGATCTGAGTGGAGTGTAGCCTCAAATCCCTCCAAAGTTACTTCTAAACAATGATATTCACACTCATTTCAAATGTGTTATTCAAGAAATTGGTACACTAGAAATTGATTATTCCCTAGGCTAACTTTGTGTAAATGGAGTTTTGAAACCTGAGCAACAACACCTAGAAACCAAAGGGTTAACTCACATCCCTCACATGCCCCATGAATTTCAAGTTAAATGGATTATGTTTATTCTCAATCAAGTGCATAATGGTTAGCTATGGTTGGAACAACCAATGTTGATCACAAAGAAGATGATTCATTGAATCACTTGCCTCCCAATGCTAGCCAAGGCCAAAATGACTAAAACCTTAAGTTCGACAGAATTGGAAGAAAAAACCTTAGCAAAAAGGGATGGTAGAGGAATGAAAATCAACAGTGTTTCTAATATGGAATTGAAGTTTGGTATTGGCGTCATTTCACATAAGATATATAGCTCTAGTATGTTGAACAACGTGCCATGTGAAGATGTGGAGTTGGCATACAAGGTGGTAAGGAATAACTTATCATTCAACCTTGCTAAGCTATTGTTGAAATAGTTCAACAAAAATATGGAAAGCATAAGAACTTCAAAGAATAACCCATGTAAGCTTGGTTGCTTGTTAACTTGTCTGTTCTTTTATGTTCATAAATTCTTCCCTTTCAAAGGCACTATTGTGTGGAGAAAAGATGTGCCTGTGTTATACCAAATAAATGAGTTTATTGCTAAAATGGGTGAAAATTACAATAGTATTATGGATAATTATTTTGATGCATTCAAAGAGAAAATGAAAAATAGGTTTTGAATCCCCAAGAAATTAGTTGAAGATTATAAGGATGATGTATGTTTCATGGTGGATTGTGACAAAGTTTACATTTAGGCAGTTAAGCCTAGAATTGCATGGGTAAAACCTCTTGGTTATGAGGTTAATATTGATGAAACCAAAGACATCACTGAAGCCTATGTCATTGAGGTATTTGATCCTAAGGCTACATATTTTGGAACATATGATGAAGCAAAGGCTAGAATTGAACTTAAAATAAAGCTCCCTCGGGTGGTGAACAAAGGAAAGAAAAGGATTGCAAAATTGAAAACTAGTACTACCCCTTTGTTAACTAAGGGAAAAGGTGAAGATGAGGAAGTAGAGTATGTGGAAGTAGAATATGTGGAAGTAGAGGATGAGGTAGAATCTAAGGAAGAATAGCCATTAAGGAAGAATGGCAAGGTGATTATCACCAAGCCACAAAAACCATCCACTACAGTTTTTACTAGGAGATACTCAAGGAAGAAATCTAACAAGGAAGGAGGAGATATTATATTCAGGAAACCTCTACCTAACTTCCAAGATAGATTGAAATAACTTTGCGAAGGAGCAAGCATAACCAACTTTAAAGCATTAAAGTATGAGACTAGGACTGAGGAAGAAAAGAAGCAGATTGAAGACTTGGTGATGAACAAAATTAGTATGTTGAAATACTCACCATACCTACTTACTTCTTAGCTCCCTAATATTTTTTTGGAAAAGATAAAGCTAAGATGGGATTTTGCCATACAAATTGTCAAAAAAATATATGGGAAAACCTTGAAGCAACTAATACCAAGCATATCAAATGCTAAGGTAAAAAAGTCATTGAAGAAAAATTGACTCTGAAATTTAATACTTGTTTGGTTTTTATTAAAGACATTGAGCATGTTGTAAGGAATGCAACAACCACTTGGAAGAATATTTATCTGTTACATAAACCAAGTGATTTTCCAATTGATGTTAAAGATGATGACGATGAAAGAGATAAGGAGAAAGATGAAGAAGAGAATGTTGAAGCATCTCATTTTGATGATGAAGAAGACAAAAAGGATCAACGAAAAGAGGCTAATAAGGAAGAAAAACAAGATGATGAGGAGACTGATCCAATTAAGATAGTTATAGTAGTAATTGCTCACTTCCTCACTCTCCAAGAAAACCAACAATAATATCAAGCACAGAGACAACCCTAGCAAGTATGATTAATACCACTAGTGCCAATCCAAATGTCCAATCACTCTTTGTTCCTACTCAGCTTAGTACATCACTAATAGAAGTGACCTCCACTTCACCTACCAAGCTGCAGACTCCTCCTTCATCAACCCAATTTACTAATTTAGTTTTGAGCACACCAATTTTGGATTCTTCAGGTATTTTTGTAAATATTCCTTCTATAAAAATAATATCAATTTTTATAGCTAGTCCTAGCATGTCTACAATTATCTCTATTCCATGCAGAAAAGCAATAAGTGTAAGGATATTTGAGCCCAAGGTTCAACTAAGCACAAAATTTTTCAGTAAAGGAAAAGAGCTCAAGGAAGAAATTGATTTAGATGAGGAAATTGTTATCCCAAATTGGGACATTTCTAAGCTTAATTCAGACCAAATGCAGTTATTTGTTAAACTCCTCTAGAAGAAGGTTTAAAAAAAAAAACTAAGAGAGGAGAGAGATAAGGAATTTAAAATAATTGAAGATGCAAAGAACATTTTGGTAGAAGCCATAGGTATTGAGGTTGACTCTTCTTAGCCAATTTTGTATCAACTAGCAGAGGCAGTATATAGATTTAATGAAGATACTAAGGGACAAGTTAAGTTAGTACAAAAAGTAGAGAAGTTTGATAATAAAGTGTTGGAGCACATTGCTCCGTAGATAACCATTTATCAAGTAAAAATTTTGACAATTTTGAGCAATTTAGAAGCATCTTGTACAAATGTGTCATAACGTTTTGGAAAGCTATGTGATGTTTTTGAGTTCACTAAAGAAATAAAGGACAAATTGTCCAAAATAGATGAAGACTTGGAGGCTAGTGCTCAACAGCTGCAACTTGACCCTATTCCAAGCTCTACATATTTTTAAAGGATAAGATTTTTGTCAGATATGCAAATAAAATTGCTTAGAGACAAAAACATATTGTACATTCAAAAACTCTCATCCATGACAATAATTTCTCCATAGCGGATCATATGATAGAATTGTCAACAAAGGTCCAAATTGCACTTCACACATGTAAGGTCCTACAAGACAATTGGGATAGCACCTTGGCAATCGTTCTCAAGGTACATTCAAATTTTTTATCTCATTTTGGTGTTACTATGTAAATAAATAGAATACATATTTGCCATTAATGTCAAAAAGGGGGAGAAAGATATATGCATGGAGGAAGACACATATGTTATGGGGGAGAACATACAAAATCAATGGGGTAGTAAGATATGTATAGAGAGTTATGTTGTATATAGCAAGAAGATGTAAAATATACTATATAAAAGAACCTTACCATGTACAAATATATCGCTTACAAAATAAATTTTGAAAAATCTCAAAAATAGTATACTCTACCGAGCTAGAATCACAAGGTGATGAATAAAAGGTATTTAAGAATTTATTTTTTAATTCAATTTTGGCTGATAAGTGTTCTTGTAACTAATGCCAAAGGGGGAGATTGTTGACATATCAGTCAAGTTTATTATTAGTGACACACGCTTATTTAGATTGTAGATAACTCTTGAGCTCTTTGTACAACTATTAGTGTTTGCCAAGTATTTTAATTGTCACCAAGTTCTATAGTTGCTATCAAGTCCTTTGGAAAAATCCTAATGGTTTCCAAGTAGTCACAATTATAGTGAAGATCAATAGTGTAAAGCATGCATCTCAATGTATGCCATGTTTACTAGTGCAAGCCTAGCTATGCAATTTTCATTGAGTTTGTAGTCTATGTGATGTGATTTCAATGTTAATTGAGCTACTCAGAGTTAATCAAGTGGCTCAGTTTATACCAAGCTCAAAGTTATAGTGTTTACTGAGTCATAAAATGTAAATCAAGAGACACAGTTTATATGATGAGTTTCATAATATCTACCAAGTCACCAGTGTAGACCAAGTTCAAGAATACTTGGAAGTGATTAGTATGAACCAAGCTTCTATGTCTACTAAGTGTATGACAATGCCAAACATTGATAGTGGATGTTGAGTATCAAAACCTCACCGAGTCAATCTTCAAAACTCGGATGTCTTCATGAGGGTCGACTTTGTAATATTTGTGGTAATTTGCATTTGGCTGATTTAGTAATTTATATAATTGGATTGATATATATATATATATATATATATATATATGTAATTCATTATTTCATATCCAGGTGTATGTATGATATAGATGTGAATGTGAATAAGATCAGAGGAAAATAGAAGGATCAAATTACAAAGGCTATAGTAGTATAAAGAGTAGTAAAGACATATCTATCACAGCAAGGTGATTAATATATAAAGGAATCTCATTCAAAAAACCAATTTGTAGATCAAAGATCACCTATTGTTTCATCCTAATATGTGGATCAATCAAATTCTTTCACAAGGCAGAGCTAACAATCTTTTGTAAATCACTTTTTTGAGTGCATACTTACTTGTATGTTTGTAAATCCTTTCACAAGGTGGACCTAGCAATCCTTATTGCTCCTAATATGGAATATCATCAAAAGTGATCAATGTAAGCTTTAATAGGCTAACTTTATACTATAGTACTAAAGTTTTTTGGTATCATCCCCACCCTAGTTTTACTTTCTATTCGAAAGGTTTCTGGGTCACCAAATCTTTGTGTCACAATGTTATGAATGCTTTCATGTTTTTAGTTTCTTATGCATACAATTAGACAAGATTATATGTGATGGATTATATGCTAATTGGATTGTTGCATTAAGAATTGAAATTGTTGAAATTCTATAAGTTATTGATTCATCCCTCCCCTCTCAGTAACTCAGCATAGTCTTGGATATTTCCAACAATGGAATCACCCAATCCATTGGATTAGATGATCGTAAATAATTCATTTTAATTACTTCTTTAGGTTTATATTTATTCTTCTAGGTTTTTTTCCATCTAGCCTCTTACTTCTTCAATATAACTTTTCCTTTTCCTTTTTTCGGTTTATGATTAGGTGCTAGTTCTCAGTTCCTACAATCTCTACTTAGGTGACCAACCTTCTAACATTGAAAATATACCATACCAAAGCTATTCCAATTTCCATATCTTCCTCTAAAATGTGTTCCCAACAATATTTTTGCAATATGTCCATTCTTTCCACATCGATAACAAGTGACCAAAGTATTGTAATCCAAATTTATAGAATTACTTTTCCTAGTTGCATCATCTTAACCTTAAAGATTCCAACAATATTTTTCATTAAATCTATTTCATCTTGTGCCTTGTGACTATAGTTCTAACATGCATAGCTTCAACCTTCAAGTCTAGACATAATTAGTGTCTTACTGATCTTTGAGACTTATATGCTTGGTATCTAAATTTTTTCTAGCTAAAGAAATAACTATTAAATTTAGGTTTAGGACTTCCAATTTGTTCTCCTATGGACATTTTTTGTATGACCTATTTTTCAATAGTGGTAGCATGTATTCTTGTTTCTCTTTTGCTTCCCATTACTTGCCTTTCTTGGAAAATGATATGAACTTTTTATAACCTAATCTAGTAGTATCATTAGGTCTTTTTTTTACTTTTAACTATGCATTGAAATTATTCTCATGCTCTCCTCAAATCTCTTTATTCTTTCATTGATTTCTCTTTTAGGCTACAATTCATTCCTAAATTGATTATCTTGTCATCTTGGGTCTGTAATCTCTTCCAAGTTCCTAGAAATTTCATGATTGACACTTAATAACCATTGGTTGTGTACCATCTATTATATTTAAGTGACCCTTTCATCAAGTCATTTAGCCATTTTCCTTTGATCTTCATCATCCATTTCTTTAACATATTCAAATTTTCTTGTATGTTCCATAACTTCACATAGTCTTATTGAATGCATTTCATGTTCTCTTGTTATTTTCCAATAGATTTTCTAATATTGTTGCATCAGATTCACTACACTTTCCTTCATTACATGTCTTCAATACTTTCTTCCTAATATTGTATGTTATTTTTGGGATTCCCACGTTGTTCCTTTTTCCAAGGTGTAGGCTTCCACCTCCAAGAAATTTTACTCTTAAGTGGTTAGACTTATTACTTTTAATTCAAATATTTGATAGAAATTGTTGGAATCCTAATGGGAAAGTGAGATGTTGATGGGAAGGGGGGGAGGGGCGGATCTCCAAAAAACTTAACACATCAAATGTTAACTATGTTGAACATAATTAACCATGTATCTCATTAACCTTAACCTTATGATCAACCATACAATATTATATAATAATAGATTTAAAATATAGTCACAAGATTAAAATATATTAGCAACCAAGAAATGTATAAATAAAATAATATTTGGTAACATAGAAACCCTTAGGTGAAAATATGGTGGGAATGGCACCCAAAAAAACCTTCACTAATGTAGTAATAGAGTGCCTGTTAGGGCTACAATTTAATCAATTCTGATGATCTACTTGTTAGTACCCAATATGATCACAATTTTAAAACTTCAAGTGCAGAGTTTCAACCACTTCGAACTTTAGTTTGAAGTTGTTCAAAGTAGTTCAATGGTTCAGGTAACCCGTTCTACAGGTTCAATACAAGCAAAGTTCAAATTCTGGGTTTGAAATGCAGAATTTTCAGTTCATAAAAGTTCAGAGCCCATGTTTAGTTTAGTACCCAGATTCAATCCCAATTCATGTTTCAAGCTTTGACTTCGTCAGCTTAATCAGATTCCACTAGCTCAACAGTTTTAAAGATTCAATGAGTTTGATGATTCAAAGGCTCAATCAAAGTTCGTAATGCAAATCCATTAATTCAAGAAAGTTCAGGATACATGATTAGTTTTTGAGCTCGATATTGATTGAATGGTTCATGTTCAAAGCCTTATTTCTGACTCACTTGAGTTTAGCAATTCACAATTCAAGTCACAGTTCATTGTCTTAGAGGGACATTTTCAAATTGGATCCAAAACGGCTTGATAAACTCCTCTCATGTCTAGACTAGTTCAGATATTTAAATCTAAAGTTAATCATGGTCTTCATAGGTTTAGAATTCAGTTCAAATGTTTGGTAATCTCAGTGAGTTCATGCGCTCAGAATTTGGAGGCTTCAAATCAATGAGGTGAATCCAGAAGTTAGATTTCGGAATTGTCACATTATGTGAGGTGTGCATATCATGATTGAATAGTTTCAAATTAGGTATTCACGAGCAGGATGTTGAAAGGGACATCAGGCCTGACGGGAATTGATATTGCAGGTATAAAATAATGATCAAAGCTATTGCTTGGCAAATCCTCACCATTCAAAGGGTGGAAGAGATAAACGAAACCCAGTCCATCAAAATTTAGTGCATATGAGTCATCCCAAAACTCACATAAACATTGTCGCATGTCTATATCTTTGACATGGATCTTCAACTATGTCTCCACTAAAAAACAAAAAGTAAGTTCATAGATCTGTAGTTGTTCAAACTCTCAAAAATGAGAAGTGGCATCAACAAAACATATGAAGTAAGGAATAGATTGCATGCTTGAGCCCTAATGAACTTGCATTCTCTTGACAACCCCATGCATAGGATATGCTTGGCAACACTTGTGGAAGTCATGAAACAATGAAGGAATAGTTTAGAATCTCACCATGCTTGATATATATAAAGACTTCACGGGAGAATATAAACTGTTTGGTCAGATACCCGAGCATTCATTCAAAATGGTCATAATCTATTCTTCACCTTATTCTCTTATGGCCTGACTGCATAGAAGAGAATGTGCATAATACACATTGCTGATAGAGATGTGTTATTATCAGAGGGACTCGCATTTGACTATACATAGCATAAAGGTTCATGTCACCATCAACAATGTATCTAAACTATGTGCAGAAATGTCTCCGATCACACCTAAGCGATAGAGGAACGTATGTGATTACTTCCATAGAACGCATGCATGCGGTGGAATTCAAACCTTATCCCTCTTCACTAAAATTAGATCTTGGACCCAAGTACCTCTAGTTTGAGAAGCCACAAATATGAGATGCTCGTGCCTAAGTGAACACACCAACCATCGAGAGAAATTACCAAGAGGATCATTGAGCCCTGCGATGAAACTTGAAGACTTTGGCTTGGAATCTGAACTAAAAGAATGGATGTTAGAGACACACTCTGATCAGCCTAGGCACAAGATATGTGAGGTGATATTTGCTAATATGGGATTGGGTATTGTAAATTCATTTTTCTATAATGTTGATGAGATTAAAGGCATGGATGACACACTTAGTCATGGTCATGAACACCAAAGTTGAGATTCAATTTGGATACCAGAAAATGGATCCGTCATTTGGGTATGTGAAGCCGTGGGCCAGTAAACAGCTTTAGTGCATTGGGTTAAGGTAGATGGAATGATGAAATGTTTGTATTCCTTTACGGGCATGCTGCACAAAGTCGACAGTTCTAATCTGCATGCAATGAGTATATAATGCATAGCATTTATTTGACCGAAAGCCACACAGAATATAAGGCGAGCAGTACCTACACACAATAGAAGCATAGGTGGCAATAATGAACCCTTATTTTAATGAGAAATCAGCATGTTAGTAATAGGTGTCAATGAGTGAAAAATACCTTAATGACATGGAGCTTTGTTATATCGGTTTGAAACTCAACTAAGTTTCATCCAAGGAGATTGTTCAAAAGTCATAATTAGTATTTGTAAAATCACATCCTAAGTTAAAAGAAGGGAATATCAAGAGTTAGCTTTCATAACTGAAAATGGAGGTAGGCTGAGAAAGAAAGAAGGAGAAACCTCTTGAGGAAGTGAAAAGACTGGACATTCGAGAAGTAGTTTCAAGAACCAGTTACCTAAACTGAAACAACCACTGACAAGAGGAGAGAATAAATAAGCTAGGAACAAAAATGAAAAAGGGTTCCAATTTTTGGAGTTTTGGGCTGGGAGACTTTGGGCTACAGCAGAAAAAAGGCTGTGAATACAGTGATAGGAGGGAATATTGGATTTCTCTGAGACTTTGTGCTATAGGAGGTCCCATTCTTTTTCTTGTTCGATTCTGACTTCTTCTAGATTGCAGACTTTGAGCTTCAAGTAGGGAGGAGATCTTGCAAAATTATTATTTTTATTTCCTTGGGAGACAGGGAGAGGTAGAGCATGGGTAGATTTTTCTATTTTTGAACTGTGTGTCTGAGATAGAGAAAAGGTTTTGGTGATTGATGTAATATTGTGAAAGATGTTTCTATTTTTCTTTAAATAATGGTCTAATTATAATGTGTAAAGGACTCCTTGTGTTCTTTTACAGTTAGGGAAGGGAGGCTAAAGGTTAAACATATTATACTTTGTTGATAATGTATTTTTCCTTCCACTGAATTTAGACTTTGAGTCAGTTCCAATTTTTCCTAAAATTACAGTTTGTTGTCATTGTTTCTTTATTACGTTGACATTCCAAACATCTTTCAGAGCTCTGATTTTAATTCTCTTAAGAGAGCAGAGGTTAGGTATTCATTTACATTATGTGATACAGTGTACATCAAATTAACTTTATGTAATCTGTTGTATTTTGTTTCCTTTCTTTTCAATTCTTAGGTTTTGCGTCTACTCTGTGTTTATGGATAGATGCTTGATATCCTTTCGTGCTTTCCAATTAAAAGTACCTATAATTAATTCATTATAAATCTTGCACAAGGAGCTGTACTTGATAAAATTCAGAGGAAGGTTATTAATCTAATAATAACCTATCCCAACTGTTGGTGCTAATTTGTCCTTTCATTTGGGCATTCGGGGTCAAATTTGCATGCATTTTCTTGAAGGACAACCTGTTAACTAACAGATTTTTGGCAACTCTACTAGGGAAAAGAATCATAGTTTTAGTGTTTTCTTTTCTCAAAAATCTAAAGGTACTTCCCGAAAGATGGAGGTTGGCGGCTCTATTGAGGAAGAATGCCAAGAAGTCTTCCTTGCATATCAAGAAATCTTGAAGGATTAGGTTCTAGTAAGAGATGAAGATAACTCAACAATCTTTATCTTCATCCCACCATTCCAAAATGATCCTATCAGAGAGGTTACTGAAGAACTTGCAAAACAAGTGGGCTGGTTAAAGTCTTTTTATGGTGCAATTCTCATCCGGAAGAAACCTCAAGTGCAAGATCTAGAAGAAGAAGGAGACGCATGTGAAAAAGAAGAAATAGTTGAAAGTCAAGAGAATGATGAATATCTAGACACCTTTCAGCCGCATATGATTCCTGCCTCCACACCATCTCTAATAATTTTTGAAGAGGTAAATATTTTGGTTTGCCAATCTTCATTTTCCTCTGGAGAAAATTTTAAATACATTCAGAAAGAGGAAAATGTCTCTTTTCAGTTTGTTCCTATGAATATAGAGACTTGTGCAAAATCCTTGGCATACCATGAGAATAGCTCATCTTTTGATACCCAAGAAGAGAGTAATAAAATTTATTTCTCTCTTATGTGCCATAGCAAAAATATGGAAGATGTGATAGCAGTAAGGAATCAATCCCAAGATGCTAATGGCAAGATTGTTTAGGGCAGTGTGAATACATTATACTTATTTTCTGAATATATTGAAGTTTGTCTAGTAAAATTTAGCAGTATAGACATGTCTCAATAGAGTGAGGAAACTATGACCATAGTTCATCTTGAAGACAACCAGAAATGGGTAGATAAAGACATTTAGGCTGAAAGTAAAAACCATAGCAGCAGTGATAACAAAGGTGAAGAGAATTCTAAAAATCAGGAGGGTAAAATTTTTTGGAGTGACCTTAATCTGCCTTTCATACCGATGGGGTTTTATGAGAATGCTGATATCAAAGAAAATTCTCTTTTTCAGTCTCAAGATTCACCATTAAATCATGATTCCTTTAATGCTGAACCAAGTATTTGTTCAAATCAGATTAAGGATGAAGTATTTATTGACAACTTTTCTTTTCATCCATCTATGTATAATGTTGTTGATTTGGAGTGTAAAAGAAGTGTTGAGATATATGATGGCATCTTAGAAATAGAAAGGAATAGAATGTATGGCAAGATTGATGACAGCTGGCTCCTAGAAAGAGGTGAAGAAGCTATATATATCTGAGGGCTGATTCTATGTTGAAGGAGGCATCATTATGGCTACAAACTGATCATGACCACACACAAGAATTGATTCTACATGAAAATATCCTTAAGGATTACACATCATCTTTTGGCAAGGCCTCTTTATTCCATGCTTTTTGGTTCAAGGAAGAATCAGATCCTGCTGATGTAAGGGATCAATTCTTCAATGGAAATGAATACTATGATGAGTCATGGTTGTTTAGAAAAGAGTGTTGGATCAGCATGTGCATGCATGCTGTCATTCAAAAGATTGGCATTGAAAGAGTCATCATCAAGCAATGGTTTGGAGCCATTCCATTGAGGTACATTGCACTGATTTGAAAAGGCTCCTATTTCTCTCAACCAGTAAATGGATTCACTTAAATTTTTCTTTCTTCCGATCTTTCTGGTAGGTTTTCTTCCTACCTATGTAAATATTGTAAATAAGTTTTTTTGTGCATAGTGTAGTTGGAATAATGTGCAAGCCTCATGCTTGCTGGTAGTTTAGGTGTTGATTGTTGGTTTTTCCCTGCTCCCCTCCACCCTCTGCACAAGCAGCTCTTGGTCTTCTTCTCTTGCTGACTCTATTTGCCCAATGGATAAGGCACTATTCTTTTCCCAGAGATTAATGGAGTTCTCTAATTTTCCATCAAAATCATTCCCATAGTTAGAGCCCCTATTAGTACCCAATATGATCATAGTTTTAAAACTTCAAGTGCAAAGTTTGAACCACTTTGAACTTTAGTTCGAAGTAGTTCAGAGTAGTTCAATGGTTCAGGTAACCTGTTCTGCAGGTTCAATACAACCGTAGTTCAGATTCTGGGTTTGAAATGCAAAGTTTTCAGTTCATAAAATTTTAGAGCCCATGTTCAATTTAGTACCCAAATTCAATCTCAATTCATGTTTCAAGCTTAGACTTTGTCGGCTTAATCAGATTCCACTAGCTCAATAGTTTCAAAGATTCAATGAGTCCGATGATTCAAAGGCTCAATGAAAGTTCAAAATGCAAATCCATTAATTCAAGAAAGTTCAAGATACATGATTAGTTTTCGAGCTCAGTCTTGATTGAATGGTTCATGCTCAAAGGCTTATTTTTGACTCACTTGAGTTCAACAATTCACAATTCAAGTCATAGTTCATTGTCTTAGAGGGACATTTTCAAATTGGATCTAGAACGGCTTGATAAACTCCTCTCATGTCTAGACCAGTTCAGATATTTACATATAAAGTTAATCATGGTCTTCATAGGTTTAGAATTTAGTTCAAATGTTTGGTAATCTTAGTCAGCTCATGAGCTCAGAATTTGGAGGCTTCCAATCAATGAGGTCAATCCAAAAGTTAGATTTTAGAATTGTCACATTATGTGAGGTGTGCATATCATGAATGAATAGTTTCAAATTGGGTATTCATTAGCAGGATATTTAAAGGGACATCAGGTCCGATGGGAATTGAGATTGCAGGTATAAAATAATGATCAAATCTATTGCTTGGAAAATCCTCACCATTTAAAGGGTAGAAGAAATAAATGCAACCTAGCCCATCAAAATTTAGTGCATATGAGTCATCCCAAAGCTCACATAAATGTTCTCACATGTTCATATCTTTGACATGGATCTTCAACTATGTCTCCACTAAAAAAGAAAAAAAGTAAGTTCACATCTGCAGTTGTTCAAACTCTCGAAAATGAGAAGTGCCATTAGCAAATCATATGAAGTAAGGAACAGATTGCATGCTCGAGCCCTAATGAACTTGCATTCTCTTGACAACCAGATGCATAGGATATGCTCGGCAACACTTGTGGAAGTCATGAAATAATGAAGGAATGGGTGTGAATCTCACCATGCTCGATATATATAAAGACTTCATGAGAGAATATAAACTATTTGGTCAGATACCTGAGCATTCATTCAAAATGGTCATAATCTATTCTTCACCTTATTCTCTTATGGCCTGACTACATAGAAGAGAATGTGCATAATACACATTGCTAATAGAGATGTGTTATTATCAGAGGGACACGCATTTGACTATACATAGCATAAAGGTTCATGTCACCATCGACAATCTATCTAAACTATGTACAAAAATGTCTCTGATCACACCTAAGCGACATAGGAACGTATGTGATTACTTCCATAGAATGCATGCACGGTGGCATTGAAACTTGATCCCTCTTCACTAAAATTAGAGCTTGGACCTAGGTACCTCTAGTTTGAGAAGCCAAAAATATGGGATGCTCGTGCCTAAGTGAACACATCAACCATCGAGAGCAATTATCGAGAGGATCATTGAGGCCCGCGATGAAACCTGAAGACTTTGGCTTGGAATCTGAACTAAAAGAATGGATGTGACAGCTGCACTCTAATCAGCCCAGGCACAAGATATGTGAGTGATCTCTACTAATATGGGATTGGGTTTTGTAAATTCATTTTGCTATAATATTGATGAGATTAAAGGCATGGATGACTCACTCAGTCATGGTCATGAACACCAAAGTTGAGATTTAATTTGGATACTAGAAAATGGATCCCTCTTTTGGGTATGTGAAGTCATGGGGTAGTACACAGCTTCAGTGAATTGGGTTAAGGTAGATGGAATGATGAAATGTTTGTATTCCTTTACGGGAATGCTGCACAAAGTTAACAGTTCTACTCCACATGCAACGAGTATATAATGCATAGCATTTATTTGATCAAAAGCCACACAGAATATAAGGCAGGTAGTACTTGCACACAATAGAAGCATAGGTGGCAATAATAAACCCTTATTTTAATGACAAATCAGCATGTTAGTAACGGGTGTCGATGATTGAAAAATGCATTAATGACATGGAGCTTTGTTATATTGGTTTGAAACTCAACTAAGTTTCATCCAAGGAGATTGTTCGAAAGTCATAATTAGTATTTGTAAAATCACATCCTAAGTTGAAAGAAGGGAATATCAAGAGTCAATTTTCATAACTAAAAATGGAGGTAGGCCGAGAAAGGAAGAAGGAGAAACCTCTTAAGGAAGAGAAAAGACTGGACATTCGAGAAGTAGTTTCAAGAATCAGTTACCTAAACTAAAACAGCCACCAACAGGAGGAGAGGATAAATAAGCTAGCAACAAAAATGAAAAAGGGTTCCAATTTTTGGAGTTTTGGGCTTGGAGACTTTGGGCTATAGTAGAACAGAGGCTGCGAATACAGTGATAGGAGGGAAGATTGGATTTCTCTAAGACTTTGTGCTACAGGAGGTCCCATTCTTGTTCTTGTTTGATTCTAACTTCTCCCAAACTATAGACTTTGAGCTTCAGGCAAGGAGGAGATCTTGCAAAATCATTTTTTTTATTTCCTTGGGAGACAAGGAGAGGTAGAGCATGGGAAGATTTTTTTGTTTCTAAACTATGTGTGTGAGATAGAGAAAAGGTTTTGGTGATTGATGTAATACTGTGAAAGAAGTTTCTGTTTTTCTTTAAATAATGGTTTGATTGTAATGTGTAAAGGAGTCCTTGTGTTATTTTATAGTTAGGGAAGGGAGGCTAAAGGTTAAACATATTATACTTTGTTGATAATGTATTTTTCCTTCCATTGAATTTGGACTTTGAGTCATTTCCAGTTTTTCCTGAAATTACAGTTTTTTGTCATTGTTTCTTTATTAAGTTGATGTTCCAAACATCTTTGAGAGCTCTAATTTTAATTCTCTCAAGAGAGTGGAGGTTAGGTATTCATTTACATTATGTGATACAGTGTACAACAAATTAACTTTGTGTAATCTATTGTATTTTGTTTCCTTTCTTTTCAATTCTTAGGTTTCACATCTACTCTGTGTTTACGAATAGATGCTTGGTATCCTTTCATGCTTTCTAGTTAAAAGCACCTATAATTAATTCATTGTAAATCTTGCATGGGGAGCTATACCCGATAAAATTCAGAGGAAGGTTATTAATCTAATAATAACCTATCCAACTGTTGGTGCTAATTTGTCCTTTCATTTGGGCATTCGGGGTCAGATTTGCATGCATTTTCTCAAAGGACAATCTGTTTACTAACAGATTCTACCCTATGAGGGTCCCACTATACTAAAAACATATAAGACGATTAATTCTAATGTCTTAAAAAAATGATTTAAACATTATAACTTAGTGAGTACTCTGCTAGGAGATTTTCAATAGGTCTATTGGGATCACTCTATCAAGACATTCACATGATACATTGGTTAGAATGTACCAAAACCATGATACTTAGATGTGTACTAATTTTTTAATAACATATTTTATCCATACAATATGAGATCATGTCAATGTGATCATTCTAAAATAACTCCTCACTATATTGCTTAGTCACCTTTAGTCTTTTAACACTAGATGCTCATTTATTCTCCTTCATCTTTGCATTTGTACATTCCTTCAACTCAAGATAACATATTCAAGATAGAAACCTTTCTTATAAATCCATCTTATGAAAATTCAATATTGAAATCATTAATTTCCCTTCATTATTTTTTTCCAGTTAAGTCTTCCTATTTCCTAATTCGGTCATTAAATTGTATAGGTATTAGTGATATGGAATTATAGACATAATCACGTCCTTGATCTTCACCTCATTCATAATAACATATTTCATTCATGACAAAATGGTTCAAATAAGATTTAGTGTCATTCCAAACTTATATACACAAACTATATAGGTTAGCACATATAACCACTAACACTTGGTCTTTCTTATTTCTTCCCACTAATTCTCAACATATACTATACTTATCTTGAATTATTTCCTCTCTAAATCACGAATCTCATGTGATACTTAGCATATATGATTTATTTACTTCTATATGGCTTAGAGAAAACTAGCATCTTAGTGGCTATTATATACTTGGCACATATTAAACTTGCATACATATACACTTTATAGATCAACCTTTATTATGGCTTAGTTGTAGTATTGATCAATTAACTTTTCCTTTTAAATGACTACGTGTTTTGTACTAATAGACAATATCTAGATTTCCTTTAGGTTCGACATCCATTACCTTCAATTTTTTCCTTAGTGATTTTATATCTGAGTGGGTCTACATACATTATTCTTGTGGTGACTACCTCTATGATAGTAAAATTAGTTTCTACCATGAAACAAAATTTATCCCTTTCGTTGTCAACCATAGAATTTGGAATTCTTATTATTTTATTTATCTAAGATTGAAAATGTTTCAAAATTAGGGTTGCATTGCTATCAATATTGTGTAGAGGGTATCTTCTATAAATATCTATTATCTTTTCTATTGTACACTTTTCATTGGTTCAATAAAATACAGACATGAATCAAAATCTCTTCGAAAGATGGAAAAACATATATGTAATCAATGACTAGAATATGAATTGTGCATTTATACTTTTCTTTATTCTTTCTTGATTCTCTACTAATTGAATTCTAAAAATTTCACATAAGTTTTCTTGATTCTTTCTAGCACATAGCTTATATATTGCATGTACAATTCTAGACACCAAATCATCTTCCCTTGAACTAGACAACATCTTAGTGCCAATCATTTTACTTACAAACCTCACATCATTCTATCTTATCTAACTCATTACTATACCACTACCATTGTAGGTTTATTTGGTATTTTTTATTCCAAATTTTATGACATTCTCTCCATTAAATGATATTTATCATTGATTGCATCAGCCAAGTACTTCATGAATTAATTTAGCTTAAATTTATACTACTTTTTCATGCATCTAAAACTTCTCATTATAAATTATGCCCATAATAATCTGTGTCCAAATTTCACATAAGTTTTCTTGAGTCTTTCTAGCACATAGCTTATATATTGCATGTACAATTCCAGACACCAAATCATCTTCCCTTGAACTAGAACACGGCTTAGTGGTAATGATTTTACTTACAAAACTTACATCATTCTATCTTATCTAATTCATTACTATACCCCTACCATTGTAGGTTTATTTGGTATTTTCTATCCCAAGTTTTATGACATTCTCTCGATTAAGTGAAATTTATCCTTGATTGCATGAACCAGGTACTTCATGAATTAATTTAGCTTAAATTTATACTACTTTTTTATGCATCCAAAACTTCTCATTATAAATTATACCCATAATAATTTGTGTCCAATGGCCATTATCAAACTCATGATCAAACATATACTTTACTACATCAACTTGAATTAGGTGTTCAAACCCCTTGATAAATGACATATCTTATTTATATATATTATCAAATTCATTTGAAATATTATTATCTCCTATACTCTCAAACTTATAGTGTGTGTGTAAATCCTTATATCTTCCAGGTATAAGACTCTATCAATAATTTGAGAAAATGTGGTGTTAGGGTCATCTTGTATACATGATATAGCTTTTATCTTAAATTTAGGTCTAGGTACTTCCATTCATCATGCAACATTGATAGTTCCATTTAAATATCTTAAAATATCAAGTAGACTTCACAAATTGACTTTGTCAAGTTGTAAATACCTTTAGAAAAAGAACTAGGGATTTTATTGTGAAAACAACATAATTCTTTGAAATGTCCTTCAATCTACTTGTAATTCCTTCTTGAATTTAGTTCTTGGGACTATCTAATTCTTTACTTGATCAAATGGTGTGTATTCAATCAATTTCAACTATTATATTTTATTCAAATCAATTTGTCATTAATTATACAAGTAAACACTAATGAATATCTTGATTCTCTTGCTATAAAAGGTCTTTTCTTTTGCAAAATCACATATATAACATCATAATTGCATGTACAGTTAACTATAGATTATGTTTATCTATATCAAACTACTCTAATCTTTGGAAGTCTTAGTTTAGTCTTTCAGGAGCTAAACAATTTTTGGATGTCATTTCCCCTTTACTTATTGATGAATATATTACTTAGATTGATAAGGGTTTTTCATAAAATATTATTGAATTCAACTTATTCTCAGATGTATCAATTGTCTTCTTTTCTACCCATATTTTTGTCTTTGTTAGTATCTTATCTTTAAAAATATCTCATTAATTTTTCACATTCTCTTTATATCAATCATTATTTCTTTCACTCCTTCTCATGTTCCATTTTACACTCCAACTATAGTTAGGTGTCCTTATATTCTATGATCTTATGTTATTTGACCTCATTTTTTAAATCCTTAAAAACTATTTTTTGATGTCCTACATTTTTTGAAAATTTCACATGATATCTCATCGGTTCCATGTCTAGGTCCTGATAAACTAATCCATAATCTAATTTTTTTGGAAATATTTCCAAAGTTGTTGCACTTATAAAAAATATCTCCATTTCTTATGACATTAGTTCCACCAATAGGTCTACTAGCTGTAGGGTTAGTATGTTGATATATTCAATTATTAGAATTATTATATCTATTCCTCCTACATTCATTAGTATTATTTCCATAATAATAACAATTATAGAAATAATTAGAAATAGTGTTGGTATACTCATGTATACATTTCTTCTTCATGTGACCAAGTACATTCCATGCATAGCATGTTCCACCAAATTTTCTACTCACTTCTTTTGGTTGTTGATATTGTTTAGGTACGTCCTTATTTAGAGACTCTTGTTGTTTAGGATTTTGGTTTACTAGATCTAAATCCTTAGTAGCTTCATATATCTTATATGAATCTCCTCCATAGTAGCTTATACCAATCAGTACCAGAATACAAATTCTTAAGATGTTACTTTGTCTATCTAAGCTACCCTTTCACAAGAGTGTTGTACTTCTCAAGTTTTACAAATTGTAACTTTATAGATTCAAGTTTTGATGTCATCTTGGTAAGCTTTGATTTCAAATCTATATTCTATGATCCCAGGTCAGATTGATTGTTCTTCTTATCTTCCATCAAACTAATCTTCATATTGGTAATTTCAAGTTCATGCTTTAGAATCTCATTCTCCTTCTTTAACTTTGAAATTGCATCACTATCATAGGTCAAATAATTTGACCCTTTCTTCTTGGAATTAGTATTTTTAGTCTACACTTTGAACTCCTAAATGATACCTTTTGTCTCTTTTTATTTGACATTCAGATTGTCTCCTTCTTATGTGATTACATAAAGTTCCTTTAGATATTCTTATAGTTTCTTATGTAACTAATCCATATCCATAGTAACCTTACTCAATTTTTTAGGCCTCCTTTGAGTAAGTGTTCTTTGTTACCAATTGTTAGAAATAGGAAATCCTGGGGTGGCGGGCAGGGGGGAGTGGATGAATCACTATTTCACAAACTTTTAGCCAACTATGGTTATCTTTAACAATCCCTAAATATGTACATGTAATCAAACTAAATATTAAACATAAAAGTAACACAATGCAAGTCATAACACCATTATTTGTTAACTAGAGAAACCCTTATCAAGAAAGAAGAAAACCTTGATGGGGATGGTACACCCACAAAATGATTCTCTAATAAGAAGTATCTTGTGAAAGATATTGATCTTTTTAGGAGTATATAACATCCATATAGTGTATCTTTCCTTGTTAGAGGACTAGTCATTTTTAGATGGTGTATCCCTATTAGGAGCTGGTATTACAGTTTAAAAAGTAGTAAGATGGGCTCATTGCTCAAATATGCATATAAATGATATCTTTTGTACACAAAAGGTATAGATACAAAAATCTCTTGACAATGTTGATATATTCAATATCTCATTTTCCTTTGTAGATCATTGTAGAAAACTTTGTGTATACTACCTTTTCTATTATATAACATAAATTTTTTATCATATAATAATCACAAAACAATGACATACTCATCACATATTTTTACATATAGAAATCATTACCTTCTACCCTTTTGTATTGTCCTATAAGCCTTCAAGTCTTCACATGTGTCTCAAAATATAAAATTGACCTTTTCGCACTTAGGGTTAATATTTAAGATGTTGTCCCATAATAGTTATGTAATTGTTTTATAAACCAAAATAATTCCTTAACTCAATTTATCATTTTCTTTCCTTTGTTCTATTCTCCATTTACATGAGCATAACTAGTAAATCATTGATATCTCTACTTGTACAACTCATTATGACATGCACTTTGTCATATAGGATCCTTATACCCTATAGTAGATTTTTTTCAAGTGCACACATGCCAACTCAGTCACTTTGAATCTTAGCAATAAAAGGGTGACTATGGAGATTTCTTTTATTAGGAAAACAAGTTTTAATGGGGCCCTAAAACCCATAACATCGAGATTTTTGAGGGAATTTCAAACCCAAAATAGATAAAATTCTTCATAAATATTTTCAACAAAAGAAGTACAGTAAGAAGTAAGCCCAGAGGCAACATAAGAACATCTCTAGAAAGAAGACTAAATCAATCCTTAGCTACAAAAAACATCCAACAAGAACAACCAAATCATGAGGAAAACAAAACACTATCCATTAATTTGGAGACTTGAATATCTTGACCAACCACTTAAAGATATATATTCTTAATCCTATTGAAATCATATAGGAGAGAAAACCTCTCCATACCATTGTTACAATCGAAACTCTCTTCCACCTTAATAGATAGAGAGCCCATCTTAAAAGGGTAGATGGGAAGGAAGAAAAATATTGAATCATCCATCTACTAAGGTCATCCTTAAATCCAAAAAAAGGTACAAGTAGAGGGTAAGTTCTTCCCATCATCAACTTTACCCACCTAGAAAATAACCACCACAAATGATAATAACACAACCTCAATATGCACTAAACTTAGAAGAGGAAATGAGATATAAGTTTATTTATGAGAGAAATTTATATAATGTATATAATATAACTATGACTACATGTATATTAATTAACAAACTAATGAATAGGCATGTCCCATGAAAGGACCTGTCTTTCTTATCCTTTTCTCATTATAAATAAGAGATCATTGTCATTTGGAAAACACAAAAGCACATACCAAAACAATATGGAAGTGTTATTATATTTGCATTGGAACTCAAAAAATCAACATATAATGCCAAATGAAAAATGCTTATAGAGATTTTTCTTGGTTTTATGAACTATCAAAAAATATCTTAAGGGAATAATTTGTGACAACTAATTAGTTTATTTATTTATTTAATCTAACCTAGAAACTAACATATTAATGTAAAAGCTCTATTATACCCACCTTATTACAATAATATGAATAAGAGTAGAGGTTACAAGGGTTTTAAGCTCAACCCTCTGATTACTTTAATGAAGCACCTTCACCAATCATCCTCACTTGCTCAAGAAATATTGAATTGACTACAACATTGTATCTCCTAACCAAGAAACTTAAAGTTGTTGAAGTAAAATAGTGATTTTTCCCAAATCCTCTATACAATGAGGTGCATTTCCTTTGAGATTATATAGCTCATTTAATTGTCTAATATTTCCTCTAGTATCATACATGAACAAACCTTTCCTATGAATGTACACCTCTTCTATGTTTGTATAATGTCTCGTTGTATAGTTTAAGAATAATAACCATGGATATGGCCACTCATGAGATGTCTTTCTTCTAAAAGTTCACATCTTATTCAAGAGTATCTAATGCCTCCTTAAATTCTTGACATGTCACCAACCAAAATCCACCCCCCATACCACAATGCACCCCACCCCTTTCCCCTTGAATGGAAAATAATGATACTAATCCCCCTCTTCTCTTGAGGGACACAAATATATCAAGTCCACTCTATTCTTCTAGAACAAATTTTCAAAGTCCTAACTTTTTAGGAGCACAATAAATTTCTTGTCATTCAATGAATCATCTTTGATAGGGAATATTTCTCAAGATGAAAAGTACCATCCTTCGTCCATTTCCTTGAGCCTCTTGTTGAGTTTTTTTTTTCTCTAATAAATGAAAATTTTATTTTCATCATCAAATGAATAATTTGCATCTATGAGATAAAAACAAAAGTGTGTTTCACCTTTAATTGTAGTAAATGTTTTATTTTTATTCAATTTTCGATCAATTATGTCTTTGACCCATTGAATGTAATTCATCTAACCTTGCCTATTTTTTAACAACAAAAACATTTAAATTCTCTCCAAGTGAAATTTTTTTTTCCTATCTAGCAACTAATGTACATTCCTCGATAATCTGATGACCCTTATTAGCTATACTTCATTCATCAATTAGAGAATAAATTACTCTTTCTAAGTTAGGATTTATATTTTTAGAGTGAAAATAATATGGTCAAAACTAGAAGGCAAAATATTTAGTAGAATGATTGGGTATCATCATTATTAACTTTAGAGTTCACAATTGTAAGTTTGTTAAGAATTAAATTAAAAGTACATTTATATTGAAAAAAGTTATCACAACAATTCATCTTCAACCTAGATAATCTCTTATTTATGCATATTGTTTCTCTAAAAGCCTATGAGCAAAATTATTTGAGTGAGTGTTTTATTGGCCTTCTCTTACATACAAAAATAAAAATAATTAAGTGACCTTTTTTTAATATTGGTCATCACTTAGATATAAAAATAAAAATATTTGACTATCTAAAAATATTTATTGAATAAAAAATAACTACGATATTTAGTAAAATATTTTTATCTAGTAGAATGTGAAACAAGGCTAATAAATTTCTATTTGGATAATTTGGTAGAACTTGTAAGTATTTTTTCTATGGTCTATATCCTCAAATTTAGGTTACATAGCTTCCATTTTTGAATTTTGTAAGTTGTAATAATAAAATTCATCATTAGGAAAACTTAATCATTTATAAATTGAAAAAAGGAAAAATATAACTTTTTTGCAAGACCTCACTATAGATATTGTTTCTTAATATGATTCTCAACTTTAATACATTGTACACATTGTAAGAAAATCTAATTATTATAAAACCACCCTCTTAGAAAAGTGAATTGTGAAAGCACGTGCCCATTATAACCTGGGTGTATTTAATAAATGAGATTCTATTTTATAATTGAATTTTTTGCAATATAATTTTTCAAAAATATCTGATATATAACTTGTGGAAATATTTTGTTGCCAAATATTGTAAGAAGGGAAATATTGGGATTCTAAACTAAATTCCTACCATGCACACCAATACAAATTGTCACCAAGAAAAAAGATAGTACAAATCCACGTCCATTTCAATTGTATATTTTATTGTTTCTTTGAAGTCTATGAAATTTATTAAAAAAGAATTGTTTGATCTAACACATCACTTTCCATTCATCTTTTTCTTACTAGATACATGTCACAATCTAAAACACATCACTATGAGCTCAGAGATTAAAAATATTTCTAGGCACCCATAAAATTCATTTGTTGAAAAGACTTTTAAAGGTATTCATCAATTCAATACCTCTTGCACCTTTAAACAAAGCATTAATGTCCATTGAAGCATAATGGAAGATTTTTTTTTGTTAAATGAGCTAGAAAACATATTTGCAAGATATTATAGTTAGAAATTCAATGGTAGATGTGAATGGATGGTGTGAAACCATAGACATAGAAGCTAATTAAGATCACTTACAATCTTTCAAGAAAATTAAATAATTTGTAAAACTCTTCCTAGAAAACTTTGTGAGCATTCTCCTTTCCTTTTTCTAAATGAAATCGTGTAGCCCCTTCATATTTTGAATATTTAAATAGATGAATAGCTATATATTCCATGCATCTTGTGACTCCTAATAAATAGGGTATCATATGAGAACCACATTTTTGCATGTATAATGCTTAAATTGGTTGAATAATAACATCTACTCACTTTCATATAACATGAATCAATCCTCAATGTAATTATTATTTTTACTCTACTAGAATAATTTTTACAACCTAGTGAAACATGGAAACAACCTCCAAGCTGTGGGACTTGAACTACGAGGTTGAGTCTCCGGAGAAGGCTAGCTTCCTCTTACTGTCGAGGTGCACCTATCTATTCTCAGAAGAAAAAGGGAGAAAGAGAGCATGAAAGCAGATCTACCTAGTCTAATCTAAGGTGGTGATGCACCAAAACAGAGTATTCAGACAAATTTCTGCCCATATATGCACTACAGAACTAGGGTAACATCCAAAGTCATACATTCATTCAGACTTATATCGATCAATAACCACATATAGATCAGGAAACCAACTGAATAACACCAGGAAAAGAAGATTTTGCTTGTATATTATTCAATAGGCCAAAGATAGATATAGTATGCAGACCACTGATCTCAACAATACATCAATGAGAGGCAAAATGATGCACATACACGTTGATGGCTAAAAGAGATGATACAGGATGCTTATCGAGCTCAGAGACAAAGGGATTTTTACACTGCAAATCTGCAAGCAACAGCAAAGAAATCAGGAAGAGTCGACCTTTACAAAATGTACAAAATCTGCCTTTATAGTTCAGGCGTAACTGAGATCTTTTTTGGCTGAAATGACCCTACAACTACCTGCCATTGAGTACCATGAACGACAATCATGGAAAAAATCTCTAGAAAATTTGATCTCTTTCGCCAATAATGTCCTGAGAAGACTGAAAACGGCGTCATAACTGCACTTCGACCTTGTAGATGGATCAACGGGTAGGTGGAGTGTCATTATGTTTTTTACATTTACTCTGGTAGGTCAAGATTGATCATGGAGATCAGATCGCATGACAAAATCGATTATCCTTGCCTCCTAGTTCATGAATCCATCGAGGCCAAAAGGTCAACCGGGCTCCTTATGCGTCAACTAGGCCACGTGGGCCAGTTGCATTTCTTTATTTTGCCGCTTGGAGGTCCTCCCACGGTTGACTACCCTTCATTGGACTAACCGCGCCACCTTGGATACTATCATGATGGTGACGGTTACACAAACCCCAACCACCATCCTAGACTGCACCAACAGGACGCGTGTCGACAAGGTGTTGTGTCACCAACATAACCCTCGCACATCTCCGCCATAGCGCGATGGCACCTACCGTCGATCGGCCTCGATCCAACGATCATGGAGACTCATCATTCTGCAACCTCTTCCCTTATAAATCACTGGGCCCGCGGCACATGTGGCAGTTCCCCATTGGTCTGATGATCACTTAGTCCTTACTACGCAAACTATATGAAACATGGTTCTACCAGGACACGTGGTGAATGGGCGCTAACTCTCTATCATAAAATTCACACAATTTTTCCATGGCGAGATAGTGCCTACCACTAATCCCTGTAGATCTGATGGTGTAGAACCCACCTCTGCAACGTGCTAGTTGCATCAAGAAACTGGTCCCATGACATGTCCATGCCCTGACCTGGCATATGTGGAAATTCCTGATTCGTCGTGGACCCTCCAATCTGCGACTAGGCCCATCCTATTTTGCACCACCTCAGCGACGCATCCTGGCGAGACTTGACCCCACCAACACGTGGCAAAAGGGCACCAAGTCGCGATGCCAAAAAACTCGCAGCTTTGCCATGGCGAGATGGTGCCTGCCGTCAATCCTTTCCAATCCGACAGTCACAAAACTCTCCCTCCTGCGACCCTCATTTTTCTCGTGATTCGCCAGGCCTGTTGATACGTGGCGTCTCCTCGTTGGTCTGTTGGTCACTTAAATCTAACTGCACCGGCAGCATGGAATGTGGCCCCGCCAGGACACGTGATGTACGGGCACTATGCCGTCGATGTTAGCTCCCGAGCAGTTCTCGATAGCGAGACAATGCCAGTCGTAGATCCCTGCGGATCCGACGATCGTGAAGACTTGCCATTCGTGCTAAGAGTACTGGGCCTGCTGTACGCTGTGCGTCGACTCATACACATGGCACCTCCTTATTTGGTTCGATGAAGACTAGCTGGCAACCCAAGACCTGATCCGCAGAGCGACCACGTGTCAGCTAGGCACCATGTCGCTATGCGAAAATCGAGGCCAAATTCCCATAGCGCCATAGCGCCCACTAACAGTGTGCCCTGCGATTTACGTGTGTCCCCATCCGATTCACTATCTTGATGCCAGGCTGACAAATTGCGTTGCAGAGTACCGACAGGACCCATCTGCCTGATCCTTCCTCGCCACGGTGAACTTTTCGTTTGGGCGCTATGTCGCCATCAGAAAATGCATTGGTTTTTCGTTGGCGCCATGGTGCCTTGCCATTTTTTTGAAACCTTTGGGCCGTGAAACTTGTTTGCCCTCTGCCATGAAGCTTCTGACCTGTCGTACTCTACGATCTGCGACCAAACTCTAAATGACACCTGGCAATCCTTGGTGAGACCTGGCCCATGTCGATCCACGTGGTGGATGGTCGCCATGTCGCTATGATAAAATCTGCACATATTTTCCATAGCGAGATGGCACCATCCACTAATCTGACCAAATCCGATGATCGTGAGGACTCGTCATACCTCATGCTTTCGCCCTCCATGTCGATACACCTAGAATCACTTTGAGACACGGCCCCACCTGACACGTGTCACCAGGGCATGATGTCGCTGTCATAACCCTCGCACAACTCCTCCATAGTGCGATGGCACTTACCGTTGATCCAAGCTAATCCGAAGGTGGTGATCATAAACCCTGACTGTGTTAGTCGTGCCGATAGAAACTTCGACCTAGCACACGTGGTTCCTTCTGATTTGTCACCATGACACCTGATTCTGTCAGTCGTTGGAACTCGCCACCGTGAATATTTCCGCTAGGCGCTATGTCACTATGGAGATTTTTCGGCCAATATGCAATAGAGACATAGCGCCAAGGGCATCGATAACCTTTTCTGACCTACCGAACGACAGACCCACCCCTGCAACGTGTCGACAGGGCGTCATCGCGCTATCATAATTATCGTGCATTTCCTTTATAGCGCGATGGCACCAACCGTTGGTTTGCCTAGATTTGACAGCCAGAAACTTGCGGGTCGTAGCATTAAATACTAATTCGAGACTAACCATTGCATGAGCCACACATTCAAATTTAAATCCTTGGCGGTAAAACCAGAGGTAACAAATAACACACAAAATACAATGTGAATTGGTAAATGGTTTCATATTATATTGTAGAATGCATTCTTACCAAATAGGTAGAGGAATCCCTTCTATTACCATACAATGAGTATGCATGAAATTTTTTGAGCTTGCACTATCCACTTTCTAACTAGTATAAGAATATGGATCATTTCTTTTCTCCTAGTGTGAAGATTAATTTCTAGAAATTTCTAAAAAGTGTTTTGGTAAATGCATCAAAAAATTAAAAACTTTTGTAGAATGGTAGCTTTTCTAGTATAAATAATTGTTTTGGAATCAAAGCTCCCACGCAAATCGTACCAACTTATAAATCCATGTCATTTGGACTACCCAAAAAACCCTCCCTTTTCTCTTCATTGATAAGAAAAAATTGAAGAGGACCCAAATCATTGCCATATTGTCAGCATTTACACATAGATCTTCCTTTTTTAAAGGGAAATATGTATCTTGAACACACATTGGAAGGAAGGTCATTTCAACATAGTTTCTACTAAAAATTAATGGTGAGCATATATAAACTTTTTTGCAAAATTTAGTAGCACATATGTTACAATAGATTTTCCCATTTTAATAAATAGTTTTTGAAGTAATTGATAGCAGCCAAAATTTTAGGTGGTTGAACCCAAAGTTAAAGAAGGATAAAGAATTAGTTGGAAGTTAGCTCCCAGTCATCTAACCAATGCAAAATTTGGAATTCCCAAAAAAAGATATATCCATAGCAGAATTCAGAGTACTATCAGTTCTTAAACAAATATACAAAAGAGACTCTAAAATAAACCAACAACACCTAAACACATTGCTCCTATTAGTCCCATCAATTGACATAATAAAAAGTAAAACCCTGTGGGGTGCCAAGTTCATAGGTATGAGCATAAAAACAACAAAAATTAACACTAGAACCAGGGCTACCTTCCCTCTTCCTACCCATGGTTGTCCTCCTTCTTTTTCTTAGGCACATCATTATCTACATCCTCTCCCTTCACCTTAACCAATTTTTCCAGGGTGGTATTTAGCAAGTTCTCCATCTAAAACCCATAGATAGATTGGGTTGTCTTGGTAGGCTTGCCCAGATCCTTCTCCTCTTTATTCACCTACGAAAAGTAGAGGGTTGTGGTGGTGGAGCGCATGACCTTGGTGGAAAACTCAACCAAAGTATCAAATCTCTGGTAGATACTAGTTTGATTATCTACCAAGTCCTTCATAGATTGCTCAAGGGTTTCTAGTCTCTCCTTATTGTGGCTATGTTTTCCTTACTTCCCAACACCTTTAGGGGTTTTTTTACCTAGGGATGTGATACCTTTCCCCTGCTTCTAGATGGGGTAGCCTCGAGAGTGTTAGAGACATGGGAGGGGTTAAGAGGGTTGGGGATAGGCTTAGTGTCTTGAGATAGTCTCTTCTGTCTTATAGGTTTGACATCACTTTTGGAAGAATCATAAGTGGAGTCATGCTTGAAAGGTGGGACTTCAATTTTTACATTTGGAGATGTTTCCTAGTTTCCATAGCACTCTACCTATCCTTCCTAGTATCTAAATCTGACTCTCTAAGGCTAATTTTAACCTCACGATCAATTTTGACCTTAGGACTAGGGCTTATCTTGAATTTCTTGTGGCTAGGGCTAGGGTTAGGGTTCAAGGAGATTTAGGGTTGTAGAGACTAGAGGGTTAACCAGGAGCAATAGATTTTGGGCTAGATACTGGATATAACATTTTTCCATAAGCCCTTGATGGATAAGGCAGAAAGCAAAAAGCTTTACCCTACTCATGCTTCCTCTTAGCCTTATAAATAAGATCTTCTAGAAAATGCAACAAAAGAAAATAGAAGGAAATGATGTCTAGAATCCTAAAATGATTTACAATAGGAAAATGGTAATAATAGATTATGTGAAAGTGGTCCTCCAGGGTGATATACCACATAACGGCATAAAAAATGGCATCCCAAGGCTAATCATTTATTATCAAGTTTAATTATGTCTAATGTCTCTATTGATATGCTAACTTTTTTTTTTAAAAAACTATAACTATCCAATCATGTAACATTATTAAAATTTGAAATATGCATCATATTCTTCGCATGCAATAGGATAAAAATATATTAAAAAAAAAAATTAGACTAAGTTATGGTGGTTAGGAATACAATTTTTGAATATTAAAGTAAGTCTTAGTAAAATACCAACAATTAATTAATTAATTGAAAAAATAAAACAATAATATGAGCATCACATCCTAGCACATGTCTTATACTTATATGTAGAATGTCGTAAAATAATATTATCAAATTTTTTGAGGTTAGGTTGGTCATATATACCTATTATTTTGACATTTTCCTAAAAATATCATGCTCCTATATTAAGATTTTAAATTCTTGCCATATAAATTAATATCTTTCAAAAGACAATTACTATTTTAGAAACTTTTTTTTTGTAAATTGTATTGTTACATATTTTTGATATAATGTTCATAAATTATTAAAAAATTTATATAAATTTTCCTAACACCACTTATATTAAATTTCGTTTCTATTAGAGGGCTTATATTAGTGCACCATGATCTTGATCATATCCAACCATAATGGAGGACTAGTCCACTCAAACAAAATCATCTCTATGTCATGAGGTTAGCAATGATATTCACTAATTAATTTCTTTCTCTAACCATATGTAAAACCATGAGATTCTAGATTTTGGCTTGTCATTAAGGAGATGGTATACTACTTCCAATTTTCACTCTCAATTATGACCTTATTTAACTCATTTTTATTGGTTATAAATATGTTGTGGAAGGCTAACACAATCTACACAAAATGAGAAATTTGCATCACAAGATAAATTCCATATACACATATGAATTTCCTATCATGTTTCTACATGATTAACTCTAACCTCCCATCTCAAAATTCTAGTGAGAGGAACTACACAAAATATGTTTGCCTAGGAAATCAAAGATCATTGATCAAAATATCATAGACAAAACTATGCATTCTAGATGCCTTCATATATAGAGACATTGAGTATACCATTTTTTTAAAGTTTAGCTAGAAATTCTACATGTTGATTATAAATTCAATAATATTCATG
This sequence comes from Cupressus sempervirens, assembly GCA_028749045.1. NCBI lineage: Eukaryota > Viridiplantae > Streptophyta > Pinopsida > Cupressales > Cupressaceae > Cupressus > Cupressus sempervirens. The sequence goes on from CM053784.1 coordinate 172,383,140, forward strand.
CAAAAAATATTTTTAGACATCTAGTTCTAACTTAGGCATTAACTATTCTTCTTTCCAATATGAAAGCGGAGAGAATAATTTGCAGCAATCCCTCCTTTAATTTAAGCCACTAATGTATGTATAAAATATACTGGTATTTTTTCCAAATTTATACAAATACTTTACTATCACATGTGATGCATTATATAGCAACATTAATTTGAATGTAAAAATATTGGCTTACGGCTCCTTCAATTAATTTATTACACCTAGATTTGATTAATTGCAAATCAATTTATTTTGATGTGTAAACTTCACTCAAATTTTTTGTAGGAATAACTTTGTCTATAAATATAATGATCTTATGATCTCATTGAACATAAATTATCACAAGATATACCTTTTTTTTTTGTGACAATTTTTAAATTAATCTTGAAGTTATAAAAAGTCCCTAATTCTTATAGATGTATCGTTAATTTATTTGACTCCAATCTCCTCCTGTGAAGATTATTTTTATCTTTTCTTTGAGGTGATTTCACACTTTAGAAAATTTATTTCTTTTTAGTTATTTGACATCCCCCTTTTGTGAATTGGCTTCACCTTTTCTAGAGATGGCATCTACATTGATAACAAGATTGTCCTTTTCTTTTCAACTTGGACTACTTTCTTTCTAAAAACTCAATATTTCCTCAAATATTTTTAGGAACTCCATTTACATTTAGGACAAGCAATTTCTTTGGATATAATTTTTCCTTATGATAGATTTCTCGTGCCAAATCGTAGTGGATTCCTTTTTCTTTTAAAGAAAAAGGAAACTTCATAAACTATGCTTTTCTTATTTTCTTGCATCACCTATATCTTATTTTATTTTAAATATATTACCATCTAAACATGGCCTAAAAGGTTGTGACAATAAATAAAGAAAATTAAATAAAAACATGAATTACTCAAAAAGTAGAATAAATATTCTATTCATTCAAAGTAATTATACCCACTTCTTGATTGAGTGATCAAGGATAAACTATTCAATAGATGATAAATGAAGACTTCATTACAAACACATGAAAAGATATAAGTCTTGAAAGTGTCAAAGAGTAATATAGTTTATCATGAAATTCTACATGAAAATTACAAACTCTATAATACTCTTCTAACTTCATGCAAACACAATTTTTAGAGACATAGTTTCAACTGAGAGATTAACTACAATTCTTCCCACTTAACATTTTATTCAAACTGGAGTAATTAATTTCCAATTATCATTGTAGAAATTGGACTATGATAGTACTCAAACAAACTAGTTGCACTAATTCTTGTAGGATTGAATTTATTTATTAATTTGGTGGAGCTTCTTTAATGGTGTTAAGGATCTGGAGCTCCAGGAATTTGTCTCTTACATTGAAGTTTTGGCTTCATCTTTCTTTGTTCCAACAATCTAGATTGCCCATTTTCTTGAATGTCAATTTCCTCCTGTATAAAATACTTCAATTAGCCTTATTTTAGTATTGAAAAACTAAAATCAATTGGAAATATAATTGGTTTCCAAGAAAACCTTTGATAGAGCTTGGTCACTAGTAGAGTTTATAAGAACACTTTTAGTGATGCCTTCATTGTGTTGTTCTTTCAAGTATTCAATACTTGACCTACCCCCTGTATTAGAAAAATATTAGAAGATTAAAATAGACTTTAGCTCTGTTAAATAATCAAAATTGGTAACAAAAACTTTTTAATTAAAAATTAATATTTTCATACATGTAAATCATAACTAGAGCTAACCAATAATAAAAGTATTTAGCTTTGCATATACAAATTTCATAACTAAATCTAATCCATTATTAGATCATTTTAGATGAAAGTGATAAATTTTTAAAAATAATTTGTTTTAGTTATTTGTATTAATTAGTTATTTAGAAAATAATTTTTTTTATTGCTATGCAATTTTATAAAATAATCCTTTAATGTTCAAAAGTGCATCTAAAAAGACTTTGAAATATATAAACACCTTTCAATTTTCCTTTGCTTGATATTATTCTCCATTCTTCACTATTAAGTCTCTTACATTAAACTCTTATCCACTAAAATAATATTACAGCTATATACAAATTCTATTCATAAAATTAGTTTACATTTGTAATGGCACTCCTACTTCATCCTTTAGAAATATGTGTTTCAATACTTTGTAATATCATTATGAATCTTACATTATACCTTTCCATTTCCCTTTCCTTCATATTATTCTCCATTCTTCACTATTAAATTTCTTACATTAGACTCTTGTCCACTAACATCTATTACAATTATATACAAATTCAATTCATAAAATTATTTTACATTTGTAATGACACTCCTACTTCAGCCTATAGTTCATAAAATTAGTTTACATTTGTAATGACACTTCTAATTCATCCAGAAATATGTATTTTAAAAAATTACTAATATCTTTATGAATCTTGAACTTTATTTTAATAATAAAAAGAACTGTAATTGATAATCAAATTATTAATAAACATAATCAGATCTGTATAGACAGTTCACCCAAATTATGAAAAATAGCCAAATGTCCACCAATTCCTAAACAAAATGTACTGGTTCGTAATACTTGAAATAAAGAAATGAAAGAAACCGTGCTGAATCCTTCATGTTAACTAGATAATTAACAAAAGTCCACCAATTTTTAAACGAAACGAATACATTCAAAATATTTGGAATTAAGAAGCAGAAAAGAAGTTGTTCTTGCTTCATTCTTCCGGACTTAATTATTGCCTAAAAGTCCCCACGATTTCTGAACAAAATGTTTTCATTCAAAATATGTGAAATTAAGAAGCAAAGGATTAGGGCTTACGTATTCCTGCTGGTTTCCCGCAGCCACGAGAGAATGTTGGCTGAAGTAATGAGACAGCAATTAAAAACAACATCGTCGCAAATTCAAAGCGTCCATAGAAGGCCATTGATCTCTCTCTACTTTTATCTCTGACTACAACTACAAAGACTCTCCAAACTCTCGGGCTCTGGCGAGCTGATTATCTCTTGGGTGCATTTCGCAATGAAGGGATGCGACTTATATAGACGTAAATTTGCAAAAACAAATTGCTTAAAAATTGAAGGAAATGATAGAAAATGTTGAAAGCTTTTAACCACCACAAACAATTGTTATCGTTTAATAAGACTCCTATTAAAGGTCTTCCTCTATATTTAACACTATTATCCGCCACAAAACCTTGTATCATTATAAGCTGTCATCAACTCATATTTATGGAGGCGTACCAGAGAAACCACTGTGTTAGTCGGTAAAGACTGTCGGCTTGAAGTTGCTGTACCAGAGAAAAACGACGTTGAGTTAGCAACTGCCGCAAGTTTTTATTGTTATTATCTTGCACTGGTGCTAAGGGTTGGTCACTTGGGCCTCTCCTATTGCATTTGGGACCATACTACCTCTCGTTCGGGGACCATTATCAAACATTTCTTATATTTTACCGGCTCCCACATGGAGGGTGTTGGGGTAGGGTTAAAAAAAGGTCACTCGAACAAAATTCAAACTTCTTTTACTCGAACTCTAGGAATTGCAATTTTACCCGTATCGAAAATTATAATTAGGTGATTGAAATTGTATGGACGTTTTTAAATTTTTATATTGAACATCTTAAGTTTAACATTAAAATTAAAATTATTATATTTTATCTTTTATAAAAATTATAGAATATGTTGAAGAGATATCAATCTTAAAATGTTTATCTTAGTTAAATCATATTGATTCATAATAAGAGATAATTTTCAATTTCATGTTGATCAATATTCACATAAAAAGGTGAATGGATACAATACAACACTACTAATTTTTGTTTTAGTTGGTGTAATTTCTTTTGTTTCAAACCGTGTGTCCTTATTCTACACACATGAGCAAATATGTATTTTTTTTCTAAAGATAGATATGCTAGTAACACTCATATTTGTGCCTATAGATAAAGAAGACACTATTCATCAGTATTTGGTGGTAACATGTTACTTCAAGCAAATAATCATACATTTTATTAATTAAAATGTCACATTTATACCCTCAAAACATTAGTTTTTGACAAAATATATATTTAATTACTTGATTAACAAGTCTTGGATAAGCCACCCTCAATTCATAACAAAGAATGAGTTTTTTTTACATAAAATTGCATTTTAATTATTTGATTATTAAACATTTGATAAGTTACCCTTACACTTGTAAATCACCATTGCAACTCTATATTAATGGGGTGAGGACTTAGAATATAAGTAATGAAGCAAGAAAAACATTGTTGAACTAGAATATTAAAGATTAAAGTTGAAACATATATCCCTTCCAACACAACCAATTTTTGTTTAAGTTGTTATAATTTCTTTTGTTTTGAAGGGTGTCTCCTTATTCTAAATACATGCACAAATATATAATTTTTTTCTAAAGATGCATATGTTAGTAACATTCGTAGTTGCACCTATAGATAAAGAATACATATTCATGAATATTTTAGTGGTAACATGTTATTTTAAGATAATAATTATATAGTTGATTAATTAATATGTCATATTTGTATCCTCAAAACATAATTTTTTGACACAAATTTATGCCTCATTGCTTGATTAATAAGCCTTTGATAAGCCACCCTCAATACATGAAAAAATAGGAGTTTTTGACATAAATTTGCATTTTAATTAATTGATTATTACGCCTTTGATAAGTCACCCTTACACCTATAAATCACTATTGCAACTTTATATATAATGGGGTAAGCACTTAGATTATAAACAATGATGCAAGAGAAACATAGCCAAACTAGAATAAATAAGATTAAAGTTGAAACATATATGCCTTACACCTATAAACAACCATTGTACCTTTATATTAATAGGATGACCACTTAAAAAAATCGATGAACCAAGAAAAAAATTAAAATAAGAATATTAAAGATTAGGTTTGAAACATATATCTCCTACAACTGTAACTCATCATTGCATATTTATATTAATGGGATGATCATTTTCAATACAACCAATGAAGTAAAAAAAAACCAAATCAATGAAATCTTTAAGAATAGGGTTGAAATAAATACCTAGTACAATTCATCTTCAAGATTTGATTCCCTATATTATATCTTATATAGAATTTATATATCCTCTTAGTCTTATCTATATTATATAATAAAAATATCAACCTTTTATGTTATGATTGACTATAACAATATAAAATATTCTAAGAAAATTGCATGTATGTGTGTGAGTGTGGGTATGTGTATACATATATGTATATATCCATATTTATAAAATATCTATGTATGTAGGACTTATGTGATGTATACATAGATGATAGCTAAAATGTTATAAAAGCTAATAGTTATTTTAAATTAATACAAGTAAATTTATTGATAGAAATGTACATGTTCATTTATATTTCACCATGAAGGCTTTGACAAGATATTCTTACATATATGTCTTTTCATACACCTATAAGCAACCACTACACTTTTATATAAATAAGGTGGCCACTTACACTATGACCAAAGAAGCAAAAATATATATAGTAAAAAATAGATTATTAAGATTAGGGTTGAAAAATAAATCCCCTACACCTATAAGTGATATTTTCACCTCTATATTTAATTAGATAACAACTTTGAAAAGAGCAATAAGGAAATAAAAATATCAATTAAATTGAAAAGTTAAACAATAGGGTTCAATAATATGACTATTAGAATTGATCTTTAAGATTTTACTCTCTTTTTGTAACTTTAAAATATAGTTTTATATTCTCTTAATGTCATCCATTTTAACAACATATCTTAATCACCTCTTATCTTATATATTTATAAATTAAATATAAAAATGATACTAGTTGTATTTATTGATAATAATGGTCATATAAATGAAATATTTTATTTATTTAGTAACCTCATAATTTTTTAATTTCATATATTTCCTTGACTTTTGAACTCATTGATTTTATACTTTCTGTATAGAATAGAATTTTTTAAAAGAGTTTGAGATTATTTTTTAATTTTTTAAAAATAAATTTATTAAGAACATAAATAGGAAAATGATGGATTCCTTAGATATGAGCATCAAAGGAACAACAAGTGGATTGGAGAGAAGAAAGTTGATAATACAATAATTTACATTAAAAGAGGTGAAGAAAATTGTCATTATTCGATGGTGCCAACAAGACTTTGAGTCAACATTTTGGTCAAAAAGTAGAACCATTTTCTTTTTCTTTTTTCATAAATTCAGCATGCTTGACAAGAATATTTGAAGCACTTAGAGATTGAATCTCAAAAATGTCAATAATAGAATTCATATTACTCAATTTCTACATTGAAACTATGTAGTTCATTAAATACCTAGATGGTGCAAATCATAATTTAATAGATCTTGAATAAAAAACCATTTTTTTCAGAAGTTACCTTTGTCACACATCCATATGAAATTTTTTTGAAGGACCCAACTCATTCCCATATCATTGACATGAATATGTAGATCATGTTTGAATGAAGTAAGTAATGCATGCACCACAATGCAAATCTAAACCAAGTTCATTTCAACACACTTTCCACTGAGAGCTAGTAATGAATATATATAAAATTATTACCTAAATTTAGTAGCACTTATGTTACATTTTCTTTCCAATTTAATAAATAATTGACTTTTATTAATAATTTAATTATGTCTAATTTATTTATTTATATGTTAATTAAAAAATCTACAACTCTCTAATGACATAATTTTTTTTTAAATTTAAAACATGTCATATTGTATGCTTCACCTGTTATGAAATAAAAATAGATATTTATTAAATTTTAGACCAATTTATGGTTGTTAGATATAAATGTATTTAATATTAAAAATAAGTTTTAAATACCTCATTATTAATAAAATCTTACACATAAAATCTAAGCATGAGTCTTATATGTAGAATCCTATAAAATAATATTATCATTTTACTTTGGTTAGATTGGTCATGCAAATGCCTACTTTTTATCTTTTTGTAAAATTTTCAGACTTCTATAAGGTTTTTAAATATTTTTTTTTATAAAATAGATCAAGTTCTTTAAAAGAAATAATTAGTAGTTTAGAAACTAAATTCAGCTTTCTATAGATTATATTATTACATTTTTTTGATATAATGTCTATAGCTTATCAATTTTTTTACGTACAGTTCCCTAATTTTACTTCTATGAAATTTTAGTGTGACTTGAGTGCTTACTTTGACCCACCATGATCTTCAATATAGCCAAGCAAAAGGGAGGACTAGATGTCTCAAGAAAATAAATCATTCATTTATCTTATAATATTTGAAATTAAAATCTCTAATTAATTTTATTTCTCTAAACACATGTAAAACTATGATATTCTAGATTTAAGTTTTTCTTTAGGAGATGATATACTAGCTATAAGGTGCCACCCTTAACTATGACCTAATATAACTCCATTTTATTGGCTTTAAAAATGTCATGGAAGGATGATACAATCTCCAAAAAATGAATGATCTACACACAAAGATAAATTCCATTTACAGACACAAATTTCCTATAATAGTTCTACATGATTTCCTTCCATCCTCCCACGTCAAAGGTCAAGTGAAAGAAACTACCCAAAATAATTCTTAACAAAATGGGTAGAAGGAAAAATAGGGTAAAACTATTAATAAAATAATAAATGTGAACTTAATTAATGATTTTAGGCTTCTTTATATTGAATAATTTCTACCCTAGCTAGTTAGATCCAACCCAACTTTCATGTATTAATTTGAGAAAGATGAAATATATTGTAGCCAAACGATTATTTTGACATTCTATTAACAATCTTTATTTTCATTGTGAATTATATTGAAAGAGAACATACTTTGTAGTATAATGAATAAATATTAGCAAAAAATTAAAATCTCTTATAAATAACTTCAATGCATGAATCCATGACATGCTAAATAGAGAAAATGTTGAAAAGAAATAATTATAAACCACCACATAGAATATTAATGGAGAAAGAGACTATTATATAAATAGTTCTATGTCTATAAATCAATGACATTAATTCATCCTAATGTTTCTAAATACTTTTGAGAGTGAAGATTTTTTAAATCTAGATGGGCTCTCTCACATGTTGAGAAGAGTGCCCAAATCAATCTATTCTTAAGGTAATCTACTAGAAAGAGGAGCTTATGCAACTCCTATTAACATTTTTATCGGCTCCATTTCCTCTATGGAGTTTCTAATTTATTTGACACAACATAATATTTGTTCATGGTAGGCTAAAAGAAGGCCACACTTCCTCAAATCCCAACACATGAAAAAATACTCCTAAAAAACTCAATGAGAAACCTAGTCAACATCAATGAAAATTTGAGAAAATCATAGAGTAGTTTTTCAATATTTAAATAAGAATATTTTGAAAGCACCAAAAATGAGGAATTGTCAACACGAGTCATAACTAAGATTTTAGAGGAAAATTCAAACTTACCATCCAAGTAAATACACTTAGTTATACAATAGTTAAAATTTTTATAAATTGTTGAAGTAAAAACTTTCCAAAAAGAAAGAGAAACCTAAGAGAAAATGGTGTTACAAAAAATTGTCTATTCAATTGAGTTATAATAAAATGATCTAACCAACTTTCTCAAGAAAGAAAAAAGTGCCTACAATAAGCAATCTAAAAAATAAAATATTTGAAAATATTATTTTTATCCTTAATATTGTGAATGAAAAAAAATAGTCATTAATAAAATTGTCATTCGTCAATTAACTTTGAAATTTGGTAAAATTAAATTCCTTTACTAGAGAATAAAAAATTGCATCAACTAAAAATATCCAAAAGCTTCAAAAGTGAGAAAATTGAAAGATAAAAAGAAGAGTTGTACTTTAAGAGTCCAAAATATTAATATTCTAAAATGTTGTAACTAAGGTGAATTTAAATAACAATTAAATAGAAAATACACATTTCTTTTAGGAAATCAAAATTCAACCTTAATTGGTAATATACTGACACTAAAATTAACTCATTTATAATTACTCATTAATAAAGAAGAAAATACAAATTCACAATGAAAATGACAATGATTGTAAAAGCGAAACACTTATTGACTAGGTGGTCAAGGAGCAATTAATCAAAGGATAATAGAGAAAATGATGAATTGCAATGGCTTCACTCATAGAGGCATTGAATATAACAAATATTATTAAACCTTATTGTGTGATTTCACACATGAATAATAAATTCTACAATAATCATGAAACTTTTATTATAGACAACTAATTCTAATGTAGATCTTAACTATTGTTCTTTCCAACTCTTCGTGAAAGTATAGGGATGTATTTCCAACAATTCCCTCTTTGATTTTAACCATTGACACATATAATATAAAATAACTATATTTCATTCCAACTTTAGTGAGACACTATTCTACTATGATGCTTTGTAAGAAACCTTCAATTTGAATGGAAAATTCTTGGCTTCTAGCTCCTTCAAGCCTTTTATAAGAGCTAGATTCGATTTATTGTAAATCAAGTTGTTTTTATATGTAATCCTCCTACAGCTTAAAACTTTGTAGGAATATCTTTTTTTCATAAAGATAACAATCTTCTAATCTTATTGACAATGAATTCTTACAAGTTGTATTTCCACTATTTTTGGACAATTTTATCAACGAATCATTAGGTTATTCAAAATCCCCAAATCTTCTAGTTCATTTGTTAATTCCTTTGACCTTAATCTCCTCTTATGAAAATTAATTTTATCTTTTCCTGAAAGTGGCTTCACACTTTCAAAAAATTATTCCTTTTGGATTCTTTTGATCTCCTTTTGAGAGTTGGCTTCACCTTTTTAGAGATGGCATCTCCATTGATAAAAAGATTTTCTTTGTCCTTTCAATTTGGACTACTTCATTCTCAAAATTGGGCATTTCTTCACACATGGTGAGTGACCCCATTTATATTTAGGCTAATAAGTTTTCTTTGGATCAGATTGGTCTTTATGGTTGTTTTCTGAAGAAAATGGAAACTTTATTAACTTTGATTTTATTCTTTCATTGCAACATCGATCTCTTCTTCTATTTAAAATTTGTAACCATCTAAACATGACCAAAAAACTTGTGACAACAAATAAAGAAACTGAAATAAAAATAAAAATGAATCAAAAAGTTGATAAAACATTCTATCCACTAAGAGTAATTATACACACATCTTGATAGAGTGATCAAGGATAAACTAGTCAATAAATTATAAATAAAAACTTAATTAGAAAAACTTCAATATATACATAGCTCTGGAAAATATCAAAGATTTATAGATTTTATCATGCAATTCTACATGCAAATTATAAACTCTAAAATTCTCATGTAACTTCAGGCAATCCTTAAACATCACACAGAAAGGAAAAAATTAAGCTTGAAAAAATAAGTCAACTTTGAATATTTAACACTTTTAGCTTAAGAATCAAGTCTTAGTGTGTGATGTTTAAGAAATTCCATAACTACATGCAAAAACTATTTTAGACAACCAGTTTTAACTTGTACATTAACTATTATTCTTCCCACTTGACGTTTCATACAAACTAGAGAAAATAATTTCCAACTTTCATTGTGGAAATTGGACTATGATAGGACTCAAACAAAGTCTAGCATGAGTGGATTTATTTATTATTTGATTGAGATTCTTTAATTGTGATCAGGATCTAGACATGCAGAAATTTGTCTCTTACATTGAAGATTTGACTTCATCTTTCTCTCTTTCAACAATCTAGATTGCCCATCTTCTGGATGCCGGTTTCCCCTTTGTATGAATCAACTGATTTGAAATTCACATAAAATACTTCAATTAGTTTTCTTTTAGAATTGGAAAATTAAAATCAAATGGAAATATAATTGGTATCTAGAAAACTTTTAAAAGAACTTGGTTGCTACTGGACTTTATAAGAAGACTTACAGTAATGCCTTCATAGTGTTGTACCTTCATGTACTCCATGCTTAATGTGTATTTCATGCTTAATATGTCCCCTGTAGAAGAAAAATTATAGAAGATAAAAATAGATTTTACATTTGTTAGCTAATAGAAATTATTTCTAAAACTAAACATTTTTCCATTTTAATTAACTAACAAAAGAACCGTTCCTAATTTCTCACGTTAACTAAATAATCAAGAAAAAATCAACCAATTTGAAAACAAAATGCTGAGAAGCAGAGAAGTTGTGCTTACTTATTTCTTCCTGACTTGATAATCGACTAAAAGTCCCCACGATATCTGAACAAAATGTATGCATTCAAAATATTTGAAATTAAGAAGCAATGGAGAAGTGCTTACTTTTTCCTGCTGGCTTGCAGCAGCCACAAGAGATAAGAAACAACATAGTCGCAAATACAAAGCGTCTATAGAAGGCCATCGATCTCTCTCTACTTTCATATCTGATCACTGCAACTTAAAAATATTCTCTTGGGTGGATCTCTCAACGAAGTTAGACGAGTTATAGAGACGTAAATTTGTTAAAAATTGAAGGAAATGATATAAGATGTTGAAAGCCATTAACCTCCACAAACAATTGGTAGCAATTTAGATAATAAAAACCTTGTACATTAAGCGTAATAGAGAATCTACTTTGTGTTCGTCAGCAAACACTTCCGGCTTGAAGTTAGAACGAGAGAAAAACGACCTTCAGATAGTAATTGCCGTAAGTTTTTATTGTTCTCTTTCTGTGCCGTAGTAATTGCCGTAAGGAAAAACCAAATTGCTTACATTAGAAGTACATTGAGACAATTCACCACATCATTTTCCCCTTTTTTCATTTCTATCCCACTCTTGAAGTTACTTGGGCGTGCCTTTAACAAATTCATTTTATTTTCTACGGTGCATTTGGGAGGCACCTCCCATTTAGTTTTAAATTGTAAATTGCTAATCGTTTATAAATAATTTATCTTCGTGCTTTGACATACAATTTGTACACATATATGAGGTTTCAGACCTTGTTGGGGGACAATGATCAGACATTCGAAAATGGTAAACCGACGGTTTTAGGGATATTTTCCCGTTCCCAGATGGAGGGTGACGGGATACGCGAAAAAAAAGTCACAAGAATAAAACTGAAACTTCTTTTAATCGAGATCTAGGAATTGTAATTGTTCCCGTATCTTAATTGAAATCTATACCTTGGAGATTGAAATTTTATGGACTTGTTTAAATTGTTTTTAGTGCAGCATCTTTAATTTAATATTAAAATGTTAATTACTGTATTTTATCTTTTATAAAAAAAACTTATATATATATATCTCATTCTTAAGGTGTCTATATCATAAGTCATATTAATTAATAAAAATAATAGTTTTCAATTTCATGTTTATTAATTATCATATATAAAGGGGAATGGACTCAATACAACGCAACAAACTTTTATTTTAGCTGTTGTGATTTCTATTGTTTGAAGGGGTGTGTTATTGTAAATACATACATAATTTTTTAATTTTTTTAATTTTTTTTAAAGATAGATATGCTAGTAGCATTCATAGTCGCACCTATAAATAAAAATGACTTAGTATTCATCAATATTTTAGTAGTAACATGTTATTTTAAGATAATAATTATAGTTTTCACAAATTAAAATGTCACATCTATACCCTCAAAACACAAGTTCACATTTAATTGTCAATTTAGATTTTAATTATTCGATTACTAAGGCTTTGATAAGTCAGTTGTACATACATGTTAACCTTTACACCTAGAAATCATCATTGCACCTATATTTAAATGGGGCAAGCACTCATAATATAAGCAATGAAACAATAAAAACACAGTCAAATTAGAATGCTTAGACCAAAGTTGAAACATATGTCCCTTACAAATGTAAACAATGACTGTACCTTTATAAAACAATCAATGAAGCAAGAAAAACATAATAAACAAGTGCCAGATAGTGGCATGTACTTGCCTTGTTGTTATTAATTGTATTTGTAAGTATTCAATACAAATTGTAATTTTTTAAATGAATTTATAATAAATTTAATTTAATGTAATTCAAATATTAGAAAATAAAAAATAATTATTGTGAAAAATGAAAAAAACAATTATATAATTAATAATTTCTCTAAGCATAATTAAAAATAAATAAATAGAATAGTGTAAAAACTCATTATACTCTTATTACCTCATTGGTAGTTGTAAATAAATTTTACTTTAATGCTTACACATCTTGTAAATACATTCTCATATATAAAACTTGACTTATATATTCTTTTGATGAAAATAATCTTTACAAAGTACAAAAAAAAAATGACCATGTTATTATTATATTTATTAAGATTTATTTTATTTTTTCTAAATTTGATTAACAAAAACTTATTCAGAGAAACTAAATATAATATAACTATTAACATGCAATTCTTATTTTACCTTCAATCTAGCCAAAACTATTGCATTATGGAGAACTACTGATAAAAGTGCTCCTATAACACAAAATGAGTTGATCCAATCATATAATTTGTACGAAATATAAAATTTATAAAATAATAAAAAATCTTTAGAAATATTTTAATTATTCACAAATCATTACTTGTGATTGGTGGATAGATTTCAAACTAATTCTATAATTGTGCAAACTGAATGCAATAGTACTAGCCTATGGCAAGTGCAATAAAAGTATTAAAGATTAAAGTTGAATCATATATCTCCTACACCTGTAAATCATTATTGCATCTTTATATTAATGGGATGACCACTTACAATACAACCAGTGAAGTGGCAAAATAACAAAATCAATGCAATCTAAGAGATTGAGGTTGAAATATGTATACATATTACAATTGATCTTCAAGATTTGATTCTTTACATTCTAACTTATTAAAAAAAATTATATTCTCTTCATCTTATCAACATTTTTTTTTATAAAAATGGCAACATTTCATGTAAAGATCGACTATGCCAGTAACATATATTCTATTAAAATTGTGTGTGTGTGTGTGTGTATACAATGTATGTATGTATGTATGTATGCATGCATGCATGCATTTAACCACACACACAAATATGTAAATGTGTGTTTGTACATACACATACATACATATTATTCTAAAAATTAATATGTGTTTGTGGATTTTAAAGATTATTATTATTCTAATAATATGAGGGAAATATTTTCAAGATGTATGTGATGTATATATAGATAATGGTTAAGCATTTAGAAAATTTAATAATTATTATAATATGAGATAAGTAAATATACTAATACAAATATTATTTTCATACACTTGTAAATAACCATTACCCATTTATATAGATAAGGTGACCACTTACACTATAAAGAGAGAAACAAGACAAATAGAGTAAAAAAAATAGATTGTTAAATATCAAGGTTGACACCTATAAATGCTTGTTGGAGCTTTATACTTAATTGAGTAACCACTTAAAATATGAGCTCTAAAGCAAGAAAACTATTTTAAAAAAATCAAAAGTTAAAAATTATGGTTGAATAATATGTCTATTATAATTGATCTTGAAGATTATTTTCTCTCTTTTTAACATTGAAATATAGTTTTATATTCTCTTGATATCATCCATATATATATAGATATATATATATATATATATATTCACCTTTCATATTATATATTTAAAATTACATATAAAAATAATATCAGTCTTGTATATTGATATTATTGTTCACATACATGTAATATTTTTTGATTTGATAATCTTATAATTTTATAATTTGGTGTGTTGCATGGATTTTGAATTGTTAAAGTTTAGATATTTTGTGTAGAATATAAGCATTTGGATAATTTTAAATTATTTTAAATAAATTTATTAAGATAATAAATAGGAAAAGGATGAATTCATTAAGAAGAGAATGTGCGAGTATGAGGTGAAGAATGAGAAGATTGAGAAATCTGAATGTTTAATGATTTTTCTTGGAAGAGATGAAGAAAGCTCTCTTGAAATAGAATATGATGATGCTAACAAGAGGTCAAGTACACTTTTTAATCAAAAGTTGAATTGTTTTTCTTGTTTTCTCAAATTCAATATGTTTAAAAAGAACATTTTAACCACTTAGAGAATGAATCTAAAAAATGATATTAATAAAATTTGTATTACTCAAATTCTACTCTCCAAATATGTAATTTATCAAATACCTAGATGGTGCAAATCAAATTATTTTAGATATTGAAACAAAAACCTAATAGAAACCTTGCTCTAATATAAAGAAACCCACCCAAATCGAAGGTGGATTAAAAAATTGCTCAAAGGAGTTTTAACTTAAACTAGAACTAGGTCCTCTCCAAAGAAAAAGCTCTTGAGATAAATAGGGGTTCTAAAATTACTAATAGAACCTTCCTTGAACTTTGAAAATTTACAGTCAGATAGAGATGTCCATTGCTTTTAGTATCACCTTCTTGAACCTCTTTAACTTGAAAGTACTTAGGATATAACCCACTTTACTATAAGAATCTCAAATAATTTAAGGGTCCTCAAATAATGGTTGAACAAGAAGGTATCATGTAGCTTTGGAAAATAAACCCAAACATGAAACCTACAAGCTTTTGTGAGAGGGTTAAAAGTATTCGACCACCTTCCAATATATAGAAGATTCATTTGTAAAAAAACAAGGGCCAGTAAGCATAGTTCTAGACAAGTCCACCAAAGAAGAAAATAAAAAAAATTAAAAAGAGGTCATTTAACATTATAATTTAGTGAACTTATCCATCAATCATATAAATTTAAAGGATCCATCTTCACATACTATATATAAAGGGATGATATCCTCAAAATTTCTCAACAAGTGAGTGTGTCAACCCTATCACATACTCATTAACAAGAAGATTTGACCAATAATGAATTCAATTTCTCTTTCATGACATAAAGAGTATAACAAAAATAATAGCTATTACATCCCAAATAAGTACTAGATAATGCACAATATGAGCATCTACCTCTATAATCAAAAAACATGGTTCATTCAAACCCTTTGGACAAGGAAGGACAATAATGACATAATATGGGGTGTAAGTATGATGGTAAAAAAATCAATGTTTACAAGGAGAATAAGTCAAAATTTTCTCTAAAATCCCCATGGACTTTGGAGAAGAAGAAAATACTAAATCCAAATATCTTTATTTAATGATAGAGATGATGAAATGACATCCTTAGAGAATTTGAACTAAAAGATATTGTCCTTTTGTAAAATATAGAGGAAAAAAATATTTATTTTTCAAACTCAAAAGAGGATAACCACCATATTAAGCCACATTCCCTCTAGATAATTTTTTTCCTTAACATGTATAAACTTTATCTAAATGAAGACATTGTTTTATTTAAATCATCTTCTAATTTAGTATATCCTATGAGATCTAATGATACTCATCATTGAGATAGACTATAGGATTTTTACCTTCATCATCATAAAAAAAAGAAAGAGATATATACTGGATATAGATGAAGGAAAACAACATTCCATTTTATAGAAAGAATGTCAATAGGGCTACTATAGTATTTTCAATAGCCATTACGCTCAAATGAACTATATAAACAAGGGTGTTGGGCACCCGATCTACAACATCATGAAATCTAACTCTTCTATCTTCATCTGTGGTTTTCCCATCTTCTACAACATAAAAAATAGAACTTATTTCTCTTTATAAATATTATATCTTTCCTTGTAGACAAAATAGTTAAAAAGATCATAGCCATACCTAGAGGCAAGTTACATCTCCCTTTTGAAATTTCCCTCTTTTGGATTTCACATTATTTGTTCACAGTTTGACTTACATTCTCACCTTATTTTAGGAAATTCTATAAAGCCTCCTTGTAATACCCTTTAAGTTCATTAAAAAAATGCACTCCTTCATTACATATAGTTGTTTCCATATCATTAGTCTAGATTGTTACTTATAAAGAGGTGTTACACATGGACAATGCTAGTATATTAGTCGTACCATATTTTTTATTGAAGGAAATAGTTATCCACAATATTTA
Organism: Cupressus sempervirens; assembly: GCA_028749045.1. Classification (NCBI taxonomy): domain Eukaryota; kingdom Viridiplantae; phylum Streptophyta; class Pinopsida; order Cupressales; family Cupressaceae; genus Cupressus; species Cupressus sempervirens. The sequence continues at coordinate 172,400,080 of CM053784.1, forward strand.
TATCCAATTAAATATTTCTTCCTTATTTTTAACATATTTGATGTATATTAGAAAATTAATCAAATAGTCCACTCTATCATATGATATCAGAGTCAATGAATATCTATGGGAGATTAAAATCATATTTGATGAAGATATGACTAAATATATTGCTATTCTATGAAAAACTTTTTTGGGTCATAGATTTTGATTTGACAGTCCTTTTCTCTGAAATCTTAAACATGATTAAATTACAAGAAGTTATTTTTATATTTAACCAAGCCCAGCTTTATAAGTGGCCATTTTGACATTTTGAGGAGATGGAAATTCTATTTGGTTCTCCAATATTAGCTTAAATTAGTGTATTTTTCACAATGGGTTTTACCATGGAGGAAACTTCATAGTTAAGCACTCTTAAGATGGAGTAGTACTGGGATCAGTGACCTCCTAAGAAGTTTTAGTACTTAACCTTTGTGAGAATCACCTAGATCCAATGAGTTTTAAGTGTTCCATTTATTCTCATGAGAGATGGATTCATGTTGAATCACTATTCATGAAATATGGGTCAATGAGTTTGACTCAAAAACTACATAGCTAAATACTGATAGCAATATCATAATTTGACTTGCTATAGAAATCATCCACTACTTATCAATTAATGATCCTAAGGTGATTTCTAATAAGTATTTCATAAGTCATAACAATTGGTCAAGGTTTTTCAAATTAGGTTTCAAGGAGAGTGGGTTTAGCTATGGAGGAAACTTTATAGTTAAGTGTGCTCAAGCTAGAGTACTACTAGGATGGTTGACCTCCCAAAAGTCCTCATGCTTCACCTGTGTGAGCATCACCTATATCCATTAAATGATAAGTGTTCCATTTATTCTCATTAGATATGGATTTGTGTTGAATCACTGCTCATGAAATATCAGTCAATGAGTTTGACTCAAAAGCTACATAGTTAAATCCTAATAATAATATCACAATTTATAGAAAGTGTTCTTTTAAATAAGTTAAGAATCATCTATTTAATTTTAATTTTATTTATAAATTATTACCATATAAGATCTAGGAAGGTTTAGGGAAAAATCTAGGTTGATGGGAATACTAGTTCACAAATTTTGACCAATTTCTACCTTAATGCCTCCTCACATCACCACCAAATCCAAAAATAAGGTATCCTTAAAAACCTAGCCAGTTAATCCTATCACATTTGTTAAAACCTAGCCAGTCAATCCTATCACATTTGTTATGAGAAGAAGCTTGACTAAGAGTTGACAAATATTTTATTTCTATTCTTACAAAATGGGTACAATAATAAGCAAATTTCTAGGCATTTAAACTCATCCAAATCTTATTTGGCCTCATCTCCTAAACTTTCCCAACCTTTGCCCCTCTCTATCACTTGAATTCCTTATATTGAGGGAATGTTTTAGAAAATTATAAATATCATTCTTTAAAATTCCCTTCAGTGTTATTTCAAACCTTTCTTAGTGTTAAGGAGCTACATTCAACTCTAGTGTCTACAAGTGTTTTTTTCATGTAACCAACCCCACATATGTGAGATGGGTCACTCAATTCAATACAAGAGTTCTACAGAACATGGTGTTGACATTAGACATGAGTGAACAAACAAATCATCCCTAGCTAAGCACTCCTTATCTACCAACAACCTTATTTTCTTAGAGAGAACCCAAGTTCATTTTAGAGAAGACAATTTTATCAAGAGGAAGCTTAAAGAAGATATCAATATTTTTAACCATCCCTCCAACCTCAACCAAGATGATGGGTGGAGCATCAAATATTCTTGGGATCTATTATTATCTAGGATTATATAGGATCTCTCTACTCCCACCCCCTCTTAGTTCTATTATTACACAGACTTGCATAAGATCTACATCCCTTCTTTTTCTCTCTCACATCCTATAGGCTCTCGTGAAGACTTCTCAATAGTATTCATTTTTGGGGCTTGTTGGTCATTTATTATCTTCTTCTACTTTCTCTCTTTTGTTCCCTTTTGTGCTTATTTCTTCAACTTAGTAACCTTGTGCCAGTTGGTGTGCTAGTGTGTGTGATTGTTGTTTTGTAAGTGTAATTTTTATTTCATTTTACTTTTCTTTTTGATATTTTGATGTTTTGTTATTTTTATTTTTATTTTGGTGTTTTAATACATAAATATTTTTCTTCATTTTTATTTATGTATTTTCGACATATATGTAAAGTCATTTTCTTTGTCATTTTTTTGTTTTATTTTCTATTTATATGTAGATTTTTCAATTGCGCGTGTGTATGGATATATATGCATCTATATATGTGTACATATGTACATACCTACACGCATATACACATACATGATGCACACATACATACATACATACATACATACATACATACATATATATACATATATATATATATATATATATATATATATATATATATATATATATATATATATATATATACACACACATACATAGATACAATTAAATTAAATAATATTAAAAAATTTTAAAGTAAAGTAAATAACTATTAAATTGACATTTTTTAATCTACCACTTCTTTAATATTTTTACATATAATTATTTAAATAAAAGTAAAAAAAAAAATTCTAAATAAAAAATATTTATTTAAAATTTATCTTAAAGAAACATAAAAATATTTCACAAAATACAAATATTCTTTATTATATTTTAAATGATATCCACTTTTGCCTCCCACTTATAATACTCTGTGATTTTTTCAAATTCAAAACTAACTACTCTTCTTTTTTCAAAATTTACTAGTCTTTTAAATATTTACTCTATCAAGTTTACAGACTATTGATTCCATAAAATTGAAAACATTATACATCCTAGAATCTATGCTTAACTATAATAACACATGCTTTAAAAAAATTATCACTCAATGCTTAAAAAATTTTACAAGCATCATGTGAG
>CM053784.1:172407994-172457994 GCA_028749045.1 Cupressus sempervirens
ATGATACCACATGTCTCCTGCAACTCAAAGCATCTACCACCACATTCTCCTTTCCCTGAATGTACTTAACCTCAAAATCATACTCGCATAGAAATTCCATCCATCGCCTCTGGCGAGCATTCAAATTAGGCTGGGTGAAAATGTACTGAAGACTGTGATGATCGCTATGTAGCTCAAATCTGTGCCCCAACAAGAAATGTATCCACCTTGTCAAAGCATGAACTACTACTACTAACTCAAGATCATGCGTAAGATAATTTAGCTCATGATCCTTAAGCTTGCATGATTCATACGCAATCACCCATCCATTTTAAATCAAAACTGCCCTAATCCCTTCAAGAGAAGCATCTATGCACACCATGAAATCACCTTCTGGATCAGGTATGGCTAAAATCGGTGCACTAGTCAAAAGCTTCTTGAGCTTCTAAAAAGCTTCCTCACATTTCTCCTCCACATGAACTTCTTTCCTTTCCTCTAAAGAGAAGTGATAGTATATGCTATTCTGGAGAAGTTTTGGACAAATCTGCGATAATAACTAGCTAGTCCCATGAAACTATGAATCTCTGACACATTAGTCGGTGTAGGCCAATCTATTATAGCCTGAATCTTTGCAAGATCTACTAAAATGCCATCACCTGAAATGACATGCCCTAAATACTGAATCTTGTATTTGAAGAATTCACACTTAACTGCATTGGCATAAAGCTGATTGTCTTTTAAACACTATAAAACCAATTGTAAGTGTTCCTCATGCTCCTTTTGTGTCTTAGAATATATCAATGTATCATCAAGAAACACAAGTACAAACCTATCCAGATAAGATCAAAACACACCATTCATCAAACTCATGAAAATTGATGGAGCATTAGTCAACCCAAAAGGTACCACTGTGAACTCATAATGCCCATAGCGAGTTTGAAAAGCAGTCTTGTGAATGCTAGCTTCCTTAATGCGAAGCTAGTGGTATCCTGACTTAAGGTCAATCTTGGAGAATACTATAGCTCCCTTGATATGATCAAATAAGTCATCAATCCTAGGCAAAGGACACCTGTTCTTAATAGTCACCTTATTCAACTATCTATAATCAATACAAAGGTGCAAACAACTGGCTTTCTTCTTCACAAAGAGCACAGGAGCTCCCCATGGTGATACACTAGGTCGAATGCTCCCTTTGGCCAGACATTCCTCTAGCTAAAGACATAACTCACCCAATTCCTATGTAGCCATACGATAAGGAGCTTTAGAGATAGGCTCTACTCCAAGAATCAGATCAATACTAAAATCAATGTCCCTCTTCAGAGGCATGCCTAGAATCTCACTTGGGAAAACATCTGTGTATTCTTGTAAAATCGAGTGATCTAAAGTCTTCCTCACGGGATCTTCCTCATCAAGATCATTTACCATAACAGCAAATATCTGACATCCCTTACAGAAAATCCACTTCAATTGCATAGCAAAAATCATCCGCAGAGATATAGGCCTTGGTATCCCAACTATCTACACATCATTCCCTTGGTCATCTTGGCACAATATAATCTTCTTCCTACAATCTATACTAGCTCTATGACATCCAAGCCAATCCATACCCAAAACAACATCGTAGGAACCAAGGGGTATGACTCGAAGATCCACTACAGTATCAAATCCTTCTAAACTAAGCCCACAGTTATGAACTATAGAATCTATGGAGACCTTAATGCATGAGGCTAGTTCCACTTGCCAACCATGTTCTTGCTTCGCCGCATCTAGCTTACACTTAAAAACTATAGATGGTGAAATAAATGAATCTATAGCTCCTGAAACAAATAATACTGAATGAGATATACCTCGAATAGCACCTGTGGTCTCAACCACTATTCCCTGATGATCTTCTTGACGATGATCTACTACTGCAAATACTCTATGAGCTCTACATGCATCACCAAATTTAGGTTCAAAAACTATAGGCCTTGATCCTAAAAACTGAGGTGCTTAGTGTGGACACTGAGCTGCATAATGTCCAATATGACCACATGAAAAACATTTTGTATTTCTGCCAGATCCTTTACCCATAGGTGGTGCATTTGATTGCTGACGATTGTTCCTGCTAACAAAAGACTGGCTGATTGCACTGATTTTGTTTATTGTGTTGAGTATTGTGGTTGTTCTTGGAGTTAGAAACTTGGCCACCACCTTGAGCCTGAGAATTTGATCCCTTCTGTTCCTGTGTCTCCTGAGACTGCTGCTAATACTATTTTCCCTTAGAAAAAGAAGACTTCTTATTACCGGCTAAATTGTAGTTTCCTTTAGATCCTAACGCTATTGGTGCTCCTACAAAACCTCCTTGACCAAGGTTGACACTTTTCTCAACAAGGATAGCTCGACGTACTGCATCCTTGAGGGTTTTTGGCTCAAATACCTTGACACCCCCAATTATATGATTGTTCAAACCCCTGCTAAAATGCTGTCAACTGAGCTAAATTTTCACAGAACCCTGAAAAAGACATGAGCTCATAAAACTTACACTCATACCCAGTCACTGACATAGTGTACTGCTTGAGATTATGAAATTCATCTACCCTGTGATGCTCCCATTTCTCTAGTAGGAATTTTTCATGGAAACTTTCTAAGAATAATTCCCATGTGACACTGCTCATATCGATTGTCAACTTCTTCTCCTAAATTGTCCATCAAGTGGCCCCAAAATTCTCCAAATTGGTGATCGCAAATCTTGCCTTAACATTGTTGTCAAAATCCTATATGGAAAAAATCTTGTCGAGGGAAATAAGCCACTGCTCAGCCATATAACCAGAACCTTGCCCATTGAAATATTTGACCTTGGATCTCCAAAGATCCTTCATCTAAGTGGACACAATGGACCTTTGTTGATCCTTCCAAGGGCTCCTAGACCTGGGTCTATGCTCTTGTTCTATCTGATGTGCTTTGGGCTATTCTTGAACATGAGGTAGACTTTCAAGAATAGTCTACATCATCTATCTCAAACCAACCTCTTCAAACTTAGATTGATCCTCTCTACGGCTCTCTTCCTGCTGCCTACTAGCATGCTCTCCTCTACTCTCTTCATGAGCAGATCCCTCATGGGTAGACTCATGGACACTAATAGCTCTTTCGTGACCACGGCCTCTACCATGGCCTCTACCATGGCCTCTAATAGAAGACCTAGTCCAAGATACCATCCTACAACAATACAAAGTACTATTACAATTAATAGACTAAGTTCAATTTCAATTCTGTCTAAGTTTAGGTTTAAGTAAAATTTTCAATTTTGAAAGCTAACTGTTGAAGTATGAAAAATATTCAAGTAACAGTTCAAGTTCTATTTTAGTTCACCTAGTTTCAATTTTGAAAGGATATACTTAAAAGTTCAAAGTCCTAGTTGTTCCAAAATACCCAAAGCTCCCAATGTAGAAACTCAGGCTCTGATACCAAATGTAATGCCTTGCCAAAGGATCCAAATAATTAACCTAGAATTTCAAAAAGTTTGGTAACATTTTTTTTATAAAAATGTGAAATTAAATACCTCATATAACCTGTGTACAATAATGGAAGCAATAGCAATGTCCATCTAAAAGATAACATACATAAAAAATTACATTCTTTAAGGATCCCTTAACATTGGATTACATCTAAATCAACTATCATTATTGAATCCATCCAATACATCAACCACATGAAATAATAATGATAAGTCCAAGCTTTATACATTACATTTCTAAATGCTCAATCATCCACTGCACATGTCACAGGGTATGAAAACCTTAAAAGAATATACATATATGAAATAAGGTACATCATCCTATTCTAATCCATGATACATCAAAGTAAAGATAATCACATGATACATCATCATAGAGGATATAAACATCCATCATAAAGATCAAACAAAATAAACTAAGTGCACGGTTCCTCCCAACCGTAAATAGCATCATTAGACCATCATGGGCCCTAGCCATCCCTCCATGCATAACATTCCAAATCACCAAAAAGATCATCAGTATTAACATAGTAGGAATGTCACACCTAAACATACTACTTCATATATAAAAAGTAATCTAACATGCAAATTAAAGCATAAGATAACATCATCTAACATATGCAAATCATCAATGTGAGGATACATGTCCACCATCATAATCCATGAACAGAATGAAGATAGATGCCAACAAAGAATGCATCAGCTACAATGTCTTATATGGATCTCAAATGATAAGAGTGGAAAAACAATACCACCCAACCGCGTGGTACCTAAGTGGTCCACTCCCATCGTGCTGAGGAGATAATCTCAAGTCCTAAACAGGTTATCCAAAACACATAGCATAAATCTCTATAAGTCGAGGAATCCTAAAAGTATACTAACTCAAAGGTTCCATCACACAAAACTGACATCTAATTCCCAGAGGCACACAAAGACATGTAGGAACCTACTATGCAAGCGGGAAAGTGTCATCGTATATATCATGTACAAGTTACCCTGGCAGTTAGCTAAACTCCACGGGTCCATACTGATCCTCGTGCAACCACTAGTATCCTCTCTTACAAGGCATACTATGGAATGCAAGGTCGCAACCATGCATTCTCTCTACTCCCATCCTAGTCTGTACAAACACTCGAGGCATGGGCGAGAACCAAACAATTATCTTTTTAGGTTCATTTAGATAGTATTAGGTGTGAATGTTCTCACTTATTAACCAACTTACAATGAGTTACCCTAGTAGCCTCTTAGGGCCCTGGCCCTCATTGCAAGCCACTGCCTGACACTACAAGCAGATATCCTACCCTAAGCTCATGGAATCATACATCTCAAATTCATAAAGGATAATCCATAATAAGAACATCAAATATGCATAAAAGCATCAAATCTCCATGAGCAAGCATCCATAGAAAATCATGATCACAACAACTCTCTATTGGCAACTGAAGCATCACTGATTATCAAAAGTATCCATTGGTTCTCAATAACCAAAATATATCTTAAATCATACTGATCAAAGACTCCAAAATGGTTGAGTCAAAGCATGTCACAACATGACATCATAAAATAACATTTCAGTCCCATCATGGTGACTAGAAAATAAACCAAGGATAACTAATTAATGACTCAAAAATGGTTAAGTCAAGTGTCTCATACATAACAACCTCAACTATAACAATCAGTAATTACAAACATTACATAGAGCATTCCATCGCATAACCATGGTTGGGTTTATAAAGATCAGAAATCAGACATCATCACGACATCACAATCATAACCCCCAAGCCTCTGGTAGACGTCCTATAACTGGTCAACACTAGTCAACCGAAAACCCAAAACAAATAGCATAAAGAAAACACAATGCAAACACATGTTTTGGTTTTGCTAAAATTACATACTTGAATTTAAATGTGGAAGTTTCAGTTTATGTTTTCAAATCTAGATATCAATTGGAGAAATTTCACATTTTACCTAACCCATGTATTTGTTTGATAGATAAAAGTTTCTCCCAAAAACCATTAGACTCGGTTTCCTAATTGATCTAATAATCTTTGTTTATATAATCTTTGTTTGAGAAAAATGACATTTCCAATGAATTCCAATATTCTCAACAGAATTTACATATTTCAAAACTTTTACTTATAACACGTTCTAATATTTAACCTTAATTAAACTAAGTTTAATTAAGTTAATTATTAATATCTCTTAATTTTAATAATTGAAAAATTATTATTCATATTTTTAAATCATTTATCTTTTACAGAATGATCCATCTATACAAATCATTTTAAATAAAATAATTATTTATAACTAATATACATATACTTATATATATAGACACACGCACACATAAATATATATATAATTACAACAATTGATAAATAAAAACTGATTTCCATATATTACAATTAATAACCAAAGCCAAAGGCAATTTATATTAAGTCACCGTCGATTACATATTGCCAACGCGTGCGACCAAACCCGTCATAGGTACTCTGCATCTGTAGGTACCCTGTGACCACTACCATAAAGGTAGTACCTTGTCGTAGGTACACTGTGCATGCAGCTACCCTGCGACCCGTTTAATAAAGAACAGTGGGGAAAAGGGGGGGGGGGGGGGGGGGTACGGGGTATAACCCACCCCTCCACACTTTATTATATACATTTTTTTGTAAATCACATAAAATGATTTCAATATCATTTTTTTTTTATAAAACGTTTTCATGCGATGTGAAGTTTATTAACATAAATCTCTATTGCGATTTAATATCCAAATATTCAATATATGTATATATACATATATATATATATATATATGTATATATATATATATATATATATATATATATATTCACAAAGTTTTATCAAGTATCACAACATATATATATATATATATATATATATATATGCAGATTCAAAAATATAAACATGTATGTTTTACAATGAGGATATACACAATTTATTTAAAGATCTCAATTTTCAAAATTTTTCTCAAAATTTATTCAATAAATCATCTAATGAATGGCTACAATTTAACCCTAGCCCCACATTCTTTTCAGATCTATGCTTATAATCAATTTTAACTACCCATATTGAGAATGCATACAAGAAAAATAGGTAAATCCTCAGAAGACATATGGAAGACATGAAGAAGACAAGAAGTGCATGATGCAGAAATAGCATAAGTAAAATCACAAGAATCTACCCGAATTCTGATGCTAATTCACTCTTCCTCAGAAAACCCACAGAGCAAGCTCCTCCCTTATCCAAAGTTCTCGAGTCCTCCAATGCTCCAAAACGCTCTCCAAACACTATGTCTGAGCTTCTAGGAATGCCTAAATATAAAGAGCTCTCAGGAAACACCTAGAATGTCTCTAGAAATAGCTAGAAGGTGTCACCAACTAAGCATGTGTCTTTTCCAACCTTCTAGATGAGTCATAAGGTTGTAGACACTATGTGCTTAATTGATGCACTAAGCCCCGTGTTGTTAACATATGAGAAATGAAAAGATGCGTTAACTCCTAGGCAAGCTTATAACTCTAAGTTAATTTTTTTATAACTTCTATTTAAATTTTTATAACTTTTATTATTATTATTTATATATTAGTTTATTATTATTTTATAATTATTAACTTTAATTTCTAATTTTCTTTTATTTAATTCTTTTTCCTCAATTAATACTCATTTAATTAATTATGATCAAGATATCAAAGATCATTATATTAATTTTCTCCAAATAATTAATTTATTAATTAAATCTATTTATTAAGACTTAATTAATAGAAAATTCACCATAGACCTCCAAGATAAAATATGAAAACCCATCATAGAAAAAATCACACAAAATTAGTCTAAAGGGTTAAAAAGCACGAAATATGCCATCCAACACATTTGGTGGGTAAAATATCTAGATACTTGTCCTACCTCACTAGGACAAATAGTATAAGGGTTTGGGATTTGGACTTGAGAATTTATCTCCCTTCTCTTATCATTGAGATAATGTAATAGGGTACGCTCATCCTAGAAATTCAAGGAAGTCGATACCCGGTACCTGCAACTTGCATAAAAAACCATGCATGTACATACTATATATATATGATACTAAGCTAAATAGGCAATGGAAGGAAGTGGTGCATCATGTAGATCCCAACTAGCAAGTAACTATGACTCCCTTCCTTAACCATATCAGAAATGCCATACAATAAGAACAAACACGCACACCATACAAATGCAAGTATGGGGTAAGTATCCATAATAAAGTAGATGAGATAATAAACCATCTAACCAATCATCAACAATAACTGAAAGCAATGTAATGATCATCATGCATTCATGAAATGTAAAGTCTAAATGATCTCATCATATACCAACCGAATCCATAACATAATGTCTGATAGTCTCAAAACAATACCACTAATCCATCAACATAAAGCTAGTCTAACATAGTCTGATAATAATAACAACAATATATCTAGAAAGATGTGAACAAGGGAAGGCACTACAAAATTAAGCATCAACTCCATAGTTGTTCATCTAATCTCCATTAGAATTTAATTATTTCATCCATCCATCATCATTTTCATTTAGCATGTTAGGATAATTTGATAGGATTTTTCTTTAAAGTTCACAATCTCCAAAACCATGAAGCACCTTGAAGAAAGGAGCTAATCACGATTTGAGGACTCATGAATTAGGAAAATCAAGCTTAGGAGGATTATAGTGGCACATTGCAACCAGTGAGGAAAGGTAAAGATTCTATTTTTATTTGGAATATTTCATTGCATATGCATTTTATAGATTAGATTGATAGTTTGGGCATTGTCATAAATTTTTGCACACATTTATGTCAAGATAAATAAACAAGCAAATACAGTTGCTAATCAAGTTGTTGTTGCATCACATAATGCCACTTCTACATCAACTTCTTTTTGGTTGAATCATATGTTTACTCCTCTTTCTTAATCTTTACTTTCTATTATGAATCGATTCGTAACTTCTAATATGATTGTTTTACCTCCTACTATACCTCTTTTACTTGGTACAATGGCATCTAAATATTTTGATCTGAAAGCTTTTTATCAATATCATTGTCAAAATTGTTAGGATACCAAGACATTTTATTCTCCAAAATATAAGGTTTAGAACTTAATTGTTTCTAATGCTCTATTTGTTAATAATTTTTATGGTAGTGGGAATAAATTTGTTTCTCCTCATAATCAAAATATTCAAATCTATACAAATCCTTTACCTACACATGATACTACTACTATTGTTTTGCCATCTTCTATGGATATTGTGTATGATTCAAACATTTATGATCTTAATCATGTGGTTAATCAAGTAGAGCATGTGGTTTAATCTGTATCTCCACCTTAGTCTCAACCTCCACTTCAATCTCAAGCTTTAGTTGAAACATAAGCCTAAATTGAAGCCTCAACCTAAACCTCAACAAAAACGTAAGAAAAAAATGACCTCAGGAAATTTTGATAACCTTTGATGATTCTAAGACTATTAAAGCTCCTAAAGGTCCCCTTTATATTTATTCTAATATTTTTGAGATATTGAATCATGGTTGTCTTGTTGATTCTACCTTGTTAGCTAATGTCATTATAGAAGAAAATCTTTTGATGGAAGGCTTGCAATGTTATTCTTGTTAGTTTGTGGTGACGAATCAAGGAAGTACTATACATACTTCATAAATTCTTTTAGGTTGTGGCCAATGTATGGTCAACATATGGATGACATGTTGTAACCCTAAAGCAACATAAAATTACTTGTATAAAAGGGCTTAGGGTTAGTGATTGTATTATTTGGTTGTGATGTGAGATTAGTTCTTGTGGCAATATTGAGCTGTAAGGGATTACAAATTGTAATCAGGTTGTAACCATTGGATCATAATAATATTGGACTTGCTATTTGGTGGACATAGCCTAGAGATTGGGTGAACCACATTAATTCTTAATGTCTTGTGTTCTTTTCTGTGTGATCTATTATTTTTTGATATTGTTTATATTTACAAGTAATTCTTATTTCTATCCATGGTTTAAATCCTAACAATTCTTATGATACATTGGATGTGTGGATTCAAACTTGTAATGGTGGTCTTTATCCATCATTTGATTCTATTAATTTACTAGTTGAACTTTGTGGAAAAATTGTGAACACTACCTTTGTTGTTGTTTCTACTTCTGATCAGTTTCAAGTTAAGCTTGGTTTAGCATGGTTAAATGTTATGCATGTTGTTTCTTCACTTAATCATAAATGTCTTAAGACTTTTTCTTATGATAAAGTGAATATAATTAATCATAGTTTATATATTACTTCTAGTCCTGGTCAATCTCCTACCATTGACTTCTTTTGGTCTTTATTACCTAATCCATGTCCTTTTTGATTTGATCATATTCTTTTCTCATATCAAGACAATAAGCATCATAATATTTTCGAGTTAAGTTTGCCTCCTATAGATCTTAACCATGGTCATTTTCCTACACCTTCCATACCTCGTTTATCTAAGGCTTCTACATCTATGGCTCCTCATATTGCTTGTCAGTATCCTGATAATCCTATTTATCCTACTATAAGACTTGTAAAGGACTCAATAATTGTGCATCAAATTTCTCAATATATTTCAAGTAAGAAAAAAAATAATCTATTTCCTAAAGAACTTCATAAAAAGCATTGTGCTCAACCTAAAGCTATTAATTATGTTTTTCAAAAATATTTACCTTCTACAGACACAACTATACATGATGTATTAGAAGAAGGTGATGCTAATAATAATGCTAAGATGCATGATTCTAATGATTCCATTTGTATCTTAGATCCTATTATGATTAATCTAGATGAAGAAGATATTCTTAATGATGTTCATGATGTTAATGATGAATACTGAAATATTGACATTGACATTAATTTACCTAATATGCTTTCCTCACATTTGACACTTAAACCTAGTATCAAACATTATGGTTCTCAAGAGGGTCCTTGTTTGGAATTGGCTATCATTCCTACTATATTGGATATAGTCCATCTTACAAGTTGCCCACCTTCCCTAAATGATATACAATGAGATGAGGAGAGTAGGTGGTACACTTAATTGGATAGTCCTTCATGGTAGATTTTGTTGTGTGTTTGTCTATTGTACTATATTTCTCTTGTGATCATGTGTTTGGTAAATTTTGTTAGATTCCTTTATAAGATATTTGTTGCTTTGTTAGTACAAGGTGATAAAAGAATCGAACATATTTTAATGTTCTTCTAAATGTATCTCTATTCTTTCATATGTTGTTTTATGTTATGTTGTACCTATGCTATTGTTTGTACACATTTCCTTGTGTAATCTTCTTGGATTCACAACTTGGTAGCACCGATTCTTTTTCACCTCTAGGTCATGGTCTGAAAATATCCTTCTTTGAATTTCTTATGTGATCTTTCCTCCTTTGTGATATTAGTTCTACTTTCTTTGGGGAATGATGTCAATTCATTTGAAATTATATATATATATATATATATATATATATATATATATATATTGTTATGATCATAATGACCCTATAGTAGGTAGATCCCTTCTATGTTCCTTGTATATTTATGTTGTGTTTCTCTTAAATTGTTTTCACTTGGGGGAATCTCATAGTGGACATGTAAATAGTTGAGTTGTCTATGTTTCTATTAAAAACATTTCTCCTATTAAAGAGTTAGAAATGACCTTAACATAGGGGAATATGCTTTGCTCACTTATTGTAGAAACACACTTTTAAAAACATATATATTATTTTTCAAGATACTTTTTCTCCTTTTTTGGATTTATGACTAATCCTTAAAGCATGGATTTTTATTTTAGGATCTCTTGATCCTTTGGGTTTCAAATATTTTTGATCCCTAAGGTTGAGGGTGTCCTTAAGATTGGATCTCTTTTTATATTTTGGTTTTACTATTATAGAATATAATATTCTTGAGGGTAAATCATTGATGGGTTGACTAGTGAGTAGCCACATTCACTAGGCAATTCAATTCCATTATTTTAGTTGCATGATTTCCTTGTGTGGTTCATAGTGAGATATAAGTTCTCATTGGGTGGGATAATCACACTCTTTTTCTTCTCTCTTTTTTCTAGAGATGTCTCTCTTATTGTGATATTATATTTGATAAAAACTTGAGTCTCTAGGGACTTGAGGATCCCTTTGTACCATTAATTTTTAATAAGATTATATTTTCATTATTGTCTACTTTACTAAGAGTTCGCATAGATTTTGTATAGATTCCATGATCATGCTAAAGTGGGGTCTAAATGCATCATCTTAAAATGGAAGAACTTCTATGTCAAGAGTATTTATCCTTCCTAGTAAGTGGTCTAGGGTCATGTCAAGCACATTGAATGGGTCTTTGCATAGATCTAGATATTTTTCTCCTATTCTTCTCTCTCTCTCTCTCTCTCTCTCTCTCTCTCTCTCTCTCTCTCTCTCTCTCTCTCTCTCTCTCTCTCTCTCTCTCTCTCTTTCTCTCTCTCTCTCTCTCAATCTCCAGCCTATTTCTAACAACTTTCTCTGTAAATTTGAGGACTTTTACTTTTGGGTGAAGGATGACCTTTTAAGTCAAGATTGACCTCAAACATAACATATGTCAAGGATGAAATCAACATTGACCTAGGGTAGGTTTGACTTCTTCCTTGACTCCAAGTCCATTTTTAAATTTCTGGGAGTTTCAGGACATCAAGCTTTAGAAATTTTATTTTTCCCACTTTCAGGTTAGTTGTTTTTGGTTTTGTAATGGTAGGTTCTTCAATTACATTTAACCTAGGTCCATTTCTAAGGGTTAAGGTTAAATGGGATTTAATTCTCCCATGCCGACATTCTCTATGAATTTGTGCCTTAGATCTCTATTTAAGGAAGCCTCCTCCTTTCATTTTGCTCTAAGATGTATTGTGATATCAAATGAACTATTACCTTTCTAAATCCATTATTTTATGAAGTGAAGATATACTAGCATTCAAGTATTCAAGTATTCACACATGCAATTCATCAAGGAGGTCCATTGTTAGCTATTTAAGGTTTCAATCACTATGGAACCCTCTTGTTGAAGATTTCTCCATCCACATTTTTTCAATTGTTTTCCTATGCAAAGAAAAATTCAAGATTGGTGTTGAAGGTCTAATGTCATTGATTTGATACATCCTACATTCATTTCTACATTCATTTGGAGTAGCTGTAATTGTGGATTCAAGGATTGGAATTGTCTACAAGGATTTCAATATAAGCAAGGTGAATTATTTAATTTACTTTGTTTATATATATTGCAATTTAAATTAAATTTCAAGGTTGATTTCAAACTATGGTTTGACAATAGAAAACCCCCCATACATGACATTTTGATCTTGAAGATTTGTGTGAAAATGTCAAAAACCATGTAGATCTATTAGGCCTTAAAAATAAATTTTTTGATGATTTGGGAAAAGAGGAGAAAAATTTAGTAGAAGAAGCCCTATATTCAATGATGTCCAAATTTAAGACTACACTATTAGAATTTGCTAACTCTATACCCAAACAATTATATGATTTTGTTGAGCAAAAATGCCACTATTGTTTAAATTTGGAAATGAAAACAAGAGAAACAAATTTGGCCCAAGTAATGCCAGAACTAACAAAAGGGAAAATTTCTAAGACAAACAAGAAATATGGAGGAATGTTCACACCAAAGTATAGAGCCTTCAACATTCTCCAAAATGGCATTGAAGATGTTAAGAAATCCACTCAAATGTGATAATTAATCTATGGATTAACTACTTTCAAGCAAGGAGAGAAGGACCCCTTTAAGGGTAAAGATGATGATAAAGAAGAAGATGATGAAGCAGACAAAAAGGAAAAAATAAAATACAATTGAGGAGAAGATTGAGAAGATGGATACTGACACGACAACAACTAAATAATAGTAAGAGGAACAGATTTTGCAAGACACACAAATGTTGAGCGTGAGTCCTCATGAGATGAGGTTAACTAAAGGGTAACTACATAAACTATCATTATCAATGATGTCTCTGATGCATCAGCTCAAAACATCAATCCTAGAAGATTTGAAAAAGATTCTAGATCAATCTACATTGCAAGCACAACTATGTGTAAATCCTATTTTGATCAGTCTAGAAGAACTTCAAAAGGTAGTAACAAAAGTTACAACGGATAAGGTGAATACAAAAGAACTACCTTCTATCATCCCTTCAGTTATTGGTGATCAACTTTTGATTCAAACAACTATAGACACATCTATCAAGGTTGACACAAGTGTTTAAGTGGACACAATTGAGCAAAGGTAGACAGCCAAAGAAAAGGAAATAACAACAGAGTAAACATGATAGATAGATTCATCTATACCTAAAGCATAGACACAAGGTGCAAGATAAGTCATTGTCATAGATCAAGATAAGCTAGAAGAATAGGAGCAATTACTAAAGGTAAAGGAACAAGAGGCCATCCAAGCATTGGTAACTTTACCAACATCTAGCTCTTTACCTACAAAATCTCTTTAGAAGCCAAGCATGGAAGCTATACCCCTGCATATCTTAGTGCTAGGCTCAAGCTCTTGTAAGGTTGAAAAGGTAATTCACTATGGAAATGTAACTCTGGATGAAGAAATAATGATTCCTAAATTTGACTATGCATCAATGAAATTAGACCAAATAGGCATTTTACAACATGCCTTAAAGAAAAATAAGCATCAAGAAATGCTTAGGATGGAATATAGGTAAAAGCAAGCTCTCCAAGAAATCAGAGACATCTTTTTAGATGCATTCACCTTGGCACCTCCCAAAGAAAGAAAGCCACTACTAGAACAACTATTAGAGATTGTGAAAAAAGTTAATAATTGTAAGAATTTGGCTTAGGCCATAATTCACCTAAGACCAAGGAACTCAAACACAAGAACATAGTAGACCAAAATAGAGAGAGTAAGATTAGAATGATGATATTCATTCAATATGCCAGCTTGAGAGTACACTAGGAGTTCTTGTATATAAAGGCCTCAGGAGAGCTTCTAAAATGCATAGAATTCATACAACGAGGCACATGTCCACCAAATATGGGTTATCCTCCATTAAGCATGGAATTAAGTGTGATGATGTGAGGATAAGCCTACAATGGTGTAGCATGCAAATCACTCGTGTAGACAACATGTGCTAAATGAGGAGTGCAGATAACTATGTTGTCAACATGACAACTCAGTAAATGATATGAACTCCTATGTTGTAGACACCATGCATAATTAGAGATGCATAACTAATGAGAGTACACAAACTCCTAAGTGTCTTACCTAAATAAACTAATTAAATAATGCAAAATAATTAAATAATGCATTAACCTAAGTAAACTTAAGTGTAAATAAGTAAATGCTTATTTACACCAACACCCCTCCCTTAAGTGCAACTTAGGGGAATGCCATTAAGCTTACAAAATCTAGGATGATGTGCAAGATGGGTCCTGGCTATTAGGCCATGTTAGGTACCCATGTACATAATGATATGCAATCTCTCATAAAGCAGAGAAAGAGGGAAAACCTCATGGGAAAAAACCTCCCCAAAAAAGAGAGATGAGTAGGGATGCATGGATGGATCGAGTAATCAATACCCTCCCCCATTACTACATACATCTAGTTTATACATAAGAGAATGGATGTATGAATGAGTGAGCATGCAAGTGAGTTGATTGTGTGAAAAGGAAGTGTGAGAAAATTTTGAAGAAGGATCAGATATCCTTGAGGAGCAACAAAGGTGAATTCAATCAGTAAGGATCTAGTGAAGAAAAATAGAGATCTATAACAAAAAAGATTAGTTGCATCTCATTCAGGTCACTCATTATTACTTTCTCAGAATTGTAGTAGTAAATTTTAAATCTCTTAATAGAGGTGGTTTAGCAGGCATTTTTGTAAATCCTCTAACAAGGTGGACAGTTCTACTAAATTATTCTAAAGTCCTCTAGCAAGGCAACTCCTAGTAGGGTGATTAAATCCTCTAACAAGGTTACACCTAATAGTGTATTTTATAACCTTTAAAAGGGTTGGCTCTTAACAAGGCATTTTATAACCTTTAAGAGTGAAAATTGGTAGCTAGTTACTTGGTTATTTTTCTCATATGGCATTTCCATGTTAAATCTAGTGTCTCTTCTGTTCATGTTATTTCTTTTTGCATGCATGTGAATAATTGTGAATTCTTAAAAATTAGTAATAAGTTAATACATAGTTCATCTATTGAGTTACAACATTTCTCTATGTGTTTACCGAGTGACTGTAGTAACTAGTTATTTAAGATATCTAAGGGATCTATGGATTTGTTTTTGTTATAACTGATTCACCCCCCATCCCTCTTAGTTACTCCGTCTATATTTCCAAAAATTGGTATAAGAGCTTTTGGTGCTTGTAGGAAGGATCTCAAGGATCTAAGCTAAAGATCAAGATGTCTTACAAGAGAGAAATTCCAAGGCTTAACAGGGATAACTTTTCAACATGGCAAGGTGTTATGAGACTCCATTTGGCTTCCATTGGAGATAGAGGATTGAAATATCTGGATGAAGCATATCTAACTCCTTCTGGTACATTATCTACTAATGACATTGCTGAGAAGAAGACTCATAACATGATGGTGATAAAAATTGCATTTGCCCTACGCTATGAAGAATTTGATGACGGCAAGGACTACAAAACTGCCTTTGAAATGTGGAACAAGTTGAAAGAAATCTACGGAGGTGATGGTAATGTGAGAAGAGCCAAAGTAAAATGTCTAAGAGGAAAATTTGATCAAATGAGGATGAGAAAGGATGAAAACGTTGTCAAATATGTTGAAAGAGTCAAAGTGGTTGTCAATGCTATCAAGGCTTCTGGAGGAGATATTGAGGAGGAAATAGTTGTAAGTAAAGTTCTTAAAACATTACTTCCCATTTATGCAATTAGAGTTTTTGCAATTCAAGAAAGAAGATGTGAAGCAAATCATAAGATAAATTTAGACCATAGTAGGAAGATTGACTATATTTGAGCTAGATAACTATGATAACTATGTTTTAGCTTCCAAGAACATTGAGTCAGCATTTGGAGCCAAGCTTTCACTCAAGGAGAAAGACAAGAAGATAAAGGATTCTTAGTCAGAAAGTGAAGAAGAATCAAAATCGAGTTCAGACAGTGATCTTGAGGTGGTTGAAGCTCTGCTTGCAAGGAGATATTCTAGAGGAAAAGGGAAATACAAAGGTAAGGTTCCTCTAATCTATTTTTCATGTGAATAAATTAGACATATTGCTGCTAGGTGCCCAAACAAGTAAAAAAAGGATGAGAAGAAAGGTCACAAGTGCATTAGCAAGAAAGATTTCAAATCATTCAAGGATAATGGTAGGAAAACATGTTTCATGGCTAAGGATTCTAATGATTCTGATGAAGAAGAAGATGAAATTGTTTACATTGCTATGAAAGATGAATCTAATAATGATGAGGAAATGACACTTATCTGTCATGTAAGAAAGAATGATACATGGATCATAGATAGTGGTTGCTCTTATCATATGATTGGTGATAAAACTAAATTTGAACAATTTGAAGACTATGATGGTGGTAGTGCAAGGTTTAGTAATAATGAACCTTGTTGTATAAAAAGAAAAGCAAGAATTTCACTAACTAAAGAGCTTGTATGTGATAATGCATATTGGGTAGAAGGTCTAAAACACAATCTGTTGAGTGTGGCGTAGCTTCTCAATAATGGATTCAAAGTGGAATTCATGCATGGAAAAGCAAGATTGTTTAATGACAGGGGAAAGCTAATTGGATCAGGCATACAGACAAAAGGTAACTTGTTCTATGTTGAACTTGGTGAATATTTATGTTTTATTGCTCAGGTTGAAGAAAGTTGGCTATGGCATAGAAGGTTGTGTCATGTGAACTTTGATAATCTAGTGAAAATAAGAAAATTTAGGAAAGTTAGATGCATTCCTAGCATAAAGAAACTAAATTTTGGTCTATGCAAGAATTGTTAGATTGTAAAGATGGGAAAAACTAGTTTTAAAAGTAAGAACTATCAGGTTGAAGAAGTTTTGGAAATTGTGCATATTGATTTATGTCGACCTATTGAAATTGAAAGCTATACTAAAGAAAAGTTCTTCATTCCTTTTGTTGATGATTACTCTAGAATGATAACTATTATGTACTTGAGAGAGAAATCAGAAGCATTCAAAAAGTTCAAGTGGTATTTGGCTAGAGTAGAAAAGGAAACAAGCAAAATACTGAAATGCTTGAGGTCAGAAAGAGGTGGTGAATTCATCTCCCATGAGCTCAATAACTTTTGCATGAAACGAGGAACCAAAAGATAGGTATCAGCCCTTGGAATTCCCAAGAAAAATGGAATAGCTAAAAGGAGGAATAGATCTATCATGGACTGTGCAAGAAATTCTATGATTGAAAAGAACATTGCTATCAAATACTAGAAGGAAGCTGTCAACACTACAAATCATACCTTGAACTGACTACAACTAAAGAAGGACTCATCCAAAATCCCCTATGAGTTATGGTATGGCTATAAACCCAATGTAAGTTACCTAAAAGTGTTTGGAAGTAAATGTTACATTTTGAAAGAATCTAGAAAAGGTAAATTTGATGTGAAAGGTGATGAAGGAATATTTTTGGGATATTCTTGCAAAAGCAAAGCATATTCATGTTCAAATTTGTCTACTCACAAAGCCATAGAAAGTGTACATGTGAAAGTTGATGAGTTTGTAAAAAGGAATGAAGAAGAAAATAAAAAGGAATTGAAAGATAACAAAAGATTTATTTTCATTGAACTTGATACAATGCCAAATACATTTATCAATTAGGAATCTTCTACTCCTGAGTCCTCAATAATTGAGTTGTAGGTAGTTCAAATCAAGTTGGAATAAACTGAGTCATAGTCAAACACTACCGATCCAATGCCTACCTAGTCTGAAGGATATGAGCAGTAGACAGAATAGCCAAAACTTGAAGTTGAAATGCAAGAGAATGACAGAGAAATTCATTCAAAAGGAAAGGAACATGTTTTAGCTAAGTATGTCAGGAGACATCATGCACTAGATCAGATCATTGGAGACAAATGTAAAGGTACTATGACAAAAATTAAGCTAAAAGGTACTTGTTTACTTGCTCATTTTGAACCTAGAAGTGTTAAAGATGGATTAGAAAATGAAGGTTGGATTGAGGCCATTAATGAAGATATAGAACAAATTAAGAAAAACAAAACATGGACTCTTGTACCCAGGCCTAAAGATGAAAATGTGATTGGAACTAAGTGGGTATTCAAAAATATGTTGAATGAAGTTGGTAAAGTATCAAGGAACAAAGCTAGATTGGTATGCAAAGGATACTCTCAAGAAGAGGGAAAAGACTATGGAGATACTTTTTCTCTTGTTGCAAGATTGGAAGGTGTCGAGACCCTATTTGCATATGCTACATACAAGGGATTTAAGGTTTATCAGATGGATGTCAAGTCAAAATTTTTTAATGGTATACTAGATGAAGAAGTATAAATTAAATAGCTTGAAGGTTTTGTTGATCCAGACAAGATGGACATGGTCTACAAATTACACAAAGTACTGTATGGTCTAAAACAAGCCCCTAGAGCATGGTATGAAATATTTCATAACTATCTTATCCAGATTGGTTTTTAGAGAACTAATGATAACAATAGCATGTATATCAAGGAAGGACCAAATAACAAGATTGTTTTGGCAGAGATATTTGTGGATGATACTTTGTTTATAGGAAATGATGATCTTTGCAAATAATTTCTAAAAAAAATGAACAAAGCATTCAAGATGTCTATGTTTGGTGAGATGAAATTCTTTTTTGGTCTTCAAATTCAACAAAATAAGAATGACATCTACATTAGTCAGTCAAAATACATCAAGGAGCTACTAAAAAAGTTTGGTATGGAAGACTGTAAACCAATTGGAATTCCTATGTGCACTGGTCTAAAGCTTACCAAGAATGATGAATCAAAGCAGGTAGATCATACATTGTATATATCTATAATTGGAAAATTGCAGTATGTAGTTCATACAAGGCCAGATATTGCCAAGGAGCTACAAGTTGGTATTGCAACAAGATTTTTAGCAAAACCAAGAGAAAATCACATGATGGTAAATCAAAAGGATCATGAGGTATTTAAAAGGGACTGAAGATTATGGATTATGGTACAAATTTGAAGGTAATTTTGATTTGAAAGTGTTTACTGATGCAGATTAGGTAGGAAACATTGATTACAGAAAGAGTACAAGTGGTGGAGCTTTATTTCTAGGAAAGAGGTTGGTTTCTTGGACAAGTAAAAAGAAAAATTATACATCCCAATCAACAACAGGAGCAGAGTATGTTGCAGTAGCAGTAAACTATTCTAATATCATTTGGTTCAAACAATTATTTGAAGGCATGAAGGTGGAAATCAAAGAACCCATTGCTATGTTTTGTGAGAATACAAGTGCAATCAACATATCTATAAATCTAGTGATGCACTCAAAAACCAAGTGCATTACAATAAAATATTAGTTTATTAGAGAATTGGTGCAGGATAAGGAGATCAAATTGGAATATGTTCATACAAAGGAATACATTGCTAACATATTCACCAAGCCTTTATGGTGCAGGAGCACCTAGGTAGGCTAAGTGTGAAACCTAGTTATTTCCTTATTTTTGGCTTTTAGTGATGCTATCCACATAACTAGTCTAATAATAGGTCCTATGTGGTCCTTAGGTGTGTTTAGGAGACCTGGCAAGACCCAAAGTGACCAAGTTGCTAGAAGTTGCCGACTAGTGTCAACTAGGTGACTTAGGTCCGGTAAAAGGCTAAAATGCTCTAGAAAGGTTCCAATGGATTTGAATAGTTTATTTGAATTCATTTTATTCATATTATATGTCTACTTGGTCTTTGTTCCAAATTTGGAGGTCTAACTCCATGTAGAACAAAAGTTGCTAAAATGTTGTCATGTTGTCATGACAACATTTTCTTGCAAAAAGAAACTTTTTGCAATTTTTTGAGTTTGCAACATCCTAACTGTTTAGAACAGTTATGGAACTGATTTAGGAGCCTTTAAAAAGGTGAGGACAACCATTTTCATGGGTTGGACAAGTTGGTTTTGCATTTGGTACCAATTGTGCAAGTGTTTTTTTGCCGATTTTAAGCATTTGAAGGCATTTTTCATAGAGGAGGATTGAATGGCATGATTTTTGTGTTGGAAAAGTTCTGATATATTTTTTTTCATCTTTTTGTAGTGTTGGTTTGATCATTTCAATTCATTTTGTATTAGTTTATAAAATCTTTTTGTTCTTGCCAAGTTGTTGATCTCAACAAGGTTGCACTTAGAAAATGGGATCTTAGGGGCTCTTCCCACCTTTGGAAACCTCTGGTATTTTGGGATTTTTAACTAAGGTCCATGTATATTATTTAACCGGAAGGAGGGCCCTTGGAAGCATCAGCAAGAATTATTAAAGTGATGCCCTAGGCAAGCCAAATGCAACTTGGCTAGGGATCATAGTCGGAAAAACAAGCCATGGAGGGGATTGAGAGTTCAAATGCCTCAATCTGGCCACATAGTGATTAAGGAGAAGGTCTAATTTTGCTCCAGTCCAAAGGAGAGGTCTTGGAAAGGTGTCTAAGGTGGTTTTCTATCACAACAACAATAAAGCCTTTGAAACCCTCATTGCAGCCATTTTTTGTACTTTGGTTGTACGGACAGTTTGAGGGTTGGAAAGTTATAGAATCTTGAGGTACTCTGAAAAGGGTATCCATAAATATAATTTTTTTGCAGGGTTGTTAAGAAGTTTTCCAAGAAATCTTGTTGCCGGCTATTTAGGAGGGCTAATTCCTAGTAGCCTTTTTGGAGAAATTTGGTGTATTTTTCCTAGTAGATTGAATGCACCTATGAAATCAGCATTGTTTAGGGTCATGAATGTTAGAAGGAGTCTAAACAAACCTTGGATGAAGAACTAGTACCCTTGGAGCTATAGATGGACTTGAGGGTTAGTAGCGGACTGGAGCCTGCTAGTGAGAAATTTGATGTTACTTTGTTGGTGTGCCCCCAATTGAAGGATTAGGATCTCTTGAGCAAGGTCCTAGTAAGAATAGGGTGTGAAGAAGCTCTATTGGTTCTAGTGAATGAGCTAAGGTAGCCCTGAGAGAGCTTGAGGTCTGGAAGCAAGTTTGGGGTGTTACATCAGAGTGGTATCACAACAAGTTAAAGATTTGGGAAAAAGTAGTGGATGCTTGAAGCTGCTGAAGAATCAGTAGAAGAATCCATGATGGTGACTAACATGGAGTTAGCCAAAGAGGTTAATGAACAAAAGGAAAGAAAATGGCTTCTTGAAGAAGCACTAGAAGAGGTGAAGCAAAAAATGGATGCAGTTGTAGAGGAAGCCAAGAAAAGGGAAGAAGAAGAAGATGGGAAGGGTAAGAAGGTAGTAGAGGAAGACATCATACCTGAACCTGATCCTATCTTGCAAGAAGAACCTTTCTTTAAGGTAATCAAAGTCTTAGGAGGTAAAGCCTTGGAAGGAGTCCCACTTTTTAGTGGTGAGATGGATATCGATGCAGTTATGGATTGGTTAGAGGGTATGGAGAACCACTTTGAGTGTGAGGGTATCTTAGAGGCACAGAAGGTTAAGGTGGCTAAGTCAAGGCTTAGAGGCTCAGCCTTAACATGGTGGAAGTATTTACAAGATGAAAGAGTTAGCATGGGCAAGAATCCAATTGCAAATTGGAGTGTTATGGCAAGCAAAATCAATGAGAACTTCCTACCTGAAGACTTTGAGATCCAACTCCATAAAAAAAGACAAGGACTGAAGAAAAAAGATCTTGATGTGACCTCCTATACTGAAGAATTTCAGTGGTTGTGTTTGAGATCCAAGAAGCAAGAAGAGGAGTCACTCAAGGTGCAAGGTATCTTGGTGGCTTGAAGTGGAACATTCAAGAGGAGCTTAGCTTATAGGCCCCTACCACTGTCCAAAGATGTCATCAGTTAGCTTTGAAGGTAGAAGAAAAGAACAAGAGGAAAGGAGATTCTAACTTCAAAGATAGAGGCAAAGGAAGAAATCAGAAAAATCAAAGAGGAGGCTACCAAGGCAAAGGTAATGATCAAAAGAAACAAGGAGAAAGCAAACCCATGGAGCAAACTAGTGACCACTCTTCAAGAGGTGGTTATAATAGAGGTAGAGGAAATCAAGGAGGATCAAGTAGGGGTAGAGGAGGTAGGAGCAGTTCTTACTTTGCAACAATGAAGTGTTACAATTGTGGTCAACTAGGCCATCCTGCCTATAGGTGCCCGAACAAACCCTCTTCCTCAAGCCAAGATAAAAGGCTAGTATATGCACAAGAAGATAATACAAGTTTGAAGGATGCTGATATAGATCATATTGAGTCTAAAAAATGTGAGAACCTCATGTTTAGGAGGGTTCTAATCAAGCAACCAACTCCTGATGAGCCTAGACATAGGAGGGCATTGTTTAGGATCAATTGCAAGATCCTAGGAAAAGTATGCAAGGTGGTGGTTGATTTTGGATCAACTGATAATGTAATATTAGAGGAGGTTGTTACAAAGCTCAAACTGAAGAAGATACCTCATGAAAACCCTTTCAAGGTCACATGGTTTAACAAAGGGCAAAGCATCCTAGTGAATGAGCAAGCATGGGTGGACTTCTCAATTGCAAGATATAAAGACCGATTGTTGTGTGATATTTTGCAAATGGATTCTTGTCATCTTTTTCTAGGGAGGCCATGGTAATTTGATAGGGAGGTGGTGTATTATGGTAGGGCTAATTCCATAACATTCAAAAAAGGAGCCAAGACTTTCAAAATTTAGTCTTTGTTGGAAGGGGAAGAACCACAGTCCCAATTACCTAGTGTGCTGCTATGTGGAGAGAAAGAGTTTGTAAAAGACCTTAAGCATAAGGAGAGCCAAGGATTTTTAATGATACTGAAGTCCACTAATGAAGAAAAATCAGTCAAGGAACCCTTACCGGTTGAAGTCCAAACTTTTCTTGAAAAGTATAAGGATATAGTGAGTGATGGTACCCCAGCTACCCTGCCTCCTAGGAGGGTTATAAGTCATCAAATTGACTTTGTACCAGGTGCCTCTTTGCCTAATAAGGCAGCCTATAAGCTCACTCCAGATCAGAATATTGAAGTGGCAAGACAAGTCCAAGAGTTGATGGACCAAGGTGTGATCCAAAAGAGAATAAGTCCTTGTGCAGTCCCAGTGGTTTCGGAATCCAAGAAGGGAGGAGAATGGAGGTTGTGTACTGACTCAAGGTCCATTAACCACATTACAATCAGTTATAGGTTTCCTATTCCAAAAATTGAAGATCTTATGGATTGTCTAGGAGGTGCTATGTATTTCACTAAGTTGGACTTGAAAAGTGGGTATCACCAAATTAGAATAAAGGAGGGAGACGAATGGAAGACAACATTTAAAACTACTAATGGTCTTTATGAATGGCTTGTGATGCCATTTGGTCTTTCCAATGCCCCTAGCACATTCATGAGGCACATGAATGAAGTGCTCAAAGACTTCACAGGTAGATTTGTCATGGTTTACTTGGATGATATCCTCATCTACAGCAAGACCAAAGAGGAACATGTCAAGCATGTAGAAGCAGTTTTGAAGAGGCTTCATAAGGAGAAGCTAGCTATCAACCTTGAGAAGTGTGACTTCTTCAAGCAAGAGTTGGTGTATCTAGGCTTTGTGGTGTCTAAAGGAACCTTGAAGATGGACAAGGAGAAAGTTGTTGCTATCCTAAGTTGGCCTACACCTACCACTACCACTGAGGTAAGAAGCTTCCATGGATTGTCCCAATTTTATAGGAAATTCATTAGAAATTTCAGTGGTATTTGTGCACCCTTACTTGATACCATAAAGGGGGGAGTTAAGTCCAAGTTTAGGTGGAGCTTAGAAGTTGAAAAGTCATTTGATATGTTGAAAAAACAAGTAGCTACTCAACCCATCCTAAAATTTCCTAGCTTTGAAAAGTTTTTCACCTTAGAGTGTGATGCAAGTGGCCTAGCAGTAGGTAGGGTGTTGAGTCAAGAAGGTAGACTAGTTGCCTTCTATAGTGAGAAGCTAAATGAAGCCAAGAAGAAATACTCATCCTATGATCTAGAATTGTATGCCTTAGTCCAGTGTCTTAGGAAGTGGAGACACTATTTGCTGCCTAAAGAGTTTGTTGTTTTTATTGATAACCAAGCCCTTAGTTATATTAATACACAAGACAAGTTAAGTAATAGGCACTTGAAATGGATGGAGTATTTGCAAGCTTTTACCTTCACCATAAAGAATAAAAAGGGGTAATTGAATAAGGTTGTTAATGCATTAAGTAGAAGGGTTTTAACAGTCCAAGAGATTCAGCTCCATAGCATTGGAGTGGAGAGTTTTCAAAATCTTTACAAGAATGATGAGGACTTTGCTGAAGCCTATAAGGTATGCATGGATTTTGAAAACCACTTTCATAGAAAATTTTCAGAATTCACATTGCAAAATGGATTACTTTTCAAGGGTAATCAGTTGTGTGTACCAAGAGGTTCCATGAGAGAGAACCTAATACAAGAGAAGCATAATGGCAGCTTGAGTGGGCATTTTTGTATCAGCAAGACAGTAGAACTAGTGCAAAGGTTCTATTATTGGCCTATATTGGTCAAAGATGTAACCAAATATGTGGAGAAATGCATGGTGTGTATGAAGGCAAAAGGAGGAATGAACAATGTAGGTCTTTATCAGCCTCTACCAATTCCCAACCGGCCATGGGATTGTGTAAGTATGGATTTTGTTGTAGGTTTTCCTAAAACTAAGCAAGGATATGATAGCATCTATGTTGTTGTTGATAGATTCAATAAAATGGGGCATTTTATTCCATGTTAGAAAACTAATGATGCAAGTCATATAGCTCATTTATTTTTCAAATAGGTTGTAAGGATTCATGGACTTCCATTAAGCATTGTGTCGGATCGAGATGTGAAATTCATGAGTCACTTTTGGAAGACTTTATGGAAGAAGCTCGGCACTAACATGTCTTTTGGTTCAGCTTACCATCCTCAAACTAATGGTCAAATTGAGGTGATTAATAGGACTTTGGGTAACCTTCTTAGGTGCCCAACTAAGGAGTATGGTCAGACTTGGGATGTTATCATCTCACAAGTGGAATATGACTACCGAAAAGAGTCCTTTTGAAATTGTTTATGGCATGCATCCAAGAGGTGTGTGGGAACTAAGGTGTCTTGGAAACATGGATCAAATTAGTGGTCAAGCAAAAGATTTTGTACAAACCATGAAGGAGATTCAGGAGCAAGTCAAGAAGACTATTCAAGACAACACTCTAAAACTCAAAGCCAAGGTGGATGAAAAGAAGAAGGATGTTTAGTTTTTTGTTGGGGACTATGTGATGGTCCATTTGAACAAAGCAAGGCTTCAAAAAGGTATTCCTACCAAGCTACAGATGAAGAGGGTAGGGCCTTGCAAGATATTGGCTAAATATGAAGCAAATGCCTACTAGGTAGATTTACCTTCCGATTTGGGCATATCCCCTATTTTTAATGTGCAAGACTTGGTGCCATACAAAGGTAACTAATCTCAGATCAGTCCAAATGTTCATGAAGATATTGAACCTACTGCAGCACCTACAAACAGCAAGTTGGAGGTGGAAAAGGTATTAGACTCAAGGGTAAAGAAGATTACAAGGCACAAGGTGTACATGGAACACCTCATCAAATGGAAGGAAAAACCAATTTTAGAGGCTACATGGGTTGCTGAAATAGAGTTCAAGAAGGGTTTCATACCTCTAGATTTGTTGCAAACTGATCCACCTTGAGTTCTTTGTTGGAGGGGGGAGTATGGTGCAGGAGCACCTAGGTAGGCTAAGTGTGAAACCTAGGTATTTCATTATTTTTGGCTTGTAGTGATGCTAGCCACATCACTAGTCTAATAATAGGTCCTATGTGGTCCTTAGGTGTGTTTAGGAGACTTGGCAAGACCCAAAGTGACCAAGTTGCTAGAAGTTGCCGACTAGTGTCAACTAGGTGACTTAAGTCCGGTAAAAGGCTAAAATGGTCTAAAAATGTTCCAATGGCTTTGAATAGTTTATTTGAAGTCATTTTATTCATTTTATATGCCTAATTAGTCTTTGTTCCAAATTTGGAGGTCTAACTCCATGTAGAACAAAAGTTGCTAAAATGTTGTCATGTTGTCATGACAACATTTTCTTGCAAAAAGCAACTTTTTGCATTTTTTGAGTTTGCAACATCCTAACTATTTAGAAAAGTTATGGAACTGATGGAGGAGCCTTTAAAAAGGTGAGGACAACCATTTTCATGGGTTGGACAAGTTGGTTTTGCATTTTGTACGAATTGTGCAAGTGTTTTGTTGCCGATTTTATGCATTTGAAGGCATTTTTCATAGAGGAGGATTGAATGGCATGATTTTTGTGTTGGAAAAGTTCTGAAATGTTGTTTTTCATATTTTTGTATTGTTGGTTTGATCATTTCAATTCATTTTGTATTAGTTTAGAAAATCTTTTTGTTCTTGCCAAGTTGTTGATCTCAACAAGGTTGCACTTAGGAAATGGGATCTTATGGCCTCTTCCCACCATTGGAAACCTCTGGTATTTTGGGATTTGGAACTAAGGTCAATTTATATTATGTACCAAGAAGAAGGGACCTTGGAAGCATCAGTAAACATTTTTAAAGTGATGCCCTAGGCAAGCCAAATGCAACTTGGCTAGGGATCACAGTCGGAAAAACAAGCCATGGAGGGGATTGAGAGTTCAAATGCCTCAATCTGGCCACACAACTATTAAGGAGAAGGTCTAACATTTCTCTAGTCCAAAGGAGAGGTCTTGGAAAGGTGTCTAAGGTGGTTTTCTATCACAACAGCGATAAAGCCTTTGAAACCCTCATTTTAGCCATTTTTTGTACTTTGGTTGTACAGACAGTTTGAGGGTTGGAAAATTATAGAATCTTGAGGTACTCCAAAAAGGGTATCCATAAATATAAATTTTTTGTATGTTTGTTAAGAAGTTTTCCAAGAAATCTTGTTACCGGCTATTTAGGAGGGCTAATTCTTAGTAGCCTTTTTGGAGCAATTTGGTGTATTTTCCCTAGTAGATTGAATGCACCTATGAAATCAGCATTATTTAGGGTCATGAATGTTAGAAGGAGTCTAAAAAAACCTTGGATGAAGAACTAGTACCCTTGGAGCTATAGATGGACTTGAGGGCTAGTAGCGGACTGGAGCGGGCTAGTATGAAATTTGATGTCACTTTGTTGGTGTGCCCCCAACTGAAGGATTAGGATCTCTTGAGCAAGGCCCTAGTAAGAATAGGGTGTGAAGAAGCCCTATTGGGTCTAGTGAATGACCTATGGCATCCCTGAGAGAGCTTGGGGTTTGGAAACAAGGTTGGGGTGTTACATTAGTTTACCTAAGAATGCATTCTTGTATCTAAGAAGTAAGTTAGGGGTCCTTCCCCTATATGAAGCTCACTAAAATGAAGTTTTAGTGATACATCAACATGTATCAAGTTGAAGATCTTTTAGTTGATGTAGAATAATCATGAGAAAATTTCATATGAATCAGTACATAAGGTACATTGTTCTTCATTTGGTTTGTATTGTCTTTGGCATTTGTTGTCAAAGAGGGAGAGTATACTGTCATATATTTTTGAAATTTGAATTTGTTTGTGAAGAGCTTGATGTTTGAAAAGAAGCTATGTAATTCCTTCACAAAATAAGATTACTTTATTTGAGAAGATTGTGGAATGAAATCTAAGAGGGAGAAACATTCTGTCAAAAAAAGGCTTGTTTTCAAATTTCATTCTACTATGACATGTTGTGTTGCCATCAATGCCAAAGAGGGAGATTGTTAGATAAAATTTTTCAATTGTGTGTTGTATTTGATGTTAAATAAATGTCATTTTAGTTATCAAACAGAGTCTACCAAGCTCAGATGCTTAGCAAAGTGATTTACAGAGTATACCGAGCATTTCTGGAAGTTACACTATGAATACAGCTTCTACTGAGCTCACTCGAGCGCTAAAGGATTCTATGGAAAAAGTCATTTTCTAGTGCGTTCACAAGGTAAATCAGTTCTTACCAAGTTCAGTTGATCTCGAAAGGATTTTGTAGAGTTCATAGTGTTTACCAAGCTTCACTTGGTTAACATTGAAAATCATTTCTAGAGTAGTGTTTACTGAGCAGGGTCGGCCAATGAAGGATTTCATTATTTTGGGAACTAAAGTTTTATTGTTTCATGTAATGACTAAAGCTGACTAATATATTATTTATTGGTAAATGTAACTTGTAAATGAGATGACTTAAAAATTTGTATGATATAAATAAAAGGTGAAGTTGTGGATTCCAATGTATGAATGAGGGAGCATGCAGATGAGTTGATTGTGTGAAAAGGAAGTGTGAGCGAATTTTGAAGAAGGATAATATATCCGTGAGGAGTAGCAAGGGTTTATTCCATCATAAGGATCTAGTATACCAAAATAGATATCTATAATAGCAAAGATTAGTTGCATCTCATTCAGGTCACTCATTGTTACTTTCTCATAATTGTAGCAATGAATTTTAAATCTCTTAGCATAGTTGGTTTAGCAGCCATTTTTGTAAATCCTTTAACAATGTGGACAGTTCTACTGATTTTTTCTAAGGTCCTCTACCAAGGCCACTCCTAGTATAGTGATTAAATCCTCTAACAAGGTCATACCTAACAGTGTGTTTTGTAACCTTTAATAGAGTTGGCTCCTAATAGGGCTCACTTTAGAAGAGTGAAAATTGGTAGCTAGTTACTTGGTCATTTTTCCCATATTGGGTTTCCACGTTAAATCTGGTGTCTCTTGTTTCTAGATTATTTCTTTTTCCATGCATGTGAATAATTATGAACGCTTACAGATTAGTAATAAGTTAATACATAGTTCATCAACCTAGTTACAACATTTCTCTATGTGTTTACCGAGTGACTACAATAACTTATTATTTAAGACATCTAAGGGATCTATGGATTTTATTTTTGTGG
Organism: Cupressus sempervirens; assembly: GCA_028749045.1. NCBI lineage: Eukaryota > Viridiplantae > Streptophyta > Pinopsida > Cupressales > Cupressaceae > Cupressus > Cupressus sempervirens. The sequence goes on from CM053784.1 coordinate 172,437,509, forward strand.
TAACTAATTCACCCCCCCTCTCAATTACTCCATGTATATTTCAAACATGGATACATCCTGTTGTTATGGACCTATCACTCTAGTGATTTATGCATGCAGAATGGACTGATAAAGTGACCTCTCACTGCAACTATCGATAGAACTCCAAGTATCTCAATATGTTGAAGCACTACCACTGGTGTCACTATCAATTTCCCACACTATGTGATGTGTGGAGAGGAGTAGAGGACAATTTGGGTGAACTTTCCTCAATGTACATCCTTCTCCACAAAAATATGATCTGTCTCTAGATCTATAAGTTTGTATGCCTTCATACTGTCTTCATAACCAATGAAAGTACAAGGTTGAGATGACTACATACCTTGCATCCCTTACAAGATCTATTTTCCCATGTAGGACAACCAAAGACTCTAAAGTGTGTCATAATAGGTTTTTTGCTATACCATGCCTGAAAAGGAGTTTTTCCATCTAAGGCAGGATGAGGAGAATGATTAAGAATGTGAGTGGCACTAGAGATTGCTTTGACTTCTAATGATGGATATAGAGACTTGGCATGGATCATGCAACTTGTCATAGACTTAAGAGTGCAGATCCCAAAACCTACAACATCTATCTTATGTGGACTGAATGCTAATAGAGTCTAAAAATCAATTCCCTCAAGTCCACAAAAATCCATAAGTCTTCTATTCACATACATGCTTCCATTCTCCATTCGAAGTACTTTTATGGCTTTCTTGGATTTATGTTCTACACGAGTCTTGAAGGCTAGAAACTTGTCCTACACTTCATTCTTGTTATGAAGAAAATAGACCCAAGTGAACCTTGAAAAGTCATCAATGAAGGTAAGTATGTAGTGACCCTAACAAAATTCAAAAGGACCTGCTAATACCATGTGAACCATCTGTAGAACACCTGGTGCTCTTGAAGACTTCCCTCACTGTAACTTCCCTTCTAGATGCATATCCACTGAATCTATTGAACATTCACCCTTTGAAAAGTTTATTTGAGGTAGACCTTTGACCATTTTCTTTTTGAAAAGTTGTTGAAGGTAGCAGAAGTCAAGATGACCATAGTGCTCATGCCATAATTGCATGTTTAAATTTGATTGTGATAATAAGGCCTTTGAAGGAGACTTGGGCACAAAATGAGAGAAAGAGTATAACATTTTTTATGATTCACTTTCCCCACTGCAACCAAGGAATCATCTTTGAAACTATGCACTTTTAATAAGTCTAGAAGGAATTGAACTCTATGTCCATCTCCAAGGTGAGATATTTTGTAGACTGATAGGAGGTTTGAACTTAGGTTTGGAACATAGAGAACATTTTGAAACTCTCTTCTTTCTACTTCCATGTTTCCTTTCCCTTCAACTTTCATTTTTCTATCATTCCCCATGAAGATGTGTGGTACCTTAGACTACTTCATTGAAGAAAAATCCTCCTCTGAAGAACCCATGTGATATGAGGCACCTCAGTCAAATATCCATTCCTTTGAAGAGGTTGAATTTTCCATGAGTTCTTTCCCTTTGCCCTTGGAATCAAAAGAAGAAGACCCTTTATCCTTATAAGAATTAGACAAATGTTTCTTCATTATGTTGATCAACTCATCAATATTTTTGAGATAACACTCATGCTCTTCATGACCTAATTTCTTGAAATAAGAGCACTTCTTCTTCTCCTTATTGTTGTCCCCTTTCTTGTTGGAATTCAGAGACTTGACCTGTTAATTTGATTATGGTGTTGTCTTTTTTGCATCCTCTAATTTGCTCTTCCATTTCTTCTTACCCTTTCCTTTATGTGAAGACTATCTAGTTGAATTTTGAGAACCCTCATTGGCCACCAATTCTTTAGAATAAGGTGATTTAAAATCCCCATTGATTTCAACTTATTTTCTTCATCATCCAATAATTTAGCATATTCATCAAAACTTACTTTCTTGTAGGTAGACCCTAAGGTTTTCTTAGAGGTGTTAAAAGAAGATACAAATGTAGAATACTTTGATGGCAGCTTGTTATGTATGAGATAGATCAGTCTGTCATCTTTGATAAAACTCCCATAATCAGTAAGCTTTTTCCTTAGTTCATTCACCTTGATGATGAAATCCCATATTGAGTCATATGACTTAGGATCTAAGGAGACAATCTCATCTTCAATTTTGAAAATGTCCTCTTTAGAAACTTTATGATAAAGGTTTTTGAGGGTATCCCAAGCTTCCTTGCATGTAGAATGCTTCTTGATTTGATACATAATCTTATCATCTACCCCCAAACATATATCACCTAGGGCTTTCCTATCCATTCCTATCCAAGCTGAAATATCACTATCTAAAACTTTATCACCTGTTGGTTTACAAAGAGTACCATCTACATATTATGAAACTCCATTCTACATTAAGTGATAGCACATTTTGATTGACCATGTAGCATAGTAATGAGGAGTTAATTTAGCAAACTTAAAGTTTCCCATAATGTATAAAATAAAAGGAAAGTGCAGGAAAGAGAGAACACAACACCAAGAACATCCCCCCTTTTCACTAAATCAAGAAACCCTCCCAAAATAGATGCTTTGGGCACTTTATTAGTAGTGCGATTACAATGGGCCACTTACCAATTTTGGCCTTCATGGACTTCTAATTTTTCTTGTTAATACTTCTATATGAATTACAAATATGAAACTTTACAATGTGCTACAATTTTGAAGCAATACAAAGTAAAGAAAGGCCCTATTGCTAAAAGTGACAATTTTGTTCACATTACTCTATAATCTAATAGCAGATCTAAAAAGTAGATGAAAAATAATGCAATTAAAAAAAAAAAAAAACATATTTTCAACTCCATATGTGCTAATACAAAGCATTTAAAGTTACAAAATGTTACAATTTGTGCTTCAAAACCAGAAAAAAAGTCTACACCATTGAAAAATTTAGAAAATTATACCCAAAAAAAAAAAAAATTGCACATGATTTGGAGTCTGGATGACTAAGTTATGGCCTCCCGAAGTTAGACTACAAAACTAAAAGTCAATCTAGAGAGGGGTTGCATCAGTGAATGATAGGGTTAAATTTGATGGTCATATTACTATCACAGTAGTTCAATTTGGCTTGGAATAATGGTCAAATGACCATCAATTTTAAGCTAGTGAACTAGATGACATCAGTAACTCCAGGCCTAATGATGACATCAGTTGTATGAATGGTGATGTTAGCAGATGATGTGGCTATATAGAACTGCATGATACTGTATGATGTGTGTGGCTAACTTGCCATATGGTCTAGTGATGTATCAATATAGGTGGGCACTAATGTGTACTATTGTCTACATCACTGGATATTATTGGGTTGCATGGGCACAGTGATTGGGTAGGCTGGATTAATCAAAAATTGCCACGTGTTCTAGGTTGCTATTGCATGGATTACTAGAGGGATTCCCTCACTTTTGCCAAAAAATTAATTCTACACTCAAAAATTTAGATAGGCATAAAAGTTTTTAAACTCTACATGCAAAATATGCCAAACAGTTGACCAAAATCTTTTACAATGCCAGAATTGTTGGTGTGCCGAGATTTATATAGCATTTGCCGAAATATGTTTTACAGAACCAGAGGATTCAAATGACACTATCACTGAATTATTAAAAAATGGTGTTGGACTATGCCTTTGCTAGCTGGAGGAGCACAAAGGTTAATCCCACATGCAGTGGGAGTACGGTCTACATTGGATTTAAAAGATTGAGAGCAGAATGCTTTAAACAAAGCATGCATTATGATTTGGTGAAATGATTACCACGGGGTGGCTAGAATGTAGGCTGAATTTTTCCCTCTATAGAGAAATTTATAGTATGGCTTGCAAGTTGATTTAAATGTAGATACCCTACGAAATAATAAAAAATTTCACCAAAAATACAGAGCCAAGCCACGGTCTCACTACCTAGTTCGTCTAAAAAAAATTTCTCTACTAGGGGACTGAATAAATCCAAAATTACTAAATTCAGAAATAAATTGCAGAGAAGAAAAATAACTCAGATCAATTAATGACCATAACCAAACTACAAATTGGGGCCTCCAAGTTTCAATTTGCAATTTCTTTTTCCTCACTATCAACTTTCACTTAGCATAGGAAAATTTATAGTTGATCTTCACTGAATTGATGCTCTAGATGCTCCCAATTTCTATAGATCCTCTAGATTTGGGTCAAGGTGCTAAAGCACGAACAATCTCAAACGACTATGTGTAGAGAATCTCCCTCAACTCTGATACCATGTAAGAATTTGGCTTAGGCCAAAATTCACCCAAGACCAAGAAATTCAAACACAAGAACAAAGTAGACCAAAATAGAGAGAGTATGATTAGAATGATGATATTCATTCAATATGCTAGTTTGAGAGTACACTATGAGTGCCTATAAATAAAGGCCTAAGGAGAGCTTCTAGAATGCATAGAAGTTAGCAACATAATAAGTCATACAACTAGGCACATGTCCACTAGAAATGGGTTATCCTCCATTAAGTAAAAAATTAAGTGCAATGATGTGAGGATAAGCCTACAATGGTGTAGCATGCAAATCAATCATGTAGACATGTGCTAAATGAGGAGTGCATATAACTGTGTTGTCAACATGACAACTCAGTGAATGATGCAAACTCCTATGTTGCAAACACCATGTGCATAATTAGGGTTGTGTAACTCATGAGAGTACACAAAATCCTAAGTGTCCCACCTAAATAAACTAATAAAATAATGCAAAAAAATTAAATAATGCATTAACCTAAGTAAGCTTAAGTAAGTGTAATAGGTAAATATTTATTTACACCAACCAAAATGAAGACCTAGATAAAAATGCTAATCTTTTAGAATGGTACGAAAGAAAGTTTCAAGGGAAAGTAAATGAGAAGATATCTTGTGGAATAGCACTGACTCAAGTTGCATTGGCAACCAAGGTTGACAATGTGAAGAAGGTACTTGAGAATATCTTCTCATTGTGTTAGAATCTGAAAAGATTAATAACCCAGAAAACTAGTGCAAAGAGTAAATATCTAAACTATGAATGCAAATGATACAAAATCAAAATAGCATCATAGAGTTAGTCTCCAAGAGAGTAATGCAAATGCTGGAAGCAGAATAGCATTAAGAGGATGCAAAAACCAGAGATGCAAATACAAGCCAGGTAGCATGCTTATATAGGCTAGGAAGAGGGAGGAGGTGGCAACACCAACCAATGAGGAGCAACCATCTATCAAACTAAAGATAGCAAAGTATCTTCCCAAGATAGCTAATGGATGCTCACATGTAGGAAGATGACACCTCACAACCATTCACCTAATAAGACATACTTTATTAACCTAAGCGAGATTATTAAAAGTGTAGGAAAAACCTAGCAAAATAGGAAAAATAAAAAACTACACTAACACCCCCCCATAAGCAAAGCTTAGGTGGATGTAGAAATGGGTCCCGGCAAGTCAAGCCTGATGAGGTACCCATGTACATAAAATTCCCCCAAAAGAGAGAGAAAAGAGACTCCCCAAAGAAAATTAGGACTCCAAGTGAGAGGAAGAGGCCCCCCCAAAAGATGTAGCATCCTGCACCTCCAGCAAAGCTTGCAAATTTTGTCCGGTAGATCCACTTACATCGAACAATTTTTCTTCCCTTAGAAAAATGGACAAGATCCCAAGTGTGGTTCCTCATCAAGGAACTATACTCTTCCTGCATAGCTATATCCCACTCAAAAATACCAGAAGCCTCATGAAAGGACTGTGGATTTGAGGCAGTAGTAATGAAGATATGTAGAGCATCCTGGAATTGTGAACGAGTCTGCTTGGTGTCTGATGGATCCCCAACCCAATCACCTGCAAATTGCAAGGTCTGTCTAGCCCAAAGTGGACCAGAAGATGGAGAATCTAGAGGAGAATCATCAACCTGTGAATGATGACTAGGAGAGGAAGGAGGTGAGTCCTCTGAATCACTCTCTGCATCAAAAGTGGAGGTAGAAGACTGCTCAAGTGAATCTGACCCATTAGAAGATCTATCATGTATTCCAAGTGACTCCAACGTCAAAGTAGAAGGCAACCCTGTGACCATGCTCTGCTGGTTAAGCTGATGCAAGTAGTGGAAGTTAAGATGGCCAAACTGCTCATGCCATAATCTGCTCACATCATTAGAGTGAGTGAGAAAAACAGTCAAAGGAGGATCAGGAACAAGGTGAGAAAACATATAGAGTCTTGACTGATGATCTGCTCTCCCAACTGCAATTGTAGAATCATTGTGCAACTCACTTATCTCCATTGAATCAGGAGTGAACTCAACCCGCTTGCCTAAACCTGTGTGAGTGATCTGGTGTACCGATAGGAGATTAGTTGACAATGAGGGTACATAAGGAACATCATGGAATGTGCCATCCCCCACATCAACAGACCCTCTCCCACACACCTCAATAGGAGTGTTGTCACCCATCAACATAGAAGGCATAGTACATTGCTCCAAGGATGCTATTTGTTTCCTTGATTATTGTGCCCAAGTTTCACTTCTAACACATTGTACACCAAATTGTGTGATCCCACACTCTGCACCCAAGAGACAATCATAGAATTCTGAACCTAGAGAGGAATCTAAACATATTAGGTACAAAGCTAACTCAAAACCTAACTCAGAGTGAGAAGCATTTCCATACATTGCTTCAATCACATAGTCAATTAGTTTTCTTGACAATAGAAGAGGTTAACATAAGAGCCAAATTTAAAAATATCAGGCCTCCCTCACCCCACACATAAAAATCCTCCATAAAGGACTAGGTTATGCAAAAAATCTATTAAAGAAAGACCCCAATTTTTCTACACTAGATGGCCTAATACAACTTGTAGCTGAGCTTGCTATCCAAGTAAAGTCATTAGATATTGCATGTGAAAATTGGGATGCAACTCTTTAAATAATAATGGAAGTCCATAAATCCTTTTTGGACAAATACACTATAAGTGTATAGCCCATTTGACATAAGTGTCAAAACAAGGGAGTAAGTAAGCAAGGGGGAGAATAATGAAAGTGGGAGAGATACAAATGAAAATATGGGGAACAAAGAAAGAGAATAAAGAAAAAGGGGAAGCATGAACAAAGGGGTAGTTATCAATTATGACCCCAATGATATACATTTTTTGAGGAAGGTAGAAAATAGATACAAATATCATCTATAATAGAGCATATCAGATGAAAGAGTACCAATTACAAGAGCATTGAAGTCAAATAGTATCAGCAGAGACAAATCTACTCAGAATGTAGAAAAATTTTTGGGTACATAATAGACACATTAATTCAAGGGTAGTTATACATTTTGAGGTACATAGGTTATTGCAGAATTTTCAAATTTTGAACTTCTATATATAAGCCAAGTCATGGATATGTTATTCTCAAGAAGATTAGATTGATTATCAAGTGTTTTTGACATCATGTCAAAGGGGGAGATTGCTGATCTCATATTGGTTTTGACAAGTGCCAACACACTTAAATCATTTACTTAGTTCATGGCAAACTAGTAATACATGTTGAGTACAAAATATAAATATTAGACAATGGCGAGTTGTCATGAGTGTTGAGTCACTCATATGTTGAGTAACTCAAGTGTCAAGTAGATACATCATGCTAAGTGATTCAAGTGCTGAGAAAACAATAGATGTCGAGCATTTCAGGTGTCAAGTCAGAATAATGTATGCCAAGCATTAGAGACTACATATACTGAGTAATATAGATTGGAGATATTTTTTTTGTTATGGCACAAACAACTATGTAAACCATTTTTTAGCTAACCTAAGGATAGTTTTAAATCCTTTAGAGATAAGGAAAAATCTATCCTTTAGAGATAAGGAAAAATCTACATCCAGATTGCCTATCCAATTACATGCAACCAATCAAAAAATGGGAAGGTTTAAGTGGCAAAATGGATGAATCTCAATCATAGATTCATGCCTAATCATAAGCCACCTAAGTCTTCTTAAGGAGGAAAAAGCCCTAAATTTTCAAGAGAGTTGGGAGAATTTGAAAGAGACAAATGGTCAAATTTGAGGAGCAAACAAGATAGTTTGCAAAGCATTCAAGGTGACTTAGCAATAAGAGTAAATTGTAGAATCAATTAAGTAAAGAATAGAGGATAGACGTTACAACATTTATACATCAGATCATGAAGGATTAATTAGAGATTGGATAGAGGTGATTTTTTATTAGACAAGCAAGTGCCAACCAGAATATCTATGTTGAGACATTTGGAAAGGTGATTTTAGTTAAATCTCCTAGGTGGAGTAGTCCTAATAGGCTTTACCAAATACTTTAATAGGGTGTCATTCCAAGTGAATAACCTAAAGTCTTTTAACCAAGTACACTTCTAACAAGGTGTTGAAATCCTCTAACAAGGTGGGACTTAACAGTCTTTACAAGCCTTTAATAGGGTAGGCCTTTCATAGGGAAGATCATGATTCATAGTCAAACCATTATAACCTTAATTGGCTACACTTTATTACTAAAGTGGTAAATATTTGTGGGTGTCATCCCCACCCTAGTTTTACCTTCTCATTTGGAAGGTTTCTGGGTGACCATATTTGGTGTTATGTGTGTTTGATTACTGGCATGTTTTAGATGCATTTACTTTACATGTTATTTTAGTTTATATATTGAATGCAACTAATGAATGGTAAAAGTTTTATGGGTCCAAGTTTAAACTCCTTATTTACCCACCCCCCACCCCACTTAGAAGTTTAGCTTTCTCACTTATAAATTCCAACATTTTATTGTCTCCCTATGTCAATGTCATCCATCAAAGGAATAGAAACCAATATTTTATTAATGTTTTCATCTAGAATCAAAGGAATGGAAGCCAAATGTTGATTCTAGCTATTAGAGTAAAGATTAGAATCCTTTGTTAAAATATTAGTGAAGAAATCCACAAAATATTTAGAAATATCCCCATCAGAGTGCACATCCCATTTATTTGAAGTGATATCTAAAATACTTTTGGAAGCTCTATGTTTAGATATCATGAGATGAAAAAACCCAGGGTTCCTCTCTTTAACCTTTAGCTAGAGGGCTCTTGATCTTTGTCTCTATTGAAGCTCCTCTTTGGCCACAATATCATAATACTTCACTAATAACACTTTTTCCTTCTCATTATTATCATGGGAATCCCCATCGAATTGGATAACCTTTTGTACTTCCTCTAGGTCCTTTTTTATGTTAGTTTTTTGGTGAAAAAATATCAAAAAGTCTCATTGTTCCAAGAATTGACTTTATTTTTAACATGATTTATTTATTTAGCTATCCTAAACATGGTCAATCAATCAACCTTCATCTTACACCAATCATGAACAAGAATATAAAACTTGAGTGTTACATCCACATCATTTCAAATACAAAAGGAAAGTTACATTTTATTGCCAAGGGATCAACTAAAAAAGATTTTGGGAATTGATGAGATCTAATCTTAGTGATAGAAGAAAGAGAACAATTGAACATATTGAGCTCATAAATAGTTTCTAATCAATATTTTTTAAACAATTTACATCTTTAATTTCTCTAAATTTCTTTTGGCTTGAGAAAGTTATAAAATAATTTTATTTTGTTAATATACTCTATATTTCTCAACATTGTAATAATTAATTTTTAAAAAAAGATTCATTATGAAAATTCTACAATCATCCCCTACACTACCTTTTGATTGCCAATTGGGATGCTTTTGTAGGAGTTTTTGAAGCATATGTCTAGGTTTTTTGTGCTAATTTGTCCTCCTCCAAGAGTGAAGCATGCATCTAGATTGTTTCATCACTCTTCCTCTCAATACCTCTAACTTTTATCTTCTCCTATAAAGCAAGGGATTCAACATTTTTGTAGTTGTTTCCCTCCTTTTATAAATTAAAGAGGATAATTGTACCAAAAAAATATGATAACTGTGGAAGGAATCGGGGTTAATTTCCTTGAACATTTTTAGTTTTGATGAAGTTTTGAAATTTTTTGCTTTGTTAAATTTTAATGTAAAATGCTTTGTAAAAATGTTTGAGGCATTTAAATTTCAAAATTGGTGATCTTTCATCACTCATCTTAGTCTCTCAACATTATGTTGAAGGAAGTGATATTCACAAGTCCCCTTATAGACATCTATAATAATATTGAGCTCTTTCAAACCCATATTTTCAAGACCATTCTTTAACAAGGGATATAGTACACTCACAGACATTTTTCCTTCTTATATACATACAACTATTGCTTGCTTAAATTACTATTTCACTAGCCAAAAGTATATTCACTTTTTTTTTTAGTATGAATTATTTGCTAATAAGGTCTTGTACACATACCTATTTCTCAATAGAGAATATATTTATATAAGATATATGGCATATGTCTATGTGGTTGTGAAGCCTATCTAGTCCTCCCAACTTTGACACTTATAAATTATTGGAAAATTTCTTAAGCTTTGAAAATCAAAACTATTTATGAAATACACATCTCATTCCTTCTAACCAAAATCAATTCCTATATCTTTTGAAGAAGAAAAATAGTAGTCATATATAAGAGACTAATTTAAATGTTTATTTTTTATCCAAACATAGCAAAGTTAAAGGATTTTTTTCCTTTAGGATGCATAGTTCCTACTAGGGACCACTATAACTTGAAATTTCTAGTCAAAAATCTAAAATCAAAACAAACAACCAGCTTGTTCAAATTCAAAATCTTATGATAATATACTAGTTCTCACTCTAGAATTCATTAATTACATCTAGTAACCCATTTGTAGAAAATTTCATAATTTTCTATTGAGTAATCTATAACCATTGACATTAACACATTATTAATATAAAAACTAAAATTCCACATTTAGAAGAGAGTACAAGATGTGGACCCATAGATAAGACACATCCAAATTTAATTTTTGATACACTTGGGTCAAGTACTTAGATTTTATTTTTTTAAGGCTTGAAGAACCTTCTAAAGGACTCTTTTGTGTGATAATCAAAGCACATTTTTGAATTTATTTTGGGTAAGTGTTGGACTATCTATAAGCTTGAAACTAAGACTAAATAACTAAAGAAACACCTCACATATAAGTGGCTTACATGTTAGTGCAATCCTAGATAACCTATGAATTTGGACATGCAAAATACTTTGTAGATCCTTTAAACTTTTTAACTTTCAAATGTTGTTGTATTTAGTGGAAATGTAAATAAATATTATTGTATCAACATTTGACATTTATTTATTCTTATGTTAAAAAGGAATAAAGTCAATAGTTTGTTTCTTTATTCTCTTGTGAGCATTAAAATATTGTTTGGAAAACATTGCTAAACATTAAAATTATTAGAAAAACATGAGCTAAAAAGGAACACACATGCCATCCATCCCAAAATACCAAAATTTTAATCATTCTTGCACCTTATAAACCTTTGATGACATCCTCACAAGTAAGAAATTCAATAGTTGTATTTGAAACTGAACATATAGTTTGCTAATATTTTTATTTATTAAATAAATTACAACAAAAACTTTTTAAAAATTCAAAATTTAGTTAGATTTATCTTAAAATTAAATTTTTCATATAATTTGTTCTATAATAATATTATATTCAATTTTACACAAAAATTTAAAGACTAATTTTTTTTTAAAAATATAACTATTAAGGATTGAAACTGTACAACAATCTAGCATGAAATACAATATATATAACTACACACACATGCACACACACACACACACATATATTGTTGGTGTAATTAAATATTCACTAATTACACTTACTTAAACTTAGTTAGGATAATGCATTGCATAGTAGTTTGTGATTGAGATACTTGGCAGTTTGCACCTCAATTAAACACATAGTCTAGGAGAATTCCACTCTGGGTGGTCATAGTTGTTATCTCATTCCACCTTTAGTGTATTTATCACATTATCATCCTCATCTTCACACATACTTCATTGCATAATGGAGGATGGTCCAACTTTGGTGGACATGTGATTCCACCTTGTGTGGGTCATAGCTTATCTTCTTCTTATCATTGTCTCTTATCACCTCTCCTATATAGGGAGGCCTATTATGTTTATTTAAAATCATTCCATTGGATGTAAGTCAAGTCCATTATCAATAATAGCATTCTTGCATCTCCATTCAATTGTCTTACCAATCTCTTGTGGAAATTATCTTGGTCTTTCATCTGATCCTAGGGGTGTTATAGAGTCACTTAAAACTCTAACATGGTATTAGAGCTCTCATAGTTTGAAAACATCTTCTCAAGAAGTGAAATCTTGTCTTGACTCATTGTTGGTGCAACATTTGACAATTTGGACATCACAATTTGGAGGAGATTTTGGGAATCCTATTTTATGACCTTCTACTATAGGTGAAATTTAGAGCTTGCTGGTGCAAATCAGATGTTGGCATCATATAGAGGAATTCCAAAAACCTTTAAAGTGAATTTTGTTTCATCAAAATTGGACATTTGAGGCTAAATCAAGAGCTATTTGATTTTTGAAGGTGCAGGTGAAATTGGATCTCTGTCTCTGAAGTTTTTTGAAAATTGTAAATCCCATTTTTTACAACATTTGAGGCTTTGTTTGGGCACAGTCAATAACATTTTTAGGCATGATTTTTTTTGAAAATGCATGATTTTTCCTCTAATTTCTAGATCTATAATAAGATTTTAGTGATTTGGAATAGGCATATCACTTTCAGAAATAGACCTTTTTTGGGTATATTTACACTTGGTGAATACTTGGATTTCAATTTTCTTAATTGAATTAATAATTTGAAGGAGTTATCAGCTTATTTCAGTCATCATTTGATTTCATTATGGATTTTTTAAAAGTTCCATTACTCACTCCGTATAACTATCAGGAATGGAAAGAAGCGGTTTCTAATCAGTTGATGAGTATTGGATTGCTTAGAATTTCTTTGACAAGATCTAGAACTAGCTACAGGTGTTGCAAAAAGAAGAAAATGGTTTGATAGAAGGAATAAAGGACTTGGATCTCTTAGATATACCATCTCCACTAATTTTCTATATCATATTACATCCTGTACACATCCACATGATGCCTGGACTATATTGGAATGAATCTTTGCTAAACCTGATAGAATAAAAAAATTCAAATTGGAGAATGAGCTGATAGGTCTAAGTCCATGTGATTTTGACAATATTCAAGACTTTTTCTCTAAGTTTAATTCCATTAGATTGGAGCTTTCTAATTGTGGCATTACTAAAGATGATGAGCAATGGATTATATCTACTCTTTCCCAGCTAGGTCCTGAATATTCAATCTTTGTTTCCAAATTCTATGCTACTAAAGGTGCTCTCGGTGGTGCATACAAAATGCCTTCTCTTGATGAATTTGTAGCTCATCTTGTTAGAAATGCTTTAGAATAACTAGGGGGTGGGGGGATGTGAATTAGTTATTCAAGGTCCAAATGTCCGAATAAAACTTTTTAACTAAGTATAGTGAGCCCATTTTAACTAACCATGCATCCAAGCTAAACATTCTTCTTAGCAAGTTACTGATAAATCAACATGTAGGAATAAGACATGAAAAGGCAACACATGACATAGTGATTTATGTGGAAACCTGATTTGGTAAATACCACCAATAACATGCTACCTTGTTTCTCACTCTTTTGAAGTGATGCCTTATGAAAGGTCTGCCCTGTTAAAGGCTACAAAATACACTATTGAATGTGACCTAGTTAAGGTATTTTAACCACCCTATTAGGAGTGAGCCTAGTTAAGGGACTTTAGAACATTCATTTGGAATGTCACTTTGTTAAAGGATTTCTCAATAGTAGTTAGACCAACCTAAGTCCATAGAATTTTTCCTAACTAGTACAATTGCTAGAGAGTAACAATAAGGGCTTTTGATTTAATGTAACTAACAACATAACTTGCAAATTTTAGATCTCAATTTAGTTCACAAATTTTCTTGGCTTTTCATCTCTCTAGCTCTGATAGCTTGTCCTCCTTTTAAGCTTTGTCTCCTTGAGTCTCCTTGCTCGTTGTGCCAATGCAATCACCTCTTTAGTCACTTATCAAAGTAAAGTCTTTGTACTCTATTCTTCCCTCTCAATGCCTTCTCCTTGACACCACTCACTGTCTCCAATATCTCTTTGCTTCTTGGCCTGTAACTCCTTAGGTAATAGTTTGGAACACTTTTCCCATTCTAATCTTCTTGCTCTTGTTTTGGGTTTCAATGGATTAGGTAAGATATGATGTATCTTCCCCTTATCTTTTTTCTTCTAGAAACATCATGTGGAATCTAGTTGTATTCACCTAAAAATGGTTAACTAAGAATTCTGCACCACTAGCTTAACATCCTTATCTTCCATTTGGTTTGCAATATTCAAGGTAACAAACTTAGCGGCTTAGATCTGGCATATATTTGACTTTTCAAATAATACAATAGCTCAGTTTATTGACTTTTTTATGCTCAGCACATACTTTGTTACTCGACACCTACACATGAACTTTCTTGACACCTTCTATTTCACTTGGCACACACTTGATTTTGCATTCTCTCGACACTTACTAATAATTTTCTTGGCATGAACTAACATGCTCATCACCCACTAATGAATTTAGTCACTTAGCTTTGCAAATAGTTTGGTTATAACTTATTCTTCTAGAGTTTCTAATTGTAGCCAACCTCTATATCTTCAAGTGTATTATCAATCCATCAATTTACCATAGTTTTAACTGATCCTTGTACTTGATTACAAAATCATAACTCAACCTTTCCATTAGGTGCTTTTGTTACACCTTACTGATTAAATCCTCTCCATCAATCAATTAAGTGATAGTACCGGGATCTTATAAGCAATTTTCATTCCAACAAATAGCAAGTTTGACAGTAGTGACAAAACAATGATTGAAAGCATTCTTTATCAACAATCTCCCTACTTCAATACTGATCTTTTCAATCAGATTTCAACAATCTCCCCCTTTGGCATTGATGGCAAACCAAATTGATCAACCAAGTTATCAAAATGCTAACTAGGTTAGAATAGTAAGTCAAATACTAAAAAGAAAACTTTGTATCCAAAATTATTCGTTCTATTAGCAACTTTGAATTTTTTATAACTCCCTCTAAATTTTGTAAGTAACCCCCTCTTTCAAAGTATTAGGGATATCTCTTTTGTTGATACATTGTCTTCTCCTTTTTGTTCTACTCCCTCTCTAATCTTGTCATCTTTATTGATTTTTGTTTGTGCTATTTTATCTCTCTTAGTTGATATTTCCTTTCTCCTTCCTTTCTACTATAACATTTGATCTTGTAGATTTAATCAGTTTTTTCTATTTCTCCCTCTTTGACAATAATGCCAAAAGACATATTATTTATGCAAGTGTAGCATTTGTAGGCACTCCAATTTCTCCCTCTATCACCTTGCTTGTGACTTGTTTTGACTTTTAATATTTTAATTACTTTAGGCAAAACTTGGAGTAAGTATCCTTTACATCAATTTATATCATTTCAGCAATCAACTCATTTGATGTAGTAAATTCTTGCTCTTACTCAAATAACCTTAGATAGGGGTACTACCCTTAACTTACCTCTAAGATACTAAAATGCATCTTTAGATAATGCTTTTGTAAAGATGTCAACAATTTGTTCCTTTGAGTTGACATATTCCATCTTCACTTGTTTGTCTTCCACTACTTCTCTTACATATTGATACTTAATTGCAATGTGCTTTATTTTGGCATGCATCATAGGATTATTTGATATGTTGATGGCACTTGTATTATCACAATAGAGTATCATAGGTTCGATTACCTCTTCCTTCATACCTTTCAACAAGTGCTTGATCCATACAATATTTGTACAGTTTATGGCAACCGCAACATACTCAACTTCAATTGTGGATAGTGAGGTACAACTTTGTTTTTTGCTAGTCCAAGTGACTAATCTTCTACCTAAGAAGAGTCCTCCTCCATTGATTCTTTTACTAAGATCTATATTTACCTCCCCAATATCCATTAGTGTAGGCATTTAATTCAAACTTTTTAGTCCTCTTGTAGTATAAGCTAAAGTCATCTGTTACTTTTAGGTACCTTGTTATTCTTTTTTCTACATTAAGATGATTTTCTCTTAGGTTTATAGAAAATAATGCCACTATTCCAATAGATAATACAATGTCTGGTCTACTGTGTACAACATACTATAACTTTCCAGTCATTGATATGTACATTGTCTAGCTCTTGGATAACTTATGTCCTATTATCAATGGTGTACTAATTGGTTTTGAATCCTCTAGGTCAAATGTGTTGAGTATCTATTTGATATATTTTGATTGGGTCACAAATATGCCATGTTTTGGTTGATATACTTGCAATCCAATAAAAAATTTGATTTCCCTAAACATTGACATCTCAAACTCATGTTTCATCTAATCAAAAAAATCTTTGCATAGTGCATCTTTACCTCCAAATATTATATCATCAACAAAGATTTTAGATCTCAAAATGTCTTTACCTTTTTCTATCTTGATATATAGGTTATTGTTGTCATCTATTCTTTCAATTCCTATCTTCGTAAGATATTTATGAAGTCTCTCATACCAAGCTCTAAGCGCTTGTTTAAAACCATAGAGTGCTTTATGCAGTTTACAAACCATATCCTTGTTGTTGTCATCAACAAATCCTTTTGGTTGTTCTATGTAGACTTCCTCTTCCAGTATACCATTTAGAAAAGTATACTTTACATCCATTTGGTAGACTTTAAAACCTTTTTAAGAAGCATATGCAAGTAGATTTCTTACCCCTTCCATTCTTGCAATAGGGGCAAATGTTTTCCCATAGTCCAGTCCTTCTTGAGCATAACCTTTACAGACTAGTCTAGCCTTATTTCTTGTCATCTCACCATTCTCATATAGCTTGTTCCTAAATACCCACTTCATACCAATCACATTCTTATCAGCTAGTCTTGGAACTAAAGTCCAAATTTTTTTCGTTTCTATCTGCTCAATCTCCTCTTCCATAGCTTTACACCAATCATCATCTTGTACTGCATCTTTCACTATTTTGGGATCAATATTACTTAGCAGATATGATTCATTTCTTAGTTTTTTTCTTGTCATTGGTCTAGCTTCCTTGTCACCAATGCTTTTTTCAGCAAGGCAATGTCTTCTCACATACTTGGATAGCCTTGGTTTTGTCCTTGTTTTCATGTCTGGTCTTTCAACTTCAGAGTCACTATGAACATCTCATTTAGGTAGCTCATCATCTCTTTCATGTGTACTGATTACAAAGTTAGAATGTGAATTATCTTCATTCTGCAACTCAGCTTTTGAATGCAACTTGACATTCACTAGTTGTGACTTGGTAGATACTGAAACTTGTTGTCAATTCCCAACTTGATTGGCAACATCTTCTTTAGCAAACATTCCTTCATAGAAGTATACAAAGGATTTGTACTCTTCTAGTTTCTTGATGGATTCATTAACATGAACTTTTGTATGCTAATCAAATTTAATATTTGCACTCTCCACAATTTTTTTAGTGTTAGTATTTAAACACTTATATGCTTTACTTCTAGTGGAGTACCAAGGAATATACATTCATCACTTTTTGTATCAAACTTTCCATTTCTAGAGTCTTTAAGAATATAGCACTTACAACCAAACACTTTGAAATATTTTTGATTGGGTAAGTAACCATACCATAATTCAAAAGGTGTTGCATTTGTACCTTTCTTGATTTGTACTCAATTTAGGGTGTAGACAATTGTACTTCCATCTTCTCTCTAGTGCTTTAGAGAAACATTATTCTCCATCATTAATGTTTTGGCATAGTCCATCACTGATCTATTCCTCCTCTTTGCAATTCCATTATGTAGGGGAGTTCTAGGTGCTGATGTTCATCTCTTAATTCCTTTATCATTGTAAAATGTCTCATATTCTTTTGATCTGAACTCTTTTCCTCTATTTGATCTTAGTAATTTCAAACTCTTTCCTATTACTTTCTCAACCCTTGCCAAATACTAGTTAAACATTTGAAATGCATTAGAAGAACATGATAGTCATCATTCTAGAGTAGTCATCAACAAAAAATATTATATCTTTGTCTAATTTGTAACTTTGCACTTCTATTAGGCCACATAAATCAGCATGTACTAACTCTAGTACTTCTTTAGAAGTATAGCTTTTTCTTTTGAATCTTGACTTTGTCATCTTTTCTAGCTGACACTATTTGAAAATTGTATTGTTATGCTTCATTAGTTTAGGAAATCCTTTCACTTCTTCATTTTGTTGATGCTAATCAAATTATCAAAGTTGACATGACATAGCCTTTTATGCCATATCCACACATCATCAAATCTTACAATAAGATAGGAAACATCTTCCATATCTAGGTAAAATAGATTACTATTAGTTTGGTCTCCTTTTCCTATTAGATTTCCATCAGTGTCATAGATTTTGGTCGTTTTATTTCCAAATTCTACTTTGCATCCTACATTGCCTAACTGTGACACACTCAGTAGATTGTAGTTTAATCCTTAGACATAATATGCATTATCACATGATTTTTTTTTGTAAGCTCAATGGAACCTTTGTAAGCTTAATGAAACCTTGATTAGACATGGGGCATCATTTCAGAATCTAACACTATTTCCATCATACTAAGTTAAGGTAATAAACTTACTTTTGTCTCTTATCATGTGATGTGAGCATCCACTATCTACGATCCTCATGTCATTCTTGTTTAAACAAGTTACCAATGTTGTTACTTCATCCTCATCTAACTCATCCTTCATAGCTACATAGACTATCTCATCATTATTTTCATTAGAATTCTCTTCTTCAACAATGCAACACTTTTTTCCTTTGTCTTTGTAATCTCTACTATCATCTTCTCTATTGTTTTTGTACTTGTTGTTTTCTCTATAGTTATTTTTTTTCTGCATGCTCCTTGCAGCAATATGTCCTACTTCATTGTCATTACAAGAAATTATAGGTAGCTTACCTTTGAATTTACCTTTACCTCTATGAAATCTTCTAGCCATCAATGCTTCCAATTGTTCCACATCTTCTTTATCTATGTTGCTATCACTGGATGCATATTTTGTCTTTCTTTTCTTCTTCTTTGGTTTTACCTCTTTAGTCTCTTTCAACAATAAGTTGGCCTCAAAAGAAAATTCAAGATTCTTAGATTTGTATTTATCAAAGTTGGATAACTCAAATGCAGTAAGTCTTCCCACTATACCTTCAAGAGTTAGTTTGATTCCTAGTATGCATCTCAACTCTTGGATGGATGATACTCTAATAGAATAGATGGGAAGCAAGGTTCTTAAAAATTTTCTAATAAAAGTTTCATCATCTAAATGACCAGTCACACTTCTTATTGCACTTACTACTTCCTTTATTCTAGAGGCATATTGAGAAATGTTCTCACCTTCCTCCATTCTCATGTCATCAAAATTTCCTCTGATGCTTTTTGCTTTAGCTTTTTGGATGTTTTGATCTCCTCCATAAATATTTTTTAAGGCTTCCCACATCTTGAATGCATAGGTACATCCCTTGATGTCATCAAATTCAGCATAGTTGAGAGAAGAGGCAATCTCCAACATTATCTAATTGTGCTCCTTCTTTTTCTTCATATCTTTTGTAGTAGGGAACCATTGGGTCAACATGTTCCACTGTGATTGAGGTTTGTGCATGATCACCTATTGATCTAAGGTGCAACTTCATTATACTTTTTCATGTAGTGAAGTTATCTCTATTGAGCTTGGGAACTTCTCTCTTAGACATCTTGATCTTTTTGCTTTTAGTACCCTTAAACCAAATCAATAGATATCTCTAATACCAATTGTTAGAAATTATTTAAAATAATTGAGAGGGGAGGGTGAATTAGTTATTCAAGGTCCAAATTTCCTAATAAATTCTTTTCGCTAAGTATAGTGAGCCCATTTAAACTAACCATGCATCCAAGCTAAACATTTTACTTAGCAAATTACTGATAAATAAACATGTAGGAATAAGACACAAAAAGCCACCACATTACATAGTGATCTACATGGAAACCCAATTTGGGAAAACCACCAGTAACATGCTACCTTGTTTCTCACTCTTCTGAAGTGATGCTCTGTGAAATACCTATCTTGTTAAAGGCTACAAAACACACTATTAAATGTAACATTGTTAAGGGATTTCAACCACCCTATTAGGAGTGAGCTTGGTTAAAGGACTTTAGAACATTGACTTGGAGTGTCACCCTATTAAAGGATTTCTCAATGGCGGTTAGACCAACCTAAGTCCATATGATTTTTCCCTAACTGATACAATTTCTAGAGAGTAAAAATAAGGGCTTTTGATCTAATTTAACTCACAACATAACTTGTAGATTCTAAATCTCAATTCAGATCATAATTTTTTTTGGGTTTTAGTCTCTATAGCTCTGATAGCTTGTCATCCTTTTGAGCTTTGTCTCCTTGAGTCTCCATACTCATTGTGCCAATGCAGTCACCTCTATGGTTAATTATTGAAGTAGA